>VZQC01012293.1:128295-199827 GCA_009823505.1 Rhizomys pruinosus | reverse complement strand
GGGCCCTTTTTCCTTCTTCCTGCGGCTTGCCTCTCTCTCATCTGGTGAGTTTGTCTTGCTGCTGTGATCAACCTTTCGGATCCCAGCGTGTACTGAGACTGGCAGATCTCCTGGAATCCATTCGGGCCTTCAGCACTAGACTGGGACTCCTGAGACATCCAGCCTTGTGGACTGAGCAGTTCCCTGGATTCCCGGCCTCTCCAGTTCGGCGCTACTGTTGAGCTCCGTCACGTGAGCAAATCAATAAATTGTATATAGTTATATATATTCATCCTGTTGCTTCTGTTTCTTTAGAGAACCCTGACTAATACAGCTACCCTTTAGAGAAGTACATTTACTCATGTCTGTGCTCTCAGATATCTGCACTTATATATTTATGCACATGAGTGTAAAGGGGTTTTAGTGAGCAAAGTATTTCAGACAGACTGACCCTCAGCTAAATAGGATTCTGGTGAGGAGATATGAAAAGCTACCCTATGTAAGGTGCACATTGAAGAACTGTAGTAGACAGATTATGAGTCAGACAGAGAACATCCATTGCAGATATGTAGATACTCATAAAGACAGACTTTCCTATTTTACACTTGTTTTGTAGATTTTTATTGAATTTTGTGTATTTCATACAGAACATCTTAATCATCTTTATGCCCCTCTCCCCATTGCTAACTGCCTATAGACCCCCGGAATGGAATTAATATATTCTGTCATTTGTGTAAAGATCTATCATATCAAGTTAGTGTCCCCAGACATCTCTCAGTGCAAGTTCATCCACTGGTCTACTCAGCCTATCCAGAGTCCCTCCCTTTAAGAAGATCAGCTCCTCCTCACCCAGCAGTGATCAGCTGCCAACAGTTCTTCAACTAAGATTTGGGCCTGCTGTCCATTCCACAGTTTTCATTCTGGGGTTTTGCCTGGTTGAGTTTGCATGGGTCTTGTGCATATTGACACCATTGCTGTAGGTTCATGTGAGCAAGGTCCTAGGAGTAGGTAGGACTCTGTTTCCAGATGGCCATGTACCTCTTCCCTGGGTCTTAAAATCTTTCTGCCCCCCAGGGGCTGGAGAGATGTCCTAGCGGTTAAAAGCAACAACTGCTCTTGCAGAGGACCCGGGTTCAATCCCCAGCACCCACATGGTGGCTAAGAGCCGTCTGTAACTCCAATTCCAGGAGAACTCCAGTTCCAGGGGAATCTGACACCCTCTTCTGACCTCTGCGGCATTGCACGACACGGGTGCACAAACTTGCATGCAGATAGTACATTCATACACATACATAAATAAATAAAATTAATAAATAAAAAAATCATTACAGGGTTGATTCCCCCACCTCCAGAGTTTAAAGGTTTATGTTTGAATTCCTTGTAATTTACCTTTTAAATTATAAAATAAAACCTAGAGAAGAAGGAGAAGGAGGAAGAGAAGCAGGAGGAGGAAGACGTTGCTGAAATGAGTCTGAGGTAAGACTCTGTCTGAGCCTTTTCAGTCCATCATACAAAATGGCACACACTAGGGTGCTTATACAGAGGAGATCTTGCAAATGGCCACATTCTCACTGTGAGTTCACAGGACCTTTCTCAATGTGTATGTACAAAATCAGACAGGCAGACAGGCAGACAGACAGACAGACAGACAGACTCTTCTTTAAAGGGAACTAACCCCATCAGAACTCTCATGACCTCATCAAACCCCGATTAGCTCCCAAAGGCTCAATCTCCAAACACTACCATATTGAGGGTTAGGGTGTCGACAAACAAAACATTCAGTTATAACAAGCAGTCATTTTTTTTAAATGAAAACCAGTGTTTTAACTAAATCTCATTTTATCAGTTTGGAAATTCTTTTTCAGCCCATCCTCTCAAACACCACAACAAACCACTTTCCAGAGTCAGCCTAGGAAGGATTGAATGTCAGTTCATCTCTTAGTTAAAAGCAGGTCTTTTATTATATTCAGGAGCAAAGATTTTAAATTGCATCAGACAAAGCCAGTAAGCATTCATTTAGTTCCCACAGTGGACTGAGCAACTTGGAAGATTACAACTTGGCATTCAAACCAACCTTTTTTACTTTGGTGGTTTTTCATCTTTTTTTTTTCTTTCTCCCACTGAAGTAGTTACTTTTCTTATGCCGTGACCAAATAAATACCTGACAAGAGGCAACTTTAGGGAGGAAGGGGTTATTCTGACTCGCAATTTGAGGGGAGAACAGTAGTGGTAGGAGTGGATTAGCCTGTGGCCCCCATTGGCCTTCACCTTTGGGAATGTCCCTTTGGGGTATAAGCATTTCTTTCTTTTTTCTGTCATGGGAAATACCCATACACATCAGAGGGACCCACAGGTTAGGGGACTAAAGGACACGTCTTAAAAATCTTAGTCCAGTCATATAGCATTAAAGAGCAAAGTGTTTATTGGGTAAAATTTATTTAGCAGGTACTCAACTCTGCCCAAGCTTTATCCACCAAGTATAGGATATGTTAAAGCTTATGGAATTGTTTGATTAGTTAAATTTAGGTGTAGGTTTTGGTGGAAATGTATAGACAACCTGACTAATTGGGAATGATAAAATGTTAATTGGTTTGTATTTTTTATATTTGTTACTGGGTTAAGGTATAAAATGGCCTATTATTTTTTCTGAAAAACACAACATCACATTATAACACTTTCTTTTACTTGTAGGACATTTAAGGAACTAAGCTTAAATTTCCTTCCCAAATAAGTAGCAATAAGTCATGAGAACAGTTGGGTAAATTTATGAAAGCTTAATTGCCTTGGCTCCTGTTTAAGGGTATGTGTAATACAACACTGGCATCTATAGGTCAAAAACTAAAAAACCGAAAAAAAAAAAAAGAGGAGGTGGGAGCGGTGGGGGTGGGGGGTTACTATCCTTTCTCGGATACAAAGGAAAACTCTGTGTTCCAATCCTAATTGATAAATTTTCCAATTTTTCTGATTTTAAAATAAACAATGGGAGGAGAATTTTATGTCTCCCCAGGTAAAAATAACCAATCAAATGCCTGAAAACATACAACGTATGGCTGGCAGGATGAACTGGGGAATCCAGCCAGACACGGTTGACCCATCTGAACACTTAGGACTGAGGAACCTAGACTGCCTAAGTCACGGACACTGAGCATCTCTCTGATAATAATGGGGTTTACTGTTTAAATGTGCCCTAATGAGTTTACCTTCCAGTTGCTGAGAAAACCTTCCTCCTCTCCCTCTTTTTTTGGAAAAAGAAAAACAGATGGTAATTAACATCTCCCTAACTGTAAAACTAGAGCTAGCATTATTTGTTACAGTGGGTAATTTCCTATAAAAACAGGCCTAACATATTAATGATGTGATAGGAAGGAACGTGAAAGGATATTATCCTATCTAGAGCCAAATTCATAGTAAATGTTTATCAAGTTGTGTAATTAAGCCAATATATACTACAGGCAAAGCTCTGACATCAGCAAAATTTATTTGCCTAGGAGAGTTGGCTAGGGGATTCATAACCCACCCCCCAAATTATAAAGGCCTTTTGCCTATAAACTGGTGATATATGGGCAAGGAGAAAGCAGTTAAGCCCTGTTGTCACGCCTGGTGTGAGCATGAAAAATGTTATGAGACGTCACTTGCTAGCATACCAACTGGCCTCTGGAAAAGTTAAGAGAGCATTACCAAAGGCCCCTAAAGCAATAAACAGCGCAAAAATATTGGTCTCCCTGAGCCAAGCAAGACTCCTCTGTCAATATCACTACACGCCCTGGAGATACTGGCAACAGGGCAGCCAAGTGTCTATATTAATCCCAATTATTTGGCTATTAGCTCTCTCCTTGGAGGAATAACGCACAGCAGATGGACACAAGCTTGTGTCCCTGGTGGTTGGCGATGTTGTGAGCCACAATAAGACTTGTCACCCTTTATAGAGAACCACAGTTTGCGATTAGCATCCTCCAAGCACCTGTGTCTATGTCACAGCTAGCTTGACACTAATACGTCGGTACTGCTTAAATGCCTGTACATCCAATGAGCTTCGGCTTTGTTTTAGTATGACTAAAAAGGGTTTCACTGGGAAAGCGTGGCAATCCATGAAGGGAAACAACCTGAGCAGACAAGAGTCCAAAATGACAACTCCAAAGAAATTAGACTGTTTTCTTCTCACCCACTTGTGCCCCTTTCCCAAAGCCCAGGGAACAAACTGCGGAAGAGGAGGCGTGGTAGATTGTAAGGGCTGTGGAGAGATAGGGGTGAATCATGAGACTACAGGAATATAGTCTGGACTCCTGATTGATCAACATGTCTGTGCATACAAGCTTCTCCAACTGGTCTATGGGAACCTTGGGTTGTTCAAAATTTGGACATAGATACTTGCAAAATGCACCAATTACCTGATTGTATGACATAATGAGTGACATCAATGCTATCTGCAAACAACTGTGTCATTGTATTGTAGAATCCCTTAAAAAAATTGTATCTTTTGAAAACAAAAAAAAATCAAGGAGTTAGCTGGGCATGGTGGTACACGCCTTTAATCCTAGCACTTGGGAAACAGAGGCAGGCAGATCTCTGTGAGTTCAAGACTAGCTACAGAGTGATCTACAGAGTGAGTTCTAGGACATCTGGGGCTACAGGGAGATTCTGTCTCAAAAAAAACAAAACTGAGGAGCTAAAATCTCCCAACAGTAAGCCACTTCTTTGGAGGATGAGGTCCTTGCAGTGGCCCCATGGATGTCCTCTGGGGACCCCTATGACCTAGACTCCTGGACCTGGGTTGTACATCTGGCCCAGTGGAGGGAAGTGCAAGATAACTCCCCTTTTCTCCAGTTCCTGCCAATCATCGCTGCTATTAGACAGTGCCTAGGCCCTTCCCACCACCCTACCCCAAACAAATATAAACAACAGATGACATCCCCCGGGACTAAGGGTCCTCTGAGGACTCTGATAAAGACTGCTCCAAGAACCACCCAGTCTCGGACCCAGCTGCCTTGGAACAGGCTACAGAAAACATAAAAACAGATCCATCTTGTCCTAGCCTAATTCCTCACCCCTGACCCCCCTATTCTATCTTCCACTGCTTCCTTCTGAGAACTCCCCCACACCCCACCCCACAACAGAACAAATTTGTCAGGTCTGGGACAGTCAAAACTTCGTCAGGCTTTCCCCATCAATGTCACTCCTACACACAGCTGAAACCTGAATTGGTACCCCTACCAGGCAGGTGACTTAAAGGAACTGAGACTGTAAGGGAAGACAGCATCCAGGCCCCCTGGACAAAGTCCATCCTCCAAAACTTTCATGCCACCCTTAACACCCTGCAGGATGGAGGGACACTTGTTATTCCTCCCTTCCAGCCCCCTGTTTCTCCAATGGGAGGCTCTCTACCAAGACGAATGCCTCCAATGAGTTTGAAGGGCTCAAGCTCAATCAACGTCACCTGGGATAGGATGAACTCTTTGGCCAAGGCAACTTTGCCACAGAGCCAGCAGGCTATTTTGACTCCAGGCTGCTTGGACCAGATCCACCTCTGCACCCTATAAGCCTGGGATTGAATCACACACACACACACACACACACACACACACACACACACACACACACACACAGAGGCACTTCTGGGCCCCAGGAGGGCTCTTCCCTTCTATTTTTAAGACAGAAACTTGAGGAACCCTCATCTGAATTCATCTTAAGAACCAAAGGCTGGAGAGATATCCTAGCAGTTAAGAGCGCCAACCGCTCTTGCAGAGGACCCGGGTTCAATCCCCAGCACCCACATGGTGGCTAAGAAACATCTGTAACTCCAATTCCAGAAGAACTCCAGTTCCAGCGGAATCCGAGACCCTCTTCTGACCTCCGTGGCATTGCACGACACAGGTGCACAAACCTACATGCAGACAGTACACTCATACACATACAAAAATAAATAAAAATAAAAAACAAAAAAAGAACCAAAGGCAACCTAGAACATAAAATCCGCAATCCTGCAGCTAGGGAAATGCTCCTCAAGAGCACTGTCTGGGATGGCATGATCTCCGAGTGCCAACAAGCCTGCCACAGCTTAAAGGAGGAACATTATGACCGCTGGATTGTCGCTGCCCAAGACAGAGGCATAGCTGCTCATAAGGCCGCCTCCCTAGCCCAAGCCTTCAAGGCCGCTGTTACATCAAATGAGAGATGTTTTGTTTTTGTTCTATAATACAATGCTTTTGTTGATGTCTTGTGTATTTCAGATATCATTTTTTCAGTTCAATTTAGACATATTCCCCTCTCCCTTCCCCCACCCCATTCCAGATCATGCATTCTGCCATACCTGTCCTGCATCTTTCTCTAGGTCTTTTTTAATGTTTTAAGTGCAGTGGAAAGGGGCACTGGAAGGGTGAGTGCCCTAAGCCATTCACTTCTTCTAAGGAACCTGCTGACTCCCTCCCCAACACCATCTGCCCTCAGTGCTGCAAAGGCTACCATCGGAAACAAGACTGCTGTTCAAAATATGATAAAGATAGCAAACCATTAGAGCCTTAAAACTTAAAAAAGGGCAACCCCCAGCCCCAGAAAAGGGGAAGGTGATCAATACACACCCTTTGGGCCACACCCATTCTGGAGGGCTCCCACCCCACCTTAACGAAAAAGATGTGGGGGGGGAACCTTCAAATGCCTCATAGACACGAGGTCAGAGAGAACTAACTTAAAACAGAAAGAGATTTCCCCCCAGTCTGGCCCTTACTCCTCAGGTTCATGGGTAGAGGAGGACCCTCACAGTCTTACATCACCAAAAATGCATATACTTGGGATGACCCTGATGGTGACCAGGGAGGGCAGGAGCCCTGCGACACAGAGGAAGCCCATGCCACCTGACCAAGTATCAAATACTTGGAGCCTATGAAGGAAACTTATTCAAACCACCAGATAGTTTGTCTCCAATCTTTAAGGACTCACCCCTTTAACAAAGGCTTTGGCAGAGATCAAGGTGCAGCACCAGCAAGTCTAAATCAGGGTGGGAATCCCGTCCTTTCAGACTTCCCAAGGCAGATTTTCGGCCACCACTCATATGGCAATGCAGCTTTGTGTCAGCATCGAGGACATTCACTGTAGGCATCGAGGACACTCACTGTAAGCATCGAAGACACCCACTGTAGGCATGTCCTGGTGGCCCATGGCCTCTACTATGCTTTGAAAGTTGGGCTTCCTAATGGCCTTGGCAAATTGACAATGAAGATGAACCATCACAAGGGGCATGCTTTGAACTCTTTAGCTTTTGTGAATTTAACTATAACTAAGGATTTTAGTGTCTTGAACTTGCTGTGCCTCCACATCCCAGAGAATGCTGGGATTATGGGTGTTTGCTATTATACCCAGCTTGGGTTATTTTGTTTTCCTTTGCTTTGTTTTCTTATAATTAAAGAATTATTTTTATTTTATATGTATGAGTGTTTTGCCTACATGGATGTAAGTGTACCATGTGAATGCAATACCCATGGAGGCCAGAAGAGGGTGTCTGATTCCCTGGAACTGGAGTTGTGGATGGTTGTTAGCCACTATGTGGGTGCTAGAAACTGAACCCAAGTCCTTTGCAAGAGCAGCCAGTGCTCTTCTGAGCCATCTCTCCAACCCCTCTTATATTTTTTAAGACAGGCTCTCTGTATAAAGACTAGGTCCAAGCTTCTAATCCTTCTGTGACTCCTAAGTCCTAGGATTACACGTATGTACCACCATGACTGGGGGTTGAATTTAGAACCTCTTGCACATGGTAGGGAAGAACTTTACCACCGAGCTCTGTCCCTAACCCTTATTTTTACTTTACTTTTTTTTTTCTTTTAACGCAAAGTCTCATTAAGCTCCTCGGGTGTCAAGTCAGGCTTGATGGCATACACCTATAATCCCAATGGCAAGGGGATTAAGGATGCTAGCCTGGAGAACCTGAGATCCTGTTTCAAAAAACAAATAAAAGGGGCTAGAGAGACAGCTCATTAGTTAAGAGCAAGAACTGCTCGTGCACAGGACCAGAGTTCTGTTCTAAGCACTCACATCAGATGGCCAAAACCACCTGTAACTCCAATTCCAGGGGATCTGACGCCCTCTCCTGGCCTCTGAGACCCCTGCACTCATATGCTCAAACCTTCTGTAATTCCAGTTCTAGACACTCTGATGCCCTCTTCTGACTTCCTGGGGCATTGCAGGACATGGGTGCACTTACTTACACTCATGCACATAAAAAATAATAATAATAAATAAATCTTTTTAAAAACCAAAAAACATAAATAAAAGGTTCCCAGGCAGACTTGAAGTCACACTGTAGGCAGGCAGGCCTTGGACTTGCAAACCTCCTGCCTCAGCCTCCATGTGGCTGAGCTTGTAGGTCTGTGCCACTATGCCCAGCACACCTCATACTAAAGATGTGATTTATTTTCACATCACAATTACAGCATATGACTGCTCTGAGTGTGCCCATCTTCTATCTTGCCAGTGAGTTTTGTGTTTTTATGTTTTGGTGTGGCTGCCTAGCAACCTGGCTTGAAGCAGGGTAAAGCACAGCTTGCTTCTGCTCTTCTGCCTGTTGATGTGTTTGCAAAAGAAACAGCAATATGATTTCAGCAGTTCAAGGCTCAGCCTATTTTCTCTCCTCATTCCTTATGATACAATACAGATATAATTATGATATGCCACTTATTACTATTCTTTCTTCCTAAGGTGACAGATACCTTCTAATCAAACCCCATTGTTAAATCTAGAAGCACAGTTTCGACTGCTCATAATAATCTGAGCTGACTCAAATTGTCCCATTTTTCTTAGTGTTGCCCACATTGTGATGTACACAGACTTGTCTGGATATGCTGCCCAGGGCCATCGCTCCAACTCTCTGCTGGTGTAGAATACTTCTCAACCATGAAAAGAGCCCAGGCCACAGGGACATGCCGCTGATCTTTAGATTTCACCTTTCCCTAGGCCCACCTCAAGCCTGGTCCCCATAAAATGTTTAGTCCTAATGTGTTAGTCAGATTTCCACTACTGTAACAAAATATCTCAAAAGTCGACTTAAAGAAGAAAGATTTTTGTCATGAATCACATTGTCGAGGATTCCTGTCAATGGTCATTTGGGTCCTAGGGTGATTGGTTCTGGGCCTTGGGTGTGGCAGAATACCATGACAGGTAGAGAGTTATGGCACAAAGCTATTCACCTTATGAAAGCCAGACAGCAGAATGAGAGAAAAAGAAAAAAAAGAAGGAAGGAAGGAAAGAAGGAAGGAAGGAAGGAAGGGTCTCGAGGACTTCCTCCCCTCAAATAGGTCCCACTTCCTAAGTTTCAGTCACCTCTCAATAGGCTTCAAGCTATGAATTCATCATTGGATTAACCCACTGATGAGGTCAGATCTCCCATGATGCCATCACTACTCCCAAGCCACACCTCGGAACACTGCTGCACCTGGGAATAAGCCTTCCACACAAGAGTCTTTGAACACATTTTCAGGTTCAAACCCTATCACCCAAACAACTCTGAAGTGCCTCAGAGGTACCAGGGAACATCTCCCAGCCCCAATCAACACCTGACATATGGAAGCAAATGTGTAGCCATCTAGCAAGTGCCTGTGGGACTCTGAGTCCTACAGTTGGGTAAGAGAAACCCAAGAAAGCACTATGCACCTATTTAACACAAAACTGCTAAGAACATTGGCTTCAGAAACTCTGAAAGTTATGACCATCCTGCACCTCGTTTACTCATTAAAAACAGGTTTTTCTGTTATAAGCAAGACTATATTCCTAGCTCATTGTATCACCACAAGCAGGAAAGTTCTTGTTAATCTAATGTTCCTGCTAGTTCAAAGAGGCACTGACAGGAGCCCTTGCCTCAGCTCCTCACAGACACCAGGAATCTTGAGCTCTCAGTTAGAAAAGGGTGCTGTTGACTTTGATCCCTGCCTCATGCGTTGAACTGTCTTCCAAGAAAATGTGAGAGTATTCACAGGAGCAGACAAATTTGATCATACATAAGTCCTTGCCATGTATGGTTCATATTTTTCTTTTCTCTACAAATGAGAGCTGTCAAAAACAAATTAAGTAATTACATGGTGTCTCAGAAACTGTCTGTATCCATCATAACAGGACTGTGGCTGATGGAGGACTCTCTCCTACCTAACTTGTCAAATATTTATATTGGAAGGTGTGTCATCAGGGCACGTTCAACTGTTGCCAAAAATAAAACAAAGAGTAAATGAAAATGACACCGATGGCATGGAATGGCTCTGCAGGGTGTGTGTGTGTGAGTGTGTGTGTGTGTGTGTGTGTGTGTGTGTGTGATGGTTACAGTAATAATTAGAAAAAATTAACCAGAATTACTGTCATGGGATTACACAGCCTCTACTATAACCATCATACACACACACACACACACACACACACACACACACACACACAAGAAGAGATCAACAGCTTGAACAGACCCATAACATGTAAGGAAATTGAAACAATAATAAAAACCTCCCAACTAAAAAAAGCCCAGGCTCAGATGGATTTACAGCAGAATTCTACCAGACATTTAAAGAGGACATACAACCAACCAATATTACTTAAGTTATTCAAATGGATAGAAACAGAGGGAGATCTCCCAAATTTCTTCTATGAAACCAGCATCACTAGTAGTACCAAAACCAGACAAAGATAACAACCGAAAAAGAAACTATAGACCCATATTCTTAATGAATACAGATGCAAAAATTCTCAACAAAATCCATGCAAACCACATACAGGCACACATCAAAGAGGTCATCCACCGTGATCAAGTTAGATTTACTCCAGAGATGCAGGGATGGTTCAACATATGTAAATCAATAAATGTCATAAAGCACACAAATGGACTAAAGAAAAAAAAACACATGGTCATCTCAATTGATGCAGAAAAGGCCTTTGATAAAATTCAACATGCTTTTGATGTTGAAGAGAAATCCCACAAAGTGGGAGGAACACAAACCTGCTAGGCAAGATGTGCCCACTTGTGCAATGGTGGTACAATTGTTAGGGGAGTAACCAGTCATTCTATTCTTGGATTTGAGGCCCATTCCACAGGAGGAAATCCACACTTGGCCCTGTAAAGCCACTCAAAAGCCCATGACAGGGAAGGACATAGGATCTTGGAGAAACTTAATTCTGTCATTTTAGCTAAATTGACACAGTGTTGAATCACCTTCTAAATATGTATGTTTATACCCACAGATAATTACCATCTCAACCTTAATGAGAGAAGCTGCTCTATCCAATTAGCTGTGATGAAAGCCAAATCTATGGCTGCATAAAGCATGAAGAATAGTGATGATTGACCATGCAGCTCTAAATAAAGACATTTATACCATCCTCTCCCCTCTACAAAGATCAAGGAACACGGTAGAAGAGAGAGTGGGAAGACCATAGGAGTTGGAAGATGGGAGAAGGACTAAGAAATGCCATCTTCTGGACAGGACATAGCCATTGCAAACATGAACTCTCAACGAGTACGGATGACTGCACTGGGCCTGCATAGAAAGGGTCCATCAGTAGACACTGCAGAGAAGGGTCTCAGGGGACCCTACCACTCACCACTGACCTGCTTCTTAGGGAAAGATTCAAAGATGGAAGGAGTCATTGGCTTCCATTTTGTATCCACTGGTAATCCACACCACAGTCCAATAGACAGCCCCACGTGGTCACACAGATGGCTCTGATTAAAACAAAGAGTTTACACAACAAAAACGAAATTCATGAATCTGGGAAATGGACAGGTGGAGAAGTGAGCTAGAGATGGAGGGAGATGAGACAATGAGGAGGAGAGTAGTCAGAATGCATTATGTGTACACATATGAAATTGTGAGCGTTAATGTGGGTTAGTGTAACGTCTTTTGAAATTCTGCAGAGTGAAGTTATAGCATGTATCTAAACTTCACTCATTTTGAATGGTAAATGATATTCAATTGTATGCCTATATCATATTTTATTTATTTATTCATCTATTGATAGACATTTGCATTTTTTCTACCTTTTGGGTATTCTGAATTCTAGGAAAATAAATAGTTGTGCTAAAAGGGAGAGAGCAAGCCCACCACTCAGGAGGCAGAGGCAGGTGGATCTCTATGAGATGGAGGCCAGTCTGGTCTACATAGCAAAAATCCAAGCTGGGTGGGCTACAAGATAGATAGATAGATAGATAGATAGATAGATAGATAGATAGATAGATAGATAGATGATAGAGGATAGAAGATAGATAGATAGATAGATAGATAGATAGATAGATAGATAGATAGATAGAGAAAGAGAGAGAGAGAATAAACAATCAATTCAACACAACAAGCTCTGCCAGGACTAACACAGTAGCATTACTCTTGGTCCCCTCCCCTTCTCTATCATACTCAGCAAACATATTCAACATCCCCAAACAACTCGCAGAACTCAACCTTTCTTATTTCCCCCTGCCGCCCAGAGTTCAGAGACACAAATGTGCTGTGCCCATTTCTCCCTATAACCTCTGAACAGAGTGCACAGTGAGAATGAGATGTCAGAATAAAAGGTAAAACTACCTTTCCAAGTTCTTATATTCAATATGCCTCCTATATATGATGGTCAAAGATATTTATGATGGTTTTTGTTACTGGAGCTATACTTGAAGGATCGCCATGGGCCAGACATAGTAGTTTATGCACCTGTAATTCTAGCTCCTTGGGAGGCTGAGGCAGGAGCAGGAAGACCATGTAAGTCTAGGAGTTAGAGACCACCCCGGGCTACATAGTGAGAAAAAAAAGAAAAAGCAGCTAGCCAGTGGTTAGGCTCATTCACAGAGCACATTATGTGACAGAATTCAGTGATTATTTATTAAATGAGCATTTGACTGGAATTCTCTCCCAGGTCTTCTCAGAAATCTTAATACTTGGAAGGTGAGGCAGAAGAATCAGTTCACAAGCTGCCTTGACTACACAGAAAATGTGTCTTTCTTTTTTTATGGCCTTTTTCAAAGTATTCTCAATTGACATTAACATACAGAGAAGAGGGGGGAGAATGTGCTCTCCACTCTAAAACAGGAGCTGAAGGTAACAGAAGAAAGACCCAAACTGGAGCCTGACAGGGTAAGAGCACTTGCTACTCTTGTGACCGAGTGAAGACGGTACACCAATGCCCTAATGTCTAGGCCAAGAGAGCAAAAAACGCTCCTGCACAAGCCCGTGACCTGGAACTGGAAATGAGGGGAGAAACGAAAGACGAGAGAAAGAGCAGAAAGCACAAGCCACAGTTGCAACGGGGTGTGGTGGTGAGGCAGCGGCTGCTGCTTGGCCCACAGCTCTTCTGCCAAAGAAGAATAGTGTGGGAGAAGCTGGGGCAAGATGGGGCTGGAGCGGTCCTGTCTCTGCTAAGTCAGCAAAGGAGACAGTGCGGGAGAACTCCGGAGACGCTGGAGCTGTGGGAGCTGATGAGGGAAGGAGGAAGAATGGGTCCCAGCTCCCACTGCACAGCCACATCAAAGTCTCACGGATTAGCAAAAAATGCTCCTCTTAACCCTTGCGCAAGCGATCTCAGGCCTGAGAATATAATCCAGTTGAGTTTACTCGGGCAGCTTTCTGTGGACTTGGGAGGAAACGCTCAAATGACTTTTTTGAAGGGAAGCAAAACGGAAGAACCGTGTTTAGGCTGCACCCTGATCACTCCAATGGTAATAAGGTAATTCTAGAACTCTGCGAATAACTCAGCGGAAAATCATGACTTGCAAAAACCCAAATCATAGACCCAGACTCTTTTGCCCCTAGAAGTCTCTGTGCTGGGGGACATCTGAGGACCAATTATCCTCTATACACGTAGCGTCTGTTCCAAAAATAAAAGGGCGGGTGCACTGCTCCCTCTACTGGCTCTCCAACTGCAGGAAAAGTGGACCCACCATAAACAACCCCCCGAAAGTACACCTTCCTCTAAAGACCAAGTCCGAAGCTGCTGCGTGGTTCATTTAGTCATCCATTTTGTTAATTTATTTTGGGCTTTTTTTTTTTTTTGCCCGGTGGGAGTTTATTTTGTTTGGTTTCATTTTGCTTTTTTTGTTTTTGAGACATGGTTTCACCTTGTAGCCCTGGCTGGCCCTGAACTTGCTGTGTAGACCAAGCTGGCCTCCAACTCACAAATGATAAATGGTCCAGAATGTATGGCCTCTCCTCCATTTCTCCAATTCCACTGGTTTATTTATTCAACTGATTTATTCCACCAAATTCGATGCTTGGGGGCAATTGATAAGTATGTCCTAGACCCACGGTGTTTCAGGTGGTCTAGGCACAGTGACAAGAGAAAAGTCATTTACAGTCCTACCCCGCTTGGGAGCCTACAAACCATGATAACAACCTGGCAAGACACCCCCAATAGAGCAATACTGAAATTATCTTGGGGGTAACCAACAGCTTCTAATTGGACTTAAGGAAGGGACTCATACTGTAAACCTAGCCAAGAGCCTGTGGCTGCAGAGGTCATAGACGCTAGAGCAGAACTTACTGACATTTTCCTAATTCAATAAAACATCCAATTGCATTCTGAATGTTTATCCTTATACCACAGAGAAGCGTAGCTCTCACCCATCACCAAAGAAGCTTCTTTTTGCAGAGATATAAGCTACTATGGAAATCTGCAACTAGTCAAAATGCAAAGAGTAAGTGTCCAGTGGTGTCCAGCCCCAACTGATACATCTAAAGATCAGGTGACATCACAGAAGGGGCACAGAATGTCTGTAAGAGCCAGAAGCCCAGGTCTTCTGCTGTTAGTGCCTTCTTCAGGTCACAGGAAAGCCGCACCTGTGAAATCACAATGATGTGTCTGCCGAAACAAGACCTGTGTGGTGACCACAACCAGTCAGCGAATGTGGATAGGGGGAACTTCACAGGCCCCACCACACATGAAGAGCTATAGTCAATGGCTTCTGAGGGAGGGAGATTAGTTTAGGTTATCCAGTTCCAAGTAGTACATGTACATATAAGCAACATTAAGTGGTCTCAGTTGATTGCGTATACACACACATGTATATACATATATACATAATGTAACAATAATAATTATAGAAGAAGGAGTAGGAGGACTGGGAGGAATTGAAAGAGGAAAAGAAGGGATGGAAATGATATAAGTTCAATGTACTCATGCAGGAAATTCTCAAAAAATACTAAATTAAAATTATTTCTCCCTTAACTAAGTGGGGGCATGAGTCTCACATCAACATTGGCTTCTTAAACATCCTGTCATTAAATTGCTCTGTGTTTCTGACCTAAAAATGGTACATCTGTTATTATCTTGAGTTACTATGCTAAAAAAATCTACATAGCACAGAAGATAATAATAGAGAAATAGTAGAACAAAAAAGACATAAATTACATTTTAAATGCAATATTATTTCATATATTTCTTAAAACATTTCATAAAAATATTTACATATATTTATGCATCTATTGAGACATATAGACACACATATTTATACATGTATAAAGAAACATATGCACGTGTATCCTTACACTTTCTTTGATGTTTTGAAATGGTCTCATATGGCCCAGGCTGGCCTTGTACTTGCTATACAGCAAGGGCTAACCTTGAACTCCTGATCCTCCTGCTCCAACTTTTGGTAGTCACAGTAAATGTAAGGGACTAGCAGGGATGGTGACATAGGTTTGTAATCCTCCAACCTGGGAGGCTCAAGCACTAGAAATGTTACCAGTTTGAGGTTGGCTATGTAGTGAGTTTCTGTCTCCAAAATAAATAAATAAAAGTAAATAAACACCATACCCCAATCAAAATACAGATACTAACAAACAGAATTTTTCCCAAAAATATTCATATATATATATATATCACTTTAGATTCAAAGATTCAGGTTAACAATAAAAAGATGTTGCTATGTTTAAATATAGTCCCTTCAACATTTAAACATTACCAATTTGACTATTTTTAATGCTTTTATGTGTATGCATGTATTGCCTTTCCTGCATATATGTAAGTGTACCCATGTCATGCAATGCCTGCAGAGGTCAAAAGGGCCTGGAATTCCCCTGGAATAGTGCTCACAAACATCTATAGATTCTGGAAATCAAACCTGGGTCATCTGTAAGATCAGCCAGTACTCTTAAACACTGAGCCACCTCTTCAGCTCCCAATTTGACTAGAATTAAGAAGGCCTTTAGCACCGGTATGGTATCGAACACCATTAATCCCAGCACTTAGAAGGCAGGTGGATGTCAAAGCCAGCCTGGTCTACACAGAGACAGAGGCTTCACAAGCCTTTGGATGACTTACCCAGCCACCCTCCATTCAAGGACACCACCCATTTTCAGCACTGTCCCTGCTGAGGATACTACCAGTGCCTCAGAGTCTAGAGAGATAGACCCTCATCAGATAATTGAACCTGTGAGAAAATACATTTCTGTCCTTTTCCCCATTTCTGTCCTTTATAAACTACCCAGTCGTGGATATTATTATAGTAGCACAGTGAACCACAGCTTAAAAAAGACACATTGCAAGAAGCCACAAAATAGAACTAGAGTCCTACATTAATATCGAACAAAGTGGACTTTACCACAAAAACCATGTGATGATGAATGAGTCACTATGGGGCTGGCGAGAAGGTTCAGCAGCGAAGAACAGATGCTGTGTAATCATAAGGACCCAAGTTCAGATCCCAGCACCTGTGTGATGAGCTTGGCTCCCTTCGCATACCTGCAGTCCTGACTCTGAGGCAGAAGGAGATGGGAGGATTGCTTGGGCTTGCTGGTCTTCAGCCTACGTGGTGGTGCACGCCTTTAATCCTAGCACTTGGGAGGCAGAGGCAGGTGAATCTTTGTGAGTTCAAGGCCAGCCTGGTCTACAGAATGAGTTCCAGGACAGCTGAGGCTACAGGGAGACCCTGTCTCGAAAAGACCAAAAAAAGAAAAAAAAAGAAAAAAGAAAAAACCTGTGTTTGTCTCATTAAAGTTGTCAGGTTGGCCTTGAACTTGCTCTACAGCCAAGGCAGGGCTCAAACTCCTAATTTTCCTGCTGTGGCCTCCCAAGTAGCTAAGATTACAGACTGGTACCACCAGGCTGGTTAAGGCCCCATTTTATAAAAAGAGATCCCGGAAAGCCATATGAGAGTAGAGCAAGAAGTCATCAGTCTGCAACATGGATGAGGGTCCTAACCAGAACCCATCCCTGCTGGCACCCTGATCTCGGATGTCGAGCCTGCAGGGCTGCTATTTATAAGCTATCCAGCCTATGAAGTTTTGTTACAGCAACTAGAACTGACTCTGGCAAGCACTACAACCAATTAGATGAACAGCTAAACAGAACACCCAACTCAGCAAATGAGACATTTGTCTCCAACTCCCAGGGAGCATTCTCCCAGATTAACCATGTGGCAGGCCAAAGGAAGACTTAGCAAGTTTAAAATCACCAAACTTGTGCAACTTGTTCAAAGAATGCCCTTCACCAAATGGTAAGAATTAGAAATCATTAACAAATATATAGTTGTCTGTGGTAGTGTATGCTTGTAATCCCAGCACTTGGGAGGTAGAGGCAGGAAGATCAGAAGTTCAAGGTCATCCTCAGCTCTATAGTGTATTCAAGGCTGGACGTGACTCTGTCTCTGTGGCACACGCCTTTAATCCTAGCACTTGGGAGGCAGAGGCAGGCGGATCTTTGTAAGTTCAAGGCCAGCCTGGTCTACAGAGTGAGTTCCAGGACAGCTGGGGCTACAGGGAGACCCTGTCTCGAAAAGACCAAAAAAAAAAAAACAGAAGTAAACAAATGGGAAATTCACAAATGTGGAAATACGGTATATTCTTAATAACCGATGTGTGGAAGAAGAAAAGAGAAGCTCTAAGCCTTCTAAAAGAGAAGGAAGCAGAGCGAACTAGGCCAAAATGAGGAAAGAAATCATAAAGTGAAAACAAATGAAAGAGGAAGCAGAAAAATGATAGAATCCAAAAATCACATTTATTTAGATTTATTAAGAGAGAACAAATACTTAGCAGTAAATAATTTAAATAGAAGTTCAAGAATTGTACACTGAAAACTATGAAGTAACATTAAGTAAGATCTAAATTAATTGAAATGCATTCTAGATTCCTAGATTAAAAGACAATATTTTTAATGCTTAAAATCACATTTCTGTGGGGAGGGGGAGGACACACTCACACAACATACAGAGGAGATCAAAGGAGAGCTTGTGGGAGTCACCATGCTCCTTCTGCCAGAAGGCTTCCCAGAATCCCAAATCAGGAGTGATGCCAAGCATCTCCACCAGCAGAGTCATCTTGTTAAACCCCCAAATTTAATATCGTTAGAACAGGACTGAGTTGTAACTCGATGGTAGACTTACAAGTGTAAGGCCCTGGGTTCAATCCTCAGCACCACCAAACATCTACACAGTTAAGACACCAATATTCCCAAGCTGATCCATGGGATCTAACAGAACTCTTCCCCTAATCCCTGTTGCCTCATGTTGCAGAATTAACACACTGCTGATTCTAAGTCATGATAACACCAAAGATCTTGTTAGCCAAAATAATCTTGAGGATAAACTAAGTTTGAGAACTCAGACTTCCATTTTGCAGAATTTAACCACAAAATGAAAATAATCAAACTGTGATTCTGACATAGAGCTAAAAATGTGGACCCCCCCAAGTCCAAACTAAGGGTTCAAATATAATTCATAAATCTGTAGACAAGTGATAGTCTCTCTCATTCTCTCTTGCTCTCACTCTCTCATTTGTTTTACTGGGGACTGAATCCAAGGCCTCACACCTACCAGGTAAGTGCTATACACCTGAGTTACATTCCTGGCCCTTTAAAAAAATTATTCTGGGGACAGAATGATGGCTCAGAGGTTAAGAGCACTGGATGCTCTTGCAGAGGACCCAGGTTCAATTCCCAGCACTACATGGTGGCTAGCAATCATCTGTAACTCTAGTTCCGGGGCATCTGAAGCCCTCTTCTGTCCTCTGCAGGCATTATATGACACAGGTATGCCTACCTATAAGTAAGCAATACACTCATACACATAAAATAAAAAGAAATTTTTAAATTTTATTTTATTACACAGTCTTGGTAGGCTACCTACCGAAATGCTGTTAAACTTGAGGTTCTCCTGCCTCAGCCTTCTGCGTTCTAGACCTACAGGCATGAGCCCATACTCAGCTCTGGCCAATTGATTTTCAACATGGAGTCAAGACAATTCAAAGGGACCTAACAGCCGCCTTCTTCCTTCTCCTTCTCCTTCTCCTTCTCCTTTCTTCTTCTTCTTTTGTCTTTTTGAGACAGTGTCTCCCTTTAGTCCCAGTTGGCCTTGAGCTCGCTCTGTAGACCAGGTTGGCCTTGAACTCACAGAGATCCACCTGCCTCTGCCTCTCGAGTGCTGGGATTAAAGACGTGTGCCACCACGCCCAGCCATAAGAGCCTTCTTAACAGAGGTCCTGGATTGCTATATATCAAGTGGACTTATACAACATACCATATATATAAATGACTGTTAATGAAAATAAGTCAGTGATCTAAGTAAGAATAAGAAGTAAAGCCATGAAACTCTTAGAAGAAAACCAGGATAATATTTTATGACCTTGGCTTTATCAAAAGCTTTTTCACTTCTGTGAGATTTAAAGGAGGTAAGATATGGAGAACATGGGCCCTGATAGTCCACACTGGCTGAGCAGTAAGTGAGCTGGCTTTGCCCTGACAACCTGCAAAGGCCTGGCCTGGGGAGCCTGCCCCCGCTTGCCTGCTGGACGTTCATGCACCTGCAGCTCATCCCCTGGGGAATAGGGTGTAACATTCCTGAACCTGTCGCTTCTAAAAGCACACCTTGGTCTCAGGAACTGAATTGCATGTTTTGCTAGATAAGCTAAACCTAATCTCTGGGAAACAAATAGTGTTATAAAAAGAGCAGTAGACTTCCTTTGCTGTCCTGCCCCCATCCTTGCTAGGAGTCCGCCAAAGACACTAACCTCCTGCAATAAATGAGTTATTTTGTCCCCTGAAGCCTAACTCCCAGGTATTTCTTTGCCCTGCAGGGTTTACCTGCCACTCCTTTCCCTCTCCCTCCCTCCGCCTGGTAGGTACTAGCAAAAAGGCTTTGCCTGCTCCAAGGGACCAACACAGGACACGGGGAGCCACACGGCCCCACAAAAGAACATTTTCTTGGCCTGGAGTTAAATGCATATTGGCTTAACTAATACTCAGCTTGAATGTTTTATATTTATTGATTGATTTTGGAGTGTGTGCGTGTGTGTGTGTGTGTGTGTGTGTGTGTGTGTACAGGAAAGCTCAGTTCATTCAGGGATCTGGGCTGGCTTCAAAGTACAGGAGTACAGCTGAAGTTAGAGATGGTTCTGGGAAGTCTAACAACAGAGGTAAGACCCAGGTCACAGAAAGCTTTTGTTTCCAACATCCGGAGGAAGCACTGAACCATTTGGTGAGTGGGAACTCTCCACACCCCTCCAGCAAAGGTGCTTGCTTGGGCCATAGAGCAAAGTAGAGCTGAGTCAACTTCTGCATGATCCAGGCAGCTTGAACATTTCTAGCACGTTCTGGTCATTTTACTGCTGACCAGGACCCTCATTAGCTAGTGAGTCATAGTCATGACCCAGAGACTACTGGAGCCACGGATTTCCAGTGTAAGCACATCTTCACTCTACAAAGCCCAGTGCCCTTGCCTGCTCCCAGCATGCATCATTCCCACACTGGGGACCAGCAGAGCTGAAAGGAGGCAGGAACTCCCAGAGGAGTCTCCTCGACTACCCACAACGAGCATCTATGCAGAAGCCCTCATCATAGGTGATTACGGCCACAGGTTAATCTAGTGGTTCCTCCTAATTAATAGCCTTGCATATTGAAGATGCCAAAAGTGACCACAACACTCCAAGTTTTTGGAAAACCCCAGCTGGCCAAGTGTCAGCTCGGCTCGCATTAGGCCCGCCCTCCGTGTGTTGTCCGACCACATCACCCTCTCCTGGAATCCAGCCCTCTGGCTGACACTCTCCTGAGGAGACAGCATGTCCCTCTTGTGGCTCACAAGTACCACTTAGGCTGTGTTGTTTTTCTGCCTCAGCATTCCCAGCCCTCGTTCCTTTGGCCTCTTCCAAGCCCTTCTTATAGGCTCCTGGAAATAGGCTCTGTCTCCCCACTGGTTCGTTCAGCTTGCTCTCTCCAACGTTGTTTCAGAGGGGAAGGGGACCTTTCTTTCCCTTGATTTCTTCTTTTTTTAATTGAAGATACAACATTTCTTTTTTTCTTTTTTTCTTTTTTTTTTTTTTCCGTCTTTTCGAGACAGGGTCTCCCTATAGCCCCAGCTGCCCTGGAACTCACTCTGTAGACCAGGCTGGCCTTGAACTCACAAAGATCTGCCTGCCTCTGCCTCCCAAGTGCTAGGATTAAAGGCTTGTGCCACCATGCCCGGCAACATTTTTTAATCAAATTTAGACCCATGCCCCCTTCCTTGCCCTCCAGCCCACCAGAGCTCATGCATTCTGCCATATAAGTCTTTCATCTTTTTCTCGGTCTTTTTTTTTTAGTTTTTCAATGCAGAAGTTTACTGATTTGGGCAGAAATTTACTATTTCAGTCAGTTCTATTACCCAGTTTTTTTTGCTGCTGTTGTTCTTTCCAGTTTGATCACTCCAAAGCATGCATATATACCAAAATTATGAAGTCTGAAAATAAATTATAGGTTAATCAAAATATGTTTAGGGATTCACATTTTGACAGTAGGGTTGTATGCAGGTAAAGAAAAAATATTACTTTACATTCCAACATTACATAGCAAGTTGATGAGTAACATCAGGTATTATAGTTACTAAAAAATGAAAGGAAAAAAAAGAATTATTTAGTTTGTCTTATAGAGATTTGGTGCTAGGATCCACAAATGAGGGACATCATATGTCATTTGTTTTTCTGGGACTGTTACTTCACTTAGCATAATGGCTTCTAGTTCCATCCATTTACCTGCAAAGTTCATGATGTTGTCTTTCTTTACTGCTGCATAGAATTCCATTGTGTAGATACACCACATGGATCAAAGACCTCAATGTAAAGCCCAAAACTCTGAAAATGATGGAAGAAAATGTTGGCAGTAACCTACAAGACGTAGGCGTAGGAAAAGACTTTCTAAATCAGACATCAGCTGTGTAGGAAATAAGGTCAACAATGGACAAGTGGGACCTTATTAAACTCAAAAGCTTCTGTACAGTGAAAGAAATAATCAAAGAAGTGAAGAGAAAATACACAGAGTGGGAGGAAACCTTTACCAGTGATATATCTAACAGAGCATTAACATCTGAGAATATATAAACTACTCAAAAAACAAAAGAGCAAGAAAACAAATGACTCACTCAAAAGATGAAGTAAAGAGCTGAACAGAGGGGCTGGAGAGATGGCCTAGCAGTCAAGAGCACCAACTGCTCTTGCAGAGGACCCAGGTTCAATCCCCAGCACCCACATGGCAGCTGAGAACCATCTTTAACTCCAGTTCCAGGGGAATCTGACACCCTCTTCTGACCGCCATAGCATTGCATGACCCGGGTGCACAGACCTACATCCAGATAGTACATTCATACACATAAAAAATAAATTAAATTTTAAAAAAAGAGCTGAACAGAGACTTTACAAATGAAGAAGAAAAGATGGCTGAGAAAAATCTTAAGTGCTCAGTCTCACTAATAATTAAGGAAATGCAACTTAAAACCACTTTAAGATTTTATCTAACTCTGGTAATACCTGCTATGATCAAGAAAACAAAGGATACCAAATGTTGGAAAGGTTGTTGGGAAAAGGGAACACTCATCCACTGCTGACATGCAAACTCATGCAAACCCTATGGAAAGCAGTGTGGAAAACTCTTTTTTGCTGGGGTGGGAGGTCTTGTTGAGATAGGGTCTCCCTGTAGCTCCAGCTGTCCTAGAACTCACTATGTAGACCAGGCTGGCCTTGAACTCACAGAGATCCACCTGCCTCTGCCTCCCAAGTGCTAGGATTAAAGGCATGCACCTTAAAAGACTCAAAATGAGTCTACCACCTGACCCAGTCATACCACTCCTGGGTATATACCCATAAGACTCAGCCTATCTCAGAGATACATGCACATCTGTGTTTATTGCAGCTCTCTTCACAATAGCGAAGAGTTGGAACCAACCTAAATGTCCCTTGGTTTCTTAATCTCTCTCTTTCTCTCTTCTCTGTCTCTGTCTCACTTCCAATTTTGGTGTTGCCCTCAGAGAAAAACAAGTAGATGGTTACTGTATGTGGAGCCACACTCTCTGGGTTCCCTGTCTGATCCTCTCACTTGGCTCCTGGGGTTTGATTTCTATTTCATTTTATCACTCATTTTTAATGCAATGAATCCAAGAGCCTCTGAAATAAAAATCAAGGATTCCCAACAATATCCCGCAATAATCCACCCAGTAACCCCGGTAACCTACCCTGCCAAGATGAGCACCACGCAGAAACCTGTGCATCACGCCCACCTTTCTTCACAGAGCTTCATTCCACAGAGGCACTCTCTTCTGCCTCAGCTACTCTGGATATAGTGCTAACTGCACTTGTCTTCTTCCACATAATTTTATTTTACAGAATTATTTTCAGTTTTTATCTTAAGTTCAAACTTACAGAAATTTTGGGGGGTCTTTTTGGGGGGAATAAAAGTTTTTATTTATCAGGGCTGGAGAGATGGCCTAGAGGTTAAGAGTGCCGACTGCTCTTGCAGAGGACCCGGGTTTGATCCCCAGCACCCACATGGCAGCTGAGAACTGTCTGTAACTCCAGTTCCAGGGGAATCTGACACCCTCTTCTGACCTCTACCACATTGCACGACACAGGTGCATAAACCTGCATGCAAACAGTACATTCATACACATATGAAAATAAATTAATTAATAAATTTTTTAAAAGTTTTTATTTATCTTACATATCCAGGTCACAATTGAACATTGAGAGAAGTCAAGGCAGGATCTCAAGGTAGTAGTTGAAACAGAAAACATGGGGAAATGTTGCTAACTGGTATCTTTGGTTAGGTTTGTTTCTAGGTATTTTATTCTTTTTGAGGCTATTGTGAGTGGGAAGTTCTCCTTGTGTTCCTTTTTCAATTGCGTGTTGTTGGTGTAAAGAAAGACTACTAATTTTGTATCCTGCCACTTTACTGAAACTCTTAATCATTTCTAGGAGTTTTCTAGTGGAGTTTTTAGCATCCCTTAGGTAAACTATCATACCATCTGCAAAAAGGGATAGCTTGACTTCCTCTTTTCCAATTAGTACTCCTTTAATTTCTTTTTCTTGCCTTATTGCCCTAGCAAGTGTTTCAGGCACTATATTGAAGAGGAGTGGCAACAGGGAGCAGCCTTGTCGAGTTCCTACCTTTAAGGGGAATGCTTCTGACTTTTCTCCATTTAGGATGATGTTGGCTGTGGGTGTCTTGTATATGGCTTTAATTACATTGAGGAATGATCCCTCTGATCCAATTCCCTCTAGGACTTTAAGCATGAAGGGATGCTGGATTGTGTCAAAGGCTTTTTCTGAGTCAGTTGAGAAGATCATGTGGTTTTTGTCTTTCAGTCCATTTATGTGTGTTATGATATTTATTGATTTTCGTATGTTGAACCATCCCTGCATCTCTGATATGAATCCAGCTTGGTCATGATGGATGATGTTTTTGATGTGGGTCTGTATGGGATTTGCAAGTATTTTGTTGAGAATTTTTGCATCTGTGTTCATTAATGAGATGGGTCTATAGTTTTCTTTTTTGGTTGTATCTTTGCCTGGCTTTGGTATTAGAGTGATGCTAGCTTCATAGAAGGAATTTGGGAGATATCCCTTTGCTTGTATCCTTCTGAACAGTTTGAGTAATAGTGGTTGTAAGTCTTCTTTAAATGTTTTATAGAATTCTGCCATAAAACCGTCTGGGCCTGGGCTTTATTTAGTTGGGAAGTTTCTTATTGCATTTTCAATTTCTTTGCATATTATGGGTCTGTTTAAATTGTCATTCTCTTCTTGGTTAAGCTTTGGTGATTCCCAGGATTTCAGATAGTCATCCATTTCTCTTAGGTTTTTAAACTTAGTTGAGTATAGGTTTTTGAAGTATTCCCATAGGATTATCTGGATCTTTTCTTTGTCTGTTGTGATATTCCCCCTTTCATCACGAATTCTATTGATTTTGACTTGCTCTTTCTTCCTTTTGGTTAACTGGGCTAGAGGTCTTGTTTAATCTTCCAAAGAACCACCTTTTGGATTCATTGTTTTTTGTTTGTTTGTTTTTTGTTTTTTTCTGTTTTTTTTTGGTATTGTTTCTATTTTATTGATTTCTGGTCTGATTTTTTTTTTCTTCCTGTCTGTTGCATTTAGGGTTCATTTGTTGTTGTCTTTCAAGTGTTTTTAGCTGCAGTGTTAGATCCTTTATTTGTGCTCTTTCTGTTTTTTTAATGTAGGCACCGAGGGCTATAAATTTCCCTCTTAGGACTGCTTTTAAAGTGTCCCATAGATTTTGTTGTGTTGTATTATCATTGTCATTTAGTTCCAGGAATGCTTTTATTTCTTCCTTGACCCATTCATTATTCAGGAGTGTGTTGTTTAGTCTCCACGTGTTCTTGTAGATAGTAGGGCTTATCCTGGTGTTGATATTGAGCTTTCATGCACTGTGGTCTGATAGAATGCATGAAATTATTTCAATCTTTTTGTATTTGCTGAAGTTTTTTCTGTGTCCCAGTATGTGGTTGATTTTGGAGACTGTTCCATGGGGTGCTGAATAGAAAGTGTATTTTCTGGTATTTGGGTGGAATGTAGATGTCTGTGAGATCCATTTGGTGTATCGTATTGTTCAGTTCAGATGTCTCTCTATTCTTTGTTCGGTTAACCTGTCCAAAGGGCTCAGTGAGGTATTGAAGTCCCCTACTATGAGTGTGCTGAAGTTAATCTGTGCCTTGATGTCCTGGAGAATTGTCTTTATAAAGTTCAGTGCAGCAGAGTTTGGTGCGTATATATTCATAATTGTGAAATCTTCATGGTGAATTGTTCCTTTGATAAGAATGTAATGGCCTTCTTTGTCTCTTCTGATTACTTTTACTTTGAAGTCTATTTTGTCTGATATTAAAATAGCAAGTCCTGCTTGCTTTTTGGTACCATTTGCTTGGAATATTTTTTTTCCATCCTTTCACCTTAAGTTGGTGCCTATCCTTGAGAGTGAGATGGGTTTCTTGTAGACAGCATAAGATGTGTTCCATTTCCTTTTTTAAAATCTTCTATTGAAGTTTTGTGCATTTCACACATCACTTTTCAGCTCAATCCAGACTCATTTCCCCCTCCATGCCCTCTGCCCCTCCCAAGTTCATGCAGTCTGCCATACATGTCCTGTTTCCCCTTCTGAGTCTTTTCAAAGATTTTCAAAGCAGAAGATTATTTGGGGGAGGAGAACTCTACTGCTTCAGTCAGTTCCCTGTCCCAGTTCTTTTGTTGTTGTTGTTCCTTCCGATCCATATTGTTTCAACATATGCAATTATATGTCACACATGTACTAAAATCATGTCATCTGAAAATAAGCTGTATGTTATTTCCAAATCGTATTTCAGGAATCAGATTTTTCCCTTTTAATTTTATATTGTTCTAAAATATAAAAACATACACTCCACCCTTGTACCAAAATTATAAACTCTGAAAATAAATAGTAGGTTAATTCTAGAGCCCATTAAGGGATTCACATTCTAAGTGCACACTTGCTTTTAGATAAAGAGAAATATAACATTAATATTACTTGGTTTCCCTTACTTGATGCTAGAATCCACAAATGAGGGATATCATTTGCCGTTTGTTTTTCTAGGACTGTGTTACCTCACTTCACATAATATCTTCTAGTTCTATCCATTTACCTGCAAAGTTCATAATGTCATCTTTCTTTACTGCTGCATAGAACTCCATTATGTAGATGTACCACATTTTCTCTATCCACTCGTCAGTTGAGGGGCACTTGGGTTGGTTCCAGCTCTTCACTACTGTGAAGAGAGCTGCAATAAACATGGCTGTGCATGTATCTCTGAGTCTTGTGGGTATATACCCAGGAGTGGTATGACTAGGTCAGGTGATAAGCTCATTTTGAGTCTTTTAAGTGTTCTCCACACTGCTTTCCATAGTGGTTGTACAAGTTTATATTCCCACCAGCAGTGGATGAGTGTTCCCCTTTCCCCACAACCTCTCCAGCATTTGGTATCATTTGTTTTCTTGATCCTAGCTATTCTTATTGCAGTGAGATGATATCTTAAAGTGGCTTTCATTTGCATTTCCTTAATTATTAGCAATGTTGAACACTTTTTAAGATGTTTCTCAGCTATTTTTACTTCCTCACTTGTGAAGTCTCTGTTCAGCTCTTTACTCCATCTCTTGAGTGGGTCATTTGTTTTCTTCCTTTTTTGTTTTTTGACTAGTTTACATATTCTGGAAGTTAATGCTCTGTCAGATGTATCTGCAGTGAAGGTTTCCTCCCACTCTGTGGATTTTCTCTTCACTTCCCTGATTTTTTCTTTCTCTGTATAGAAGCTTTTGAGTTTAATGAGGTCCCACTTGTCAATTGTCGACCTTATTTTCTGTGCAGCTGCTGTCTGATTTAGAAAGTCCCTTCCTATGCCTATGTATTGTATGTTGCTGCCAACATTTTCTTCTATCACCTTCAGAGTTTTGGGTTTCACATTGAGGTCTTTGATCCATTTGGAGTTGATTTTTGTGCAGGGTGAGAGATATGGATTTAAGTGGTGATCCAGTTTTGCCAACACCACTTGCTAAAGATGCTGTCTTTCCTCCATTGTATCTTCTTTGCCCCTTTGTCAAATATGAGGTGGCTGAAAGTGTTTGTGCTCAAGTTTGGATCTTCAGTTTTGTTCCACTGGTCTACAGGTCTGTTTCTGTGTCAGTACCAGGCTGTTTTTATGACTATAGCCCTATAGTATAGTTTGAAGTCTGGTATAGAGATCCCCCAAGTATTGCTCTTTTCACTCATGATTGCTTTGGCTATTTAGGGGTCTTTTGTTTTTCCATATGAATTTAAGTCTTTTTTTTCCAAGCCTGTGAAGAAACTCTTGGGGATTTTAATTGGAATTGCATTGAATCTGTATATTAATTTGGATAGAATGGACATTTTTACTAGATTAATTTTTCCAATCAATGAGCATGGGGGGTCTTTCCGTCTTCTGTTGTCTTCTTCAATTTCCTTCTTCAGGGGTGTTCTAGTTTGTCTTCCATTGCTGTGACAAAACACTCTGACCAACACCAACTTGGGGAGGAAAGGGTTTATTCAGCTTACATCTCCTGGGTCGCAGTTCATCACCCAGGGAGCCCAAGGCAGGAACTCAGGACAGGAACCCGGAGGCAGGAGCTGAAGCACAGGCCATGGAGGAATGCTGTTCACTAGCTTGCTCCCCTGGCCCATGCCCAGACCTGACCTCTTATACAGTATACAACAACCTGCCCAGGGTGGCACCACCCATAGTGGCTGGGCCCTCCCACATTGCTCAACAATCAAGACAATACTCCACAGACGTGGCCACAGGCCAGTCCAATGGAGCCAATTCCCCAGTTGAGGCTCCCTCAACCCAGGTGTGTCACGTTGACACTAAAGCTATCCAGCACAAGGGGTTTAAAATTTTTGTTGTTGAGATCCGTGACTTTGGTTAGGTTTGTTCCTAAGTATTTTATTGTTTTTGAGGCTATTGTGAGTGGGAAGGTCTCCCTATAGCCCCAGATGGCCTGGAACTCACTCTGTAAACCAGACTGGCCTTGAACTCACAGAGATCCACCTGCCTCTTCCTACTGAGTGCTGAGATTAAAGATGTGCACCATCACACCCTGCTTAAAGTTGGTTCTTAGCCGCCATGTGGGTTCTGAGAATGGAACCTGGGTCCTCTGCAAGAGCAGTCAGTGCTCTTAACCACTGAGCCATCTCTCTAGCTCTGTGTTCTTTTTCCTAATCCATTCTCCTAGTCTATGTCTTTTGATTGGGGAGTTTAGACCACTAATATTTAAGGTTATAATTGAAAGATGTGTGTTGCTTCCTTTCACCTTATTATCCACTTGCATTTTTTGGTCTAGTTTTTTACTTCTGCAGTATGCTTTTATTAATTTCTCTTTCTAGGTGCCTGGGGATAGTTTCTCCTCTCCTCTGTCCTTTGAATTGCTTCAAGTATTCTCTGAAGAGTTGTTTTTCTGGACATGTATTCTATCATCTCATTTATGTCATGGAAGATTTTTCTTTCTCCTTCAACTATAATTGACATTTTCACTGGCTATAGTAACTGGGTTGGCATCCATAGTCATTTAGCATTGGGAATACTTTGCTCCATGTTCTTACTTTCATAGTTGGCACTGAAAAGTCAGCTGTAATTCTTATGGGTTCCCCCTTATATGTAACTTGTCTTTCTCTTGTGGCTTTCAGAGGTTTGTCTTTGTTTTGTGCATCTAGTGTTTTAACTGTGATATGGCATGGAGAGTTTCTTTTCTGATCTTGTTTATTTGGAGTTCTATGAGCTTCTTGTATTTATGGGTTTGTCTTTTTTTAGTTTGAGGAAATTTTCATCTATTATTCTGTTGAAGATATGCTCAATACCATTCTCTTGGGATTCTTCTCCTTCCTCTGTCTCTATGATGCAGTCCCACATTTCCTGGTTGTTCAACTTTTGTGTATTTTGAAATTTTTCATAATCTTTACTTGAGCTTTTTAGTGGTTCTGTGTTATCTTCCAGGTCTGATATTCTTTGTTCCGCTTCCTGCATTCTACTTCTGAGGCTTTTTCCCATCCTTTCCTCTTGATTGGATAAGCCTTCGATTTCCTTTTTCATTTTATCCTGTGATTTCTTTAGTATTTCCACTTCCTTTTGGAGCTTCTCAATCTCTTCTTGTAGTTCCTTGCTTCACTGGTTGGTTTCCTTTTTTATTTCAGCAGGGGATTTTTTCAGTGTTTCCACTTCCTTCTGGAGTTTGTCACTCTCTCCCTCTAGATCCTTCTTGCGTTTTTCATTCTCTCTTTTTAGTTCTCTGACTTGTTCTTTATATTCTTTGATTTCTTTGAATAGGTCTATGATTGTTCTTCTAAGATCTGTGTCCTAGCTACCTCTACGGAGTTCTCATTGAAGGAATCTTTTATAGGGTTGGTAGAGTTTGGTGTGGGATTATTCTGCACTTTTCCCATGTTGATCTTTTGGTGTGTTTTTGGCATGTGGGGTTTTTTTTGTTTTTGTTTTTATTTTTGCTTTTGTTTGTATTCTGACATGAATCTCAAATGTGTCTTCACTGTGTTGAAGGCTTGCTTTGCTTGCTTCCTTCAGATACCTTCGTTGTTTTCTCCTTGTTCATGGAGTGTTAACTTGTCTAGGTTTCAGGCTTTCAATTTGGTTATATATTAAAAGTCTTACTCACTCTTCCCTTTCTGTTCTGAAGGTTCTCCAAAAACTGGGTAGGTACCAACCCAGGCAGTACCCTACTGAGCACTGTAGTCACTCTGCTTCCTACCAGCCAGTTCCTCTAGGTTGTTTGGAGGGCTTGGTATTGGGGGACTGGAGTTGTCTCAGGTTCACTGTTTCATTTATTGCCTTGTACCCCAGAATCACTACTGTAGTCCCACTTGGCACTCACTTCATAATTCCAGTTGGGGGGTGGGGAGTGGCTTGCTTAGCCCGCACCCCAGTACTCTGTGCTTCAGGTACTCCGGCGAAATATCCTGATCTAAGCTCTGTGCACTCAAGTGCCCCAGGGGCAACAGGCCTTTTCTGGTATTTTTGAGACAAGGTCTCCCTTTAGTCCCAGATGGCCTGGAGCTCTCGCTCTGTAGACCAGTCACACTTTGAACTCACAGAGATCTGCTTGCCTCTGCCTCCTGAGTGCTGGGTTGAAAGGCGTGTGCCACCACACCCAGCACTAAAGACAGTTCTTAACCACCATGTGGGTGCTGGGAATAGAACCTGGGTCCTCTGCAAGATCAGCCAGTGCTCTTAACCACTAAGCTATCTCTCCAGTCCCCAGAACAGTTTTAATAGGGCTGGGGATGTAGCTTGGGTTGTAGAGTGCTTGCATCATATGCATGAAGCCCTGGATTCCATCCCTACCAGTGTGCTTTAAAAAAAAAATCATGGTGGTTTGGGAGGTAGAGGCACCAGCCTGGCCTACATGAGAACTAGATGGGACTATGCAAAGCACAAAACTCCAAAAGGCTTAAAAGCCCAGTGCTCCCCCAACAATGTACCCACTGGTTTGTGCCTCAAGACACACCTCAGATGACCCATCTTCTGCAGTGCTACTCATTACTGTTCCTCTGCTGAGGAGCTCAGTGGGTAACCAGGACCTTGTGAGTCAGATGCTTTTGCTGCCACAGTTCTAGACAGCTGGGGTTATCATCCTTATTTTTAAACAGCTTCAGAGTTTTAAAAGACTTGGATACAGTCACTTGGCTGCCACAAAGCAGTCAGAACAGGTGTCACTGTCTGGTGTCAGAGCAAGGTGATCTCCTCAATACTTCATGCTAGGTCCTCAGAGACTGAAGTACTTTTTCTTGAAGAAGTTTGTAACCTTTTGCTCTTAGCTTAATACTGAGCATCACCACATTGTGTCTTATTGTGTCCACGTCCTTTCTTGAAATTGATTTTTGAATTTGTTGAGCAGAGAATGAAATCTTGTGGCGTTCCCAGGGCTTAGCAAAGGAACTGAAAATATAGTCAACCATATTCACAGATTCCACAATTTGTCATCCCCCAAACTGATATGGCGGAGAGCTTTGTGATCATATTCATACACACAGCAGTGAAATTTCCAAGTCATCGAATTGAATATACTGGGTAAGGGAAAATAAGGTTTGTTCCACTGCTTTCCCTGAATTTGGTTCCCAGCACGTACATAGTGGCTCCCAACTGCCTATAACTCCTATTCCAGAAGATTCAGATGCCTCTGGCCTTTGAAAACACCTGTACTCACATGCATGGATACACAAACATACACACAATTTAAAACAATAAAAATTAGTTTTTAAGCAGGCATGGTAGCACTCAGGAGGCAGAGACAGACAGATCTCTGTAAGATGGAGGCCAGCCTGGTCTACGTGGTGAATTCCAAGCCAGCTGTGGCTACAGGGAGACCTTGTCTCAAAAAGACAAAAAAATTTAATACGTGTTTTATAATTTCAAAATGTGTCAGGCTTTCACCACTGTGGATGAATAGCTGAAAGAAACAATTTAAGGAGGAAATACTTATTTTAGCTCATGGTTTGAGAGATTCCAGTCCATCATAGTGAGAAGTTGTGACACAGCACATCTCACATCATTGTGGGCAGAGGAAAGAGGACGGGGGAGGGGAGAGGAGAGAGGGAGGGAGGGAGAGCTGGCTCTCTCATTTTTCTCTTGACTCCATTGGGGCACCCAGTCTGGGTATCTTCTGACCTTATCTTACAAATAGACCCAGAGGTGTGCCTTATTAATTTCCTAGGTTCTTCTCTACCTAATCAAGTTGACAATTAAGATTAAATATACATATAAATGGTATTTTTTCAGTGCTGGGAATTGAACTTGAGACCTTGAGCATGCTAGGCAACTGCTCTACCACTAAGCCGCAAGTCTAGCCAAGTACTATATTTTTAAACTTAGGAATTTTCATTATATCTCTTTTTCAAATTTTTTTGGCTTGAGGCAAAGTCTCATGTATCCCAGACTGGCCTCAGACTCACCGAGTAGCCGAGGATGACCCTGAGTTCCTGATCCCCCTGTCCCTCTCTCCTACATAGCAGCTTACCATTGCCTACAACTCCTATTCCGGGAGGATCCCCTGCCTCTGGCCTTTGAAAGCACTCACATGCACACCACAGGAGTGTGCCAGCAATCAGGTTTATGCCCCACTGGGCACCAAGCCCACACAAGCACACTGCCCATGAAGCTCTAGCCCCAGCACCTCTGAAAAATTTTAATACTAAAATGTCTGCACAGTGTGATTCTCTCCACCTTTTAAAAAGCATACTAGAATTTTAACTCTGAGCTTTTGGCAAAGCAAGGAGAAGGAATGTGTTGTTTCAAATGAATGCACAAAGCAGATTCAACACTGTTGCATGATGGGAGAGCTCCTTATCCATATGATTGTGGTGAAGGCAGACATGAAATTATGGTTCAAACAACAAAGATGAACTTACAAAATACATGGTTTAAATAATCCCAGAGCTTTGGACCACAAGGCTCCTTTTTCAAGACATAAAATCTCATGTAACCATAATCATGATTGGTGGTAGGGAATTTAAAAAACACCACTTCCCCCCAAACCTTCCAGACTTAGTTATACCACAGCTAAATCAGGTGATTCCAACAGATGATTCACATCATACACACACACACACACACACACACACACACACACACACAAAGTTTACCAAAATAAAACTCGCAGAGGATAAAGTATCCTTTACTCAAAATCCATTCAAAATTTTAAGCCAGTCTTTCTGCTGTTTGAGTTAACTGCCATGATTCTCCTTCTAAACTCTTAAGTCCGTACAAACATATACAGTACTCACATCTAAGTTTCAGAGTTCTGACATACTGTAAACAAAATTTGTCTTAGTAGATGTAGGTCACAAGTCAAGTCTATTATCGTAGTGATGTATGTCTTCACTTTCTTACAAATTGTATGTGTATGAGTGTAATGCCTGCATGTAGGCAGGTACACCAGTGCCATCAGTGCCATGTAGTTTCCAAGGAGGTCAGAAGACTGTGTTGGATCCCCTGGAACTGGAGTTTCAGACAGTTGTTAGCCACCATGTGGGTGCTGGGAATCAAACTTGGATCCTCTGCAAGAGCAATCAGTGCTCTTAACTGCTGAACCATCTCTCCAGGCCATATGTATTCGCTTTTTTTTTTTTTTTTTTTTTTGGTCTTTTCGAGACAGGGTCTCCCTGTAGCTCTGGCTGTGCTGGAACTCACTCGTAGACCAGGCTGGCCTTGAACTCACAGAGATCCGCCTGCCTCTGCCTCCCACACTTTTTTTTTTTTAAGACAGGATCTTCCTATAGCCCCAGCTGTCCTAGAACTCACTCTGTAGACCAGGCTGGCCTTGAATTTATAGAGATTTGCCTGCCTCTGCCTCCTGAGTGCTGGGATTAAAGGCATGAGCTACCACACCCAGCTTAAAGACAGTTCTTAGCTGCCATGTTGGTGTTGGGAACTGAACCCAGTGGTCTGTGCTCTTAACCACTGAGCCATCTCTCCAGCCCCTGTATTCACTTTTTATTATGAAACTTTTTGGTCGGCCAGACATCGTGGCACATCTGTTTAATCCCAGCACTTGGGAGGCAGAGGCAGGCAGGTCTCTGTGAGTTCAAGGCTAGCCTGGTTTACATGGCGAGTTCCAGGCCAGCTGGGACTAAAAGGAGACTTTGTCTCGAAAAGACCAAAAACAATTTTTTTAGTCATTCACGGTCTAAGGTATAGTGCAACAAACTATCATGTACAAATCATCCAGATTTGAAAACTGTTAGAGTGTCCAGGCACATCTCAGTGGTGGCATACATGTGGTCCAGGGAAGGACCCCCAGCAAAAATAAAATTAGAAATAATAATTCAAATAATTTTTTGAATACAAAGAAAATGTTATACGGCATCCTGCCTTATCTTGCACACTGACAGTAAACAATGCCACCACCACCAGGGCTTTACAGACTATATCAGTTGTCTGACCTGAAAACACATTAAAATTTCTATCTGAAATTCTCAGTGGAGCATTTGATTAAAGCAATTTCCTAAAACCCCTGAATAAGGAAACTGCTGTTAAAATTTTATGTCATGGGCTATTAAAAGAAAATCTCACTGCCAGGCATGAGTTATTCTCTAGAAGTTCTTGATCAGGAGGGTCCTAGAATCCCCAAGAACAACAAAGGGTATTGCCATCGCCTTTGGTTACCCCCCATAACTACAGGATAAGATACTATTGCTGAAGACACAACACACTAGGGCTGCAGAACATAGAGAGATCAACTTGGAACTGACTTGAAAACCTCCTCCCTGCTGCCTAGGCTTTCATAGTGCCCATGTACAGCTCTAGGAGATAAAAGTTATCAGTAGTATTCTCCAATACTTATCCCTATGTGCTATAGTACTGACATGCCAAGATGTGCCCAAAGGTATACTAGGAGCAGGAAGGTTATGTATGGGGTTAACCAGCAACTTTCAGATTGAATTTGAAACCTATTCCAAAGGAGCGATTCATGCCTGATACTATAAACCTGACCAAAACACACATAGCTCAGATGGACAAAGTCCCTAGAAAGAAGCTGGCTATAGCTGTTTTGATAAATAGACATATCATCAAACTGCCTTCTAAATATTTATGTCTATACCCAACAATTAATGCTACTCTCAACCTTGGCCAGAGAAGCTTCTTTCTGTACTGGGCAGCAGTTAATACAGAGACTCAAAACTGGCCCAAGCTCTGTGAATAAATAATTGTTGAGTGTAGGGTCCTAAATGGGACAAGAAAACATCGAAGAAGAGGGGGCCAAATGAGTGTACGGCCAGATGGTGGGGACCAGTGTGGTGAAATGCTGCCTTCTGAATACGGCATGGCCATTCACCCATGAATTCCCAGCAGCTGTAGTCACCTGCACAAGACCAAGCCAACAAGATCAGTCAGCGTTCCAGCAGGGAACACTAATTGGACTCAATGGGTTATGGGGGGGGCATGAAGGGTGAAGGGGAACCAGGGGAGTGGAAAGGGGAGTTGGAGGTGGTTGTGGATATGATGCAGATATTTTGCATGCCTGTATGAAATTGTCAAAGAATAAAGATATTCTTAAATTTTGTGATAATTATAAAAATGTAATTTTAAAAGCCTTTTTATTAAGTCATGAATTTCCTTTTGTAAAATTTTGAAATACAACCACATGAATTTTCATATGGATAGACATTTTATGATAAGAAATAATACTTTGGGGCTGGAGAGATGGCCTAGCGGTTAAGAGCGCCGACCGCTCTTACAGAGGACCCGGGTTCGATCCCCAGCACCCACATGGCGGCTGAGAACCGTCTGAAACTCCAATTCCAGGAGAACTCCAGTTCCAGGGGAATCCGATACCCTCTTCTGACCTCCGCGGCATTGCACGACACGGGTGCACAAACTTGCATGCAGACACTACATTCATACACATACAGAAATAAATAAAATTAATAAAAATAAAAAAAAAGAAATAATACTTTATCTTATGTGAACATGGGGTTATAGTTAAATAAAACTGCATGCTGAATATGTTAAGCAGAAATAGAGCAGTGTCTGCAACTTCTCCTATGATTCAACAGAATTGGTGTGTAGGTGTGTGTGTGTGTGTGTGTGTGTGTGTGTGTGCATGTGTGTGTGTGTCAGGTATTAGAAATGTTTTTAGTAAAGTCAAATAGTAAACATTTTTCAGCTATGTAGAGCAAAGACCAAAATGAAAATCCAAGATATTGTGTACATTTTCATAAGTTCTAGTTGCTTCCCCATTGCTGTGACAAAACACTCTGACCAATACCAATTTGGATGGGAAAGGGTTTATTCATCTGACATCTCCCAGGTCACAGTTCATCAGTGAGGGAGCCCAAGGTAGTAACTTAGGGCAGGAACCTGGAGGCAGGAGCTGAAGCATCTCTCTTCTCTCTCTCTCTCTCTCTCTCTCTCACACACACACACATTTACACACACACACACACACAAATATGGGAGGAGGCCAGCAAGAAGGTTCCATCAGGTCAAAGCACTTGCCCTGTGTTATATAGTTAGGCTCTCTAGAGGAAGCAGAACTGATCAAATGAATATAAATATATATAGTATAATATATATATATATATATATGTATATGGATTTTTATTATGTTGTCTTGCAGAGGAGAATTCCAGGTAGCCCACAATGTGCACCTACTAGAGAGGCTAAGAATCCAGTAGTTACTCAAGGCTGGAGGTCTCAGCATTTCTTTTTTTTTAGTTTTATTTTATTTTATTACTTTATTTACTTTATTGTGTATGTAATCTCACTGGCTCTGCATGCAGGTCTGTGCACACCGTTGTGCAGTTGCCTTGGAGGTCACGAAGAGGGTGTCGGATTCCCCTGAACTGGGGAGTCTCCTGGAATTGGAGTTACACGAACGTTTCTCAGCCGCCATGTGGATGTTGGGGACTCGAACCCGGGGTCTTCTGCAAGACGCATCGGTCGCCGTTTCTTAACTGTTAGGCCATCTCTCCAGCCCCCAGCATTTCTAATCTGGCATTGAAGGCCTGGAGGATTCCTGCAGATCTGTTGGTCTTCAGTCTTCATTGGAACCAGAGTAAGCTGGTCCTAATACTGGAAAATGAACACCACAGCAACAAGATCGATAAGCTTGCCAGCGGGAGGGAAGGCAAGCAAAAAGCAAACACGCCCTTCCGGGACTGGCTTCTCTCCTTCCATCCTGGGCGCCAGAGGTTGATTTCAGGCTGTCAGGCTCCCACGGTGTGACGGCTGACCTTGGTAGTCAACTTGACCGCATCTGGAATTAATTAAAATGTAGCTTTCGTAATCAGATAATTTGAAGCCAGAAGACCCACCCCTAAATGGGGGCGGAACCTTCCGGAGGCAGAAGGGAGTATATGAGTGCCTGCGTATTGCTTGCATGTAAGTGCACCATGTTGTGCAAAGCCGGTAGAGGTCAGAAGAAGGCGCCGAATCCCCTGGAAATGAAGTTAGGTGGGTCCTCTGCAAGAGCAGCCAGCACTCTTAACCACTGGGCCGGCTCTTCAGCCCCCTTTTAAACAGCTTTTTTTTTTTTTTTTGTTTTTTGCAGACACAGGTCTCCCTGTAGCCCCAGCTGTCCCGGAACTCACTCTGTAGACCAGGTTGGCCTTGAACTCACAGAGATCTGCCTGCCTCTGCCTCCCAAGTGCTAGGATTAAAGGCATGCGCCACCACGCCTGGCTTTAAACAGCTTTTTTTTTTTTTTGCATGTGTATGAATGTACTGTCTGCATGTACGTTTGTGCACCCGTGTTGTGCAATGCCAAGGAGGTCAGAAGAGGGTCTCGGATTCCCCTGGAACTGGAGTTCTCCTGGAACTGGAATTACAGACGTTCTCAGCTGCCATGTGGGTGCTGGGGATCGAACCCAGGTCCTCTGCAAGAGCAGTCGGTGCTCTTAACCACTAGGCTATCTCTCCAGCCCCTAAACAGCTTTTAAATGCTGCATTTGAACTTTTACTTTATTTTCCTTACACAAATAATTGCTCAGTGTAATTTGACTTGTTAATATATTTCCTTCTCTAAAAGACAGCTTAGGGACAGTATTAAAGCAATGTAGTTGTATGGCTGGGTGTTTGTTTTATAGGGAAGAATGAGAAAAGATGGTAAGAATTCATTGGTTATCACGGGATATGCCCAGCATGGTGAAGCAGTCTTCCATGCCAGCTCTCCCTCTACCCGAGGACTGTGGGTTACAGACAAGCTTGGTCTAAGCAGTGAAGCCTTGATTTTCCTCCACCCCAAAACATTATGTCTAGAAAGTATTCCATATCTTAAAGTTCTTATAGTTACCTTGAAAAGCTCATGTGAATAATGTGAACAACAAAAGGAGGGGAGATTTTCTTTTTTTATTGTGGTGACATATGCCTTATATAAACATGCCATTTTAAGTGACAGTTCGGTGACAGTAGGTATATTCACAATGTTCTGCAACCATTACTACTAGCCAGTTCCAGAAAGTTGTCCTAACCCCAAACAGAAACTCTCTCCCCCTTAAAGAACAACTCGCTCTCCTCTTCCCTGCATTCCCTTCCCCCAGTCTCTGGCAACCTTTGTTCTGCCCTCTGTGTCCACAAATTTGCCTAGTTTAAGTCTCTCATAAAAGTAGAATCATACAGTGTTTGGCCTTTTGTGTCCAACCTGTTTCACTTAGCACAAGTGAGATTCTCCAGGCTCAGAATTCTATCCCTTCTCAGTCTCAAGGGTATCTGCCTTGCTTGTGTTGTATTTTGCTTAGCAAAAATTTGTTTCCACCTTGTGGCTACTTTAAGTAATGCTTCTGTGAACACGTGCAAATTCCCCTTCAGGCTCTGCTTCCCATCTTTCTGGGGTATATATCTAGAAATTGAGTCGCTAGATCACATGGGCATTCTGTATTTAACTTTTTTTGAAGAACTATTCATTTGTTTCGAACAAAGATTTTTGGTAACAGACACGGAGCAGGAATAGTTTGCTTTCTTCTCAAGGTTTGTTCACTTGCTGTGTCCGCTAAAACAAGCAAGCCATGCGGGATAAAGAGATGGCTCAGCACTTAAGAGCACTGGCCGCTCTTACAGAGGACCTGGGTTTGAGTCACAGCACCATCATGGCAGCTAACAACCATCCTTAACTCTAGTTCCAGGGAATCTGAGACCCTTTTCTGACCTCTGTGGGCATTGTGCAACATGGGTGTGCTTACACACGTGCAGCAATACACTAATACATATAAAATAATAATCACAAATAAAATATAAAAAAGAACAAGTCATGATCTGGCCACGGTACCAACAATGCACCCTCAGCTCCTGCCTGGCCCCTATTTCTCACTCCCTTAGAGTGAACTGACTGCTAGCTTGTCTCACAAATCATGCACACGCCCTCCACCTCAAAGCTTCTTTCCCAGACACACACTGGGCCATAGTTAACTGCCTCTGGTCACTGTTCAATATCACCTCTAGAGGGGCCAGCCTACTCTGACCACTCCACCTAAAATAATTGTTAGAAAGCCCAGGACTTCCAGGTAGCCAAGCCCTAAGCAGAGAAGCAAGCAGAGTGGGGAAATGAACCCAACACCCTGCTCCAGTATCCAAGGTAGCTTAACTGCAGTCACACATTAAGCAGCCCCCTTGTGGCCCTGTCACATAGTCTAAGACACACTGCGCTCAGCAGCACAGATCACAAGGTAACTAAGCTTGCTCCCATGAGATGTGAGACTGCCCCACTCTCTTCCTCCTGCTAAGTGATGTTAAAAAGAAGACACCTTAGGCAGAGGCAGGCAGATCTTTGTGAGTTCAAGGCCAGCCTGGTCTACAGAGTGAGTTCCAGGACAGCTGGGGCTACAGGGAGACCCTGTCTCGAAAAGACCAAAAAAAAAAAAAAAAAGAAGACACCTTGCTTTGTCTTGGGCCTGGGACTCTGCCCCAGACACCCTCTTTGTGGGCAGCATTATTAAAGACCTTTTGCATGAAAAGGGCAGTACACAATTTGTCTCTCTCACTCTCAAGGGTCTAACAGTGGCCATGATAACCCTACTTGCTTAGTCCTGATTTCAGACTCTGTTATCTTTCTGGTACAGAATACACAACATACCGAATATGTATCACTTTTCTCTGCTTTCCAGCTTCAGGAAAGCAGAGGCTCTGGACAATGTTCATTGCTGTAACACCTATACAGGTGCTCACATTTAGTACTTGTTCAATGAATATGTATTGAATGAATACTATTCTGTGGCCCAGGAATTAGTCAAGCTTTGGCCTTGGTTTACAAGAACAATAGATCTCCCAGGACGTTCAGTGTATATGTCCTAGCCATGACTGTGCTGCACAATCATTCCTTCTTCAAATCTATTACATGTGAATTTTGTTATATATGTTTGTTTTGCTTTTTGAGAGAAGGCCTTACATTGTAGTGCAGGTTAGCCTGGAACTCACTATTTGCCTGGCTGGCAAACCCACAAGGTTGAGGTTCCTCCTCAACCTTTCAAGTCACTAGGATTATGGGACTCAACTATGATTGGATCCCTCTTTGTGTTCTAGTATGTGGCCAGTTTTAGAGAAAGCTTCATGAACTACTGAGAAGTGTATTCTTTGATGTTTGGGTGTAATGATCTGTAATGTCTGTTAGGTCCATCACTTTATGATGTCATTTAAATCGAGGGTTTCTCTGTTAAGGTTTTGTCTAGATGACCTGTCTATCGGTGACAATGGGATATTGAGGTCACCCACTATTGCTGCATTGGAATCAATGTGTGATTTTAGATCTAAGAATATTTTTTTATAAAATTCAATGCCCCTGTGTTTGATGCATATATGTTTAGGATAATAAGATCTTCTTGGTGGATTTTTCCTTTAATGAGTATGAAACGTCCTTCTCTCTCTTTTCTGACTGGTTTTAGTGTGAAGTCTATTCTGTCAACTACTAGAAGAGCTATACCTGCTTTTTCTTAGTTCCATTTTTCTTGGAGTACCCTTTTCCATCCTGTTACCCTAAGATGGTGTCAATCACTGACAATGAGGTGTGTTTCTTGGAGGCAGCAAAAATATGGATCCCATTTTCCAATCCAGTCATTTAGTCTGTGTCTTTTTATTGCTGAATTGAGGCCATTAATATTGAGAGTTGTTACTGACCAATGTTTATTAATACCTGTCATTGAGTTGTGGTCGTGGTGTTTTCTTTTGCTACTTTTGGCTAACTGCTCTGAAATTGTTTAATTCCTTGTGCTCTCTTGGGTGTGTTTGTCTCTTCAGAGGGAAGTATTTATTCTTCAATATCCGCTGGCTCAGTGGGCATAAGTTCCTTAAATCTGTTTGTTTGGGTCTTGTCTCTTTCCAGGGGACTCTGAAGTGTGTGTACTGATTTCTGCAAATGTATTGTTTTGGTTATTCACATTGTTTGTGGTTTTGCAATTGGACCTAGGCATCTGGAGTTAGGTCTTGATGGTGTTTCCCAATATGGATATCTTGTCTCGCCTTTGTTGAGCAGATGCTTAGATCTTTCTTTATTGTTACCTGGGTGTGTCAGGATGTCTGTCAGCTGAATGATGCGTAATGTTCGATCATATGGTAATTCTGTGTGGATGGGATGTTCATGTTCACTCCTTGACTGGGGATATTTGAACTTCTGAACCCAGTAGCAAACCTTCTGTGGAGTTAGTAGAGTCTCACTCTAAAGACTGGCATGTTTAGAAGTCTGTGGAAGGCCGCATGGTTCTAATGGTCTGTTGATGGTAGAGTTGGGGTCATAGTGGGAGTGAGGAGTGTTCCCTGGGAACACCAACCTCAGGCGAAGGTAGGCGAGGCCAAAGCCAGGTTGGAGGTTGCTGACTGGGTTGGAGATCTGACCCCTCACAATATCTGGGCCATATGGTGGGGGGGAGGGGGGAGGGGATAGGGAACAATGGTATTGGTATTGGTATTGGTATTGGTATTCGGTAGGGAGGTTTCAGCGGGTGTAGACAGGATTTGAGATCAACAGAAGGCCACCCATGTGTTCCTGGTGATGGCAGGGAACTGGCCTCAGGGTTTTGGGGTGATGGCAGGTAAGTAGGGGCAGCCTATCTGGGTTTCAGGGCCTCATTGATCATTAGAGAGTTCTGGTGTGCAGCTGGCTGGGGACCGGTGTATCCCAAATAAAAGGTGAAGTCAGGAAGAGGTGGAACTTGCTGGTAAGCGGTGGCAGTGGAGATCCTTGCTGATAGTGAGGGAGCAGAAGCCAAGCACCCGGGTCTCAAAGCAACTGGAGAGTCCCTGGTGAATCCCAAAGGGACGGTAAGGTCACGATGGGCTTTTTATTTGGCAGCACATGGCTTCTCGGATGACGGTTGATGGGAATGTTTTTCTTTTATTCTCCTGCCACCTAGTGGGAAGAAAACAATTCTAAGAGCTGTAGAAAAAAATCACATTAACTTTACTTTATCTGGAATGCAAACCTAATGGTTTACTGAAAAATGAACTCTATACCTACTGTGGCCTTCTTGCTTTACTTTAGATTAATCTCTAATAATAAAGTAGTGCTACAAAAATTATGCCATATTTCACATTATCCCCAGACAATAAGGCTCAGCATCCATTTGGACTCATTTGGTCTCTCAGAGTCCTTGTTGTGTAATCAGATCTTTGGCAAGGTTATGCTCCTAGTTCCCCATGTGACAAGCTGGGAGAAGGAAGAAGAAGCTGGAGAAAGGGAAGGAAGGAGGACAAAGAAGAACGAATGAGAGGTAGAGGTCACCAAGAGAGAAAGCAAAGAGAATAAACAGTAGCAGAAGGCAGGAGAGAGGAGGGGAGGGAGGGAGGAAGGGGAAGGAAGGATGGAGAGGGAGGGAGGGAGGGAGGGAGGGAGGGAGGGAGGAAATCATCAGACCTTTAAGAAGTGAAGCCAAGACAGAGTTCATTAGGTCCTTGGGAACATCGCCCTTGGAAGAGATTAAATGAATTCTCAGATGTTAGAGAACCGGGCAAGCTTGAGTCCTGAGGAGTCCATCGGACCTCCGAGTTCCCATGTGATCACCCCTGTATTTGGCTAATTCCCGTTCTATTTCTCCACTACTCATGACAGTGCTGCTTAGCTACTCCAGGGGGGCTCTGACACACAATCTTATAAGTTACTCAGCTAATGATATTTTCTTTTTTTCTTTTAATTTTATATTATTCAAAAATATGCATATATATATATATACTCCACACATAAATCAAAATCACAAAATCTGAAAATAAACTATAGGTTAATTCCAAAACACTTTAGAGTTAAAAGTTGCATGCAAGTAAAAAGAAGTGTAACTTTACATTCTTTCTTTTTAGAATATGAATACATATCTTTCACCTATATACAGTAATTACAATGTGTGGATACAAGTGGTAGTTCAATTCTAGAGCCCATTAAGAGATTTACATTATAATAGCACAGTTGCTTTCAGATACAATGAAATATAATAATAAAGTAAGTTGCTCAGTTTGCCTGCCAACTGGGGATTTGGTGTTAGCATCTACAAATGAGGGAAACCATTCGTCTATTTTTTTTTTTTTCTGGGACTGTGTTATTTCATTCAGTATAATGGCTTTGAGTTCCATCCATTTACCAGCAAAGCTCATGATGTCATCTTTCTTTACCACTGCATAGAACTTCATGTGTAGATGTATCACATTTCTATTATCCAGTCATCAGTTGAGGGGTATTTGGGTTGATTCCAGCTCTTTGCTATTGTGAGGAGAGCTGCAATAAACATAGCAGCTCATGTATCTTTGTTGTAGGATGTGTCTTGTGGGTATATACTCAGGAGTGGTATGGCTGGGTCAGGTGGTAGGCTCATTTTGAGTCTTTAAAGGGTTTTCCACACTGCTTTCCACAGTGGTTGTGCTAATGATATTTTCTAGGCAGCAGGCTCAATGAGAGCTCAGAGTCAGCCTGGGCTACAGAGTGAGACTGTGTTTCAAAAATAAGTAAATTAATTAATTAATTTAATTAAATTAAAGAGACCTGGTAACCCATAAAGACAAAGAACTTTAAGGAGTAGGAGGGACTGGGGGACTCAGCAGAACGGAGAGTTCAACCCCCAACACTGAAGAAAAGTTTCAACTCTCCCTAACCCCACATCCCACTGCACACCAACCCCTAGAGTTGCTCCCATGCAGACACAGCCCTGATGACCCCCCCTACTCTGTTCATTGTCCCTTTCTGTGGGATACATGGCTCATTTGTTATGCTTGCTGATCATTGGTAGGTTGTTTGGTTGGTTCCCCCCCCCCCACTTGCCATATGAGCTCAAGGAAGGCAGAGCCTTTTGAGGTTCTTCTTTCTAGTATTTCCTGTTTTGTACACTGATAGATCTCTTTGAACAGAACAAAGCCTGGCATATATAAGTGTTTAGTAGATATTCACAAAATAAAGGAACAAAAGGAAATGCGAATGAATGAATGCATGAATGTTGGGATCCACTGCAGAGCTGAGCAAGAAGGTGTATTTGCATGGCATGTTTTGCTTGGTGCCTGGTGCCCTTCTGGTGGGCAGAGCACATTTTCATTTGCAGGTCCTGCCTGACCTTTGATTCATGTTTCTTTTCTGGAGAGACAAATACTGTGACTTCCTAGCAATCACTGGCCATCATTCCACTCAAATAAACATTGCTTCTGTTTACCAAAGACAGAGATATCACAGGAGACATAAGTAGACATTACTCAATACTGCTTGTGTGTCAAAAGCAAAGACTGCAAGGTATGGTAGTGTCTGCCGGTCATTCCAGTGTGACCACAATAGTGGAGAGCTGAAGCAGAGAGATCATGAGTTTTTAAACTCTATGCCAAAAAAGGAAAATAAGAAAGACACCAAAAGCAAACTAGACATAAAGCAAGTTCTTTTTTTTTGAAGAACAGTTTTTTAAAAGTAAATGATAAAGTTAGTTTTCTAATTAATAAAGCTGTGTTGTTTGTTTTGAAGTACTGGGAATGGAACCCAGGGCCTTAAACATGCTAAGCATACACCCTGCCATTGGGCAATATATTCAGACAATAAACTTAGAAATCTTTTTCTCTTGGTTTTCCTCCTTGTAAATTATATTACATGTCTTCAGATTCTCCCAATTCCTCAGATAAAAATGACAATTATTAATTCATGTGTATAGAGCCTCAGTATAACAAAAATTAAACAACATTAAAATTAGATGTAATTTAAATTATTTTACTTTTTAAATTACCTGCGAACAAGAATTTACAAGAAAAGCCAGGCATGGTGGCACAAGCCGTTAATCCCAGCACTTGGAAGGCAAAAGCAGGTGGATCTCTGTGAGATCAAGATCAGCCTGGTCTATATATCAAGCTCTAGGTCACCTGGGGCTACAGGGAGACCCTTTCTCAAAAAACAAATGAACAGAATTACAGGATGAGATATCAAGTTCTTTTAAAAATACATACAGAAAGGGAATTTCAGTCCCAGCACCAGGAGGCAGATGGAAGGATGGTGGCAAGCTTGAGCCACCAGGTGACAAAGCTAACTAAAAGAAAAGAAAATAAAAAGCCGGCCTTTAATCCTAGCACTCAGGAGGCAGAGGCAGGCGGATCTTTGTGAGTTCAAGGCCAGCCTGGTCTATGGAGAGAGTTCTAGGACAGCTGGGGCTACAGGGAGACCCTGTCTCAAAACAAACAAACAAACAAACAAACAACAACAAAAACAAGGCAACAAGGCTGAGGAGCATAAAGTTCTTACTGTACAGGTATGAGGGCCTGGGTGGGTTTGAATCCCAGAATCCAGTAGCCAGGCCACTCAGCCGTGAACTACAAGAGGCTTACCTCAAAGAGGGTGAAAGATGAAGACTGATGCTTCAGGTTGCCCTCTGATTGCAGCACGTATGCAGTGGCATGCACACACCCCCATTCACACACAAGCCTGTACACATACACAGTACACACACACACACACACACACACACACACACACACAATTTAAGAAACAAAACAGAAAGGACAAATGTAATGAAATTTTAAAGACCATTTTCCATGAGATCCTTAGGAACTGGGATGCCCAAGCAATCCATCACACTAAGGATGTTAACTGAAAGCAACCGAGGAAGTTCAATTCACTCCCTAAAATTTCAGAAGAAAAGCTAGGCATGGTGGTGAACACCTGTAATTCCAGACCTTGGGGGGTAACAAGTTCAAGGCCAATCTGAGCTACATAGTGAGTTCCAGGCCACCACCACAGGGTTACATAGTGAGTCCATGTCTTGAAAAAAAAATCAAGAAGAAATGTTTTCCAGGTACTTCATGGGCTTGCGCTGGATGCAGACATGCAGCTGCCCTGGAGGTATGCTGATGCAGCAAAGCAGGTTCCTCTGGGGCTACACGGCTCTGCACCCGAGGGTCGCACAATGCATTTTCCCAGTGCGTGTAAATTCTTTATCTTATTTAGTCATCCAAATATTCCTCCAGCATGGAATTATCTTCAATGGGACCAGGGATTATCTTCAACTCCAAGACTTTTGAGTTGGGGAAACAAGACTCTCCCTCCCAGTGTCACAGAGTGCTGAGGAGCAGACCCCAGAAGAATGCAGCCGCAGCTCTTTGCTGTGGACAGTTACATCCAGATTGGTCACACCAGTGACAATGAGCAGCAGAGTAAACTCACTAGGCTTTACAGTCCTCATCTGTTAGATGACACAAAAGGACATGTTCTGCCATTATCCATGCCTTTTTTTTTTTGGTCTGTTTTGTTTTGTATGTATGGGTGGGGTTGTTCTTTTTTTTTTTTTTTTTTTTTTTGAGACAGGGTCTCACTGTGTAGCCGGCTGGCCTTGAACTCAGGTATTGCACCTCCCTCTGCCTCCTGAGTGCTAAGGTTAAAGGCGTGTACCACCACACCAAGCTGTGTGTTTTGTTTTGTAAAGACAGTCTTATCCACTCCAGGGTGGCCTCATTCACACTCATGGTCCTGCCTCAGCCTAAAATTGGAGATTGCAAGCAGGAGTCACCATACCTAGATTCTATAAGACCCATAAGGTAATTGTATTAGGGTTCTCTAAAGAAACAGAAGCAACAGGACGAATATATAGCTATATCAATTTATTGATTTCTCACATGACAGACTCAAAGAGTCCAAACAGTAGCCGCGCCCCACTGGAGAGGCTGAGAATCCAGGGAACTGCTCAGTCCCAAAGGCTGGATGTCTCACGTAGGTCCCAATCTGGTGCTGAAGGGCCTGTGGATTCCAGATCTGCCGGTCCAGATACAAGCTGGGATCCAAAGGTTTGATCACACGCAGCAAGGACAAACTCACCAGTGAGGAGAGGCAAGCCACAGGAAAAAAGGACCAGATCCCTCTGTCGTGGCCCTATATACTGCCTGCTGGCAGAAGGTAACGCCCACATTTGGGGTGGGCCATCCGGGTTGAGGTAGTCCACTCCGAGATCCTTTTTCTCTATTTGTTCCTTAGTCCAGTCAAGTTGAAACCCAAGATTTAACCATCACAAGTCCACCCTTGTCAACTTGACACCCATAAATACCTCTCCTTATGTATGCTTAAATTTAATTGCGAACAATGGCAGGTCATTTCCACCTAACATGTTATAAGTGTCTCATGTGCAATAGCAAACATTATATCCTAGAGTAGGGGTAATGTCCTTGAGGAACACTTAGTCCTTCAGTATCTAATAACCTAAATATGACAACACTTAACACTTATCTCGTTGCACATTCAAAAGGGAAAAACACAAGTATCTGCTTAATATATGTTATATAATGAACAAACACATCTTAATCAAATAGGACAAGTTAATATCTATTATAATCCACATTTTCTGCACTGGTCCTGGCCTCAGCTTGTTTATGATACCTTCCTCATACCCATTCTGTATTTCCTCCACCATCAGTCAAGCACCTCTGCAGGGTCTTGGCTTTTCCCTGGAGGAGTGACCCATACTTCATCCCTGAAGGGTCTGGGCCTTTATTGTCCTGTCTGGTTTGCATTGTTGGAGTTACCCATTGACTTAATCAATGGACATGGTAGCACCCAGAAGGCGCCCTACAGCATCTCCTGCCTTCCAGGACATAATCTTCCTTGCCCCATTGTGGAGAAAAAGTCCAATTTACCCCTTGTAGTTTGGATCAATCACTCCTCCTACTACTGTTTATTCCTTCCTTAGCCTGTTGGTTAAGGGCAGTAGAAGCCCAAAGTGGCCAGGGGGAAGTCTTAGCTTCCAGTTCAATGGAATGTTTGCTGTATCTCCTGGCAAAAGCACTCCCCCTTTGGAGCAAAACATCTAGACCAGCAGAATGCAAGGTCTGGGTACAGGAAGCAAAAATTTTCTTACTGGGTCACTAGGGGTTATAGTGAGTGGATCATCCCACTTCCACCCCTTGTTCCTGGACCTCAGAATTCTGGCTATAGGAGAAACAGTACCTATAGTGGAGCTGATTCAAAACATATACTGCTGCTGGAGAACCTTGCCCCAGCCCTCCAGGGATGCTACCTAATGGGCCTGTAACTGTGTCTTCAAGAGCCCTTCCATCGTTCATCAAGCCAGCTGCTTGTGTTGGTGGGGGGAACATGGTTAAGACCATTGGATACCATGACCATGGGCCCACTGTCGCACTCTTTGGCTGTGAAGTGAGTTCTTGGTCAGAAGCACGTGAGGAATACCGTGATGGTGGATAAGGCATTCTGTAAGTCCCTGGATGGTAGTTTTGGCAGAACATTACATGCAGGAAAGGCAAATCCATAACAGAATAAGTATCTATTCCTGTAAGGACAAAACGCTGTCCTTCCATGATGGAAGTGGTCCAATGTTGTCAACCTGCACCAGGTTGCTTGGCTGGTCACCCCGGGAATACACCATATCGGGGGGCTCATGTTGGTCTCTGCTGTTGGCAAATCTGGCACTCAGCAGCACTGTAGCCAGATCAGCCTTGGTCATAGTAGGAAGTCCATGCTGTAGCCCATGCATAACCTCCATCTCTGCCACCATGACCACTTTGTTCATGGACCCACTAACAACAAAACAGGGATAGTGGGAGAAAGAGGCTGACTATCCACGGAATGAGTCATCCGATCTACTTGATATTAAACTCATCTCTGCCTGAGATCACCTTTTGATGAGCATTTACATGAGACACAAGTATCTTCACATCCTTTGACCATTCAGAGAGCTCTATCCACATACTTTCCCCAAATGTCTTTCTCACCAATTTTCCAGTCATGCTGCCTTCCAAGTCCCTGACCATCCAGCCAAACCACTTGGCTACAGCCCATGAATCAGTATATAATCGAACCTCTGGCCATTCTTCCTTCCAGGCAAAATGCACAACATGTGCACTGCTGAAGTTTTGCCACTGTGAAGACTTCCTTCACATGTCCTTTAGGGTTGATTCAGAAAAAGGCTGTAATGCTTGAGCTGTCCACCTCTGGGTGGGCCTGCATAGGTGCAGAACCATCAGTAACCAGGCCCTAGTCTTCTCTTCTCAGTCAACTGTCATAGGGCAAACCCATGAAGCCATAGGTGTCATGCTTAGCACAAGGAGGCATTGTAACAGGAGTTGGAAACCATAGGCATTTGGGCAACTTCTTCATGTAATTGCTTGTGCCCTCAGGGCCTCGGGCCCTGTCACGTATGTACCACTTCCATTTGTAATGGACTGTTGCTGTGCACCTCCTACTTTATGGTCTGGTGGGTCAGATAACACCCAGCTCATGATGGGCAGCTCAGGTCCATGGTGACTTGTGGCCCATGTCAAACGTTCAGTTTCCACTAAGGCCCACAATAGCAGGCTAAGAGCTATCTCTCAAAGGAGAACAGTTGTTTGCAGATGAAGGTAGAGCATTGCTCAAATCCCAAGGGCCTCTGATGTGATCCCCTATGGGACCTGCCACAGCTCCAGAATGCATTCTATCTGCCACTGATACTCTAAGACCATTGGGTCTTGGCATATGGACCCGGGGCAAGGCAGCCTGCACTGCAGCCTGACCTGTTGAAGAGCCTTTTCCTGTTCAAAGCCCCACTCAAAGTTTGCTGCCTTCCGAGTCACCTGATTTATGGCGTCGTAGTAACACACCCAGATGAGGAATTTGCTTCCTCCAGCAATCCAAAAAGGCCACAAAAGGTTGCTTCTTTCTTGGTGGAGGGAGGGGCAAGGTGCAACAACCTTATTCTTTACTTAGAAGGATTGTCTCTGCTGCTCACACCACTGAACTCCTAGAAATCTCCACTGAGGTAGATGGCCCTTGATTTTAGTTGGATTTTATTTCCCTCCTCTCATGTGCACAGCTCTACCAACAAGTCTCGATAGCTGCTACCTCTGTTCACTGGTTCCAATCAGCATAACATACATCATAATATAGTGGACAGTTGTATATTTTGTGGAGAAAGAGGGGGTTTCAGAGCGCATCAAGGATTCCCTTACTAACTAAGTCTATAGCACAAGGCTGGAGAGTTAACTATCCCTTGAGGTATAAGTTAAAAGGTATACTGTTGGCCTTGCCGGCTGAAAAGCAAATTGCTTCTGGTGGTCCTTATGAACTGATATTGAGAAGAGAAGCATTGGCCAGTATCAATAGTTGCTTACCAGGTACCAGGGAGACATATATTAATTTTCAAGTAAGGACACCACATCTGTACAGCAGCTGCAATTGGTTTGTCACTACTTGGTTGAGTTTTCAATAGTCATCTGTCATTTCTCCATGATCTATCTGTCTTTTTGCACAGGCCACATATGGAGAGTTAAATGGAGAGATTGTGGTAGAGAATCACCCCCTTGCATTCTTTCAAAATCCTTGATGGTGGCACTAATTTCTGCAATCCTCCAGGGATACGATACTTTTTGGTTCACTATTTTCCCTGGTAGAGGGCAACACCAATGGTTTTCCATTGCCTTTCCACCATAATAGCGCCTCACTCCAAGTCAGGGAACAAGTGGGGATTGGCAATTTCTAATTATATCTATCCCAATTATACATTTCTGGGATGGGGGAAATAACCACAGGATGAGTTCTGGGACCCACTGGGCCCACCGTGTTGAGTCGGACTTCAGCCAATACTTCCCATTTATCACCTGACCTCTCCATAGGCCCCCTACTTTTAACCATGGGCCACAATTTGTTTTTAGGGTCTCCTGGGATCAGTGTCAACGCAGAACCAGATATCCAATAGGCCTCAAAAAGTCTTATTATTTTTTTCCCCAGTGTACAGTTACCTAGTAAAAGGCCTCAGGTCCCTCTGGGGAAGGACAGGAGAAAAGCAAACAGCATAACTCTTTGCTATTGTGACAAGGTCCTTCCTCATTGGAACCCAGCCACCCCTTTATTCAAGTCCGGTTTTGGGTCTGTGAACTGTCTCATTTCTGGAAACTGGTTAACTGGCGGGATTCGCTACTCCTAAAAATCAAATGTTGACTTCCTTTAATTTGTTCTAGAGCTTTTCTGCTTATACAGCTCAAATAAAAACTTATAGGTTTCTTATGTATTTGGTTCCTGGAACACCATGATTAATTAGCAGTTCCAAAGATCCATTTCAAGGTCATGCCATTATAGGCATTTTTTGCTTTTGCCGCCCATATACATGATAACTTTATCTGGCCTTTGGCGATTTCAGTGCTGCCACCTGTACACCTACCCTGAGGTCCTGTTACACCTATTACATGTACATTTAATTTATGCAAACGAGCAACAACTCTCTCTAACTGTAAGTATTGGCATAAGAAATAGAGAAACAAAAAACGATCTTACAATGTTCTGGTGTCTCTCCTCTCAGTTACTTTCCATCTTATAAATCCAGTGAAAGGCATGTCCTATGGGTTCTCACTATTGTGGAGATGTGGTTTTTACACTTCGAAATCACTAGAGCATGCCCATCTGCTGACCCTCACAATCCCTTTTCAATACTAAGCCAAGGAATATCAGGCATCTCTAACTCACTGTTAGGCCATGTTTTAATAAATACGTCAGCCAACCATTCAAATAGACTTTTAACACCTTTTTTAACTGCTCGAGCTTCTGTGTTAAACCTAGAATCTCTACTCAGTGGGCTCATATAGATAAACTCAGTATGATCCAATTTTATTCTTTCCACCATTATCCCACACCCTTAAAATCCATTCCCACACATATTCCTTAGGCTTCTGCTGGAATGAATCAGCAAACTCCTAATTTCTTTAGTGGTGTAGACCACACTTTCTATCTCACCTTGAGGGGCTTGCTTAGACTTCAATCTGGTTATAGGTCTAGAGGCAACAATTGTTGGGCCCTGAGGGACATCAGCTCCCACTGGGAGGGGGGGATTAATTTCCTCAGGCAAGGGTGGGGAGGAGGGATCTGCAGGGTGTGGATTCTCTGCTGAGGGTGGGGAGGTTAATTCCTCAGATAAAGGAAATCCCTCAGAATCCGAGGGTTCAAAATCCTCACCGTCATGGTTCTCCCACACATCTCCATCCCAAGTTTCAGGGTTCCAACCTTTCCCCACCAGTGCTCTCATTTTGACTGCTGACATTCTTCACGGCTGGGAATTAAATTTGCGTTGTAAATCAGCCAAATGTATAATAAGGGCTCCAGCTTGATTTTCTGCTGCTTTAGCTCTTTGGCTGCTGGAGAGAAGATGCTTTTCCAGAGCACACTTGGAAACTTTTAAAGTGTTGTTTCGAATCTGGAGCTGGTTAATTTTATCACTGAGCTCCTTATTTTCCTCTATCACTTTATCCAGAGATGCTAGGATCAACCAGGAAACATCATTATTTTCCTTATTATATATATAGAGAGAGTTTTATATAGAGAGTCACTAAATTCCTTGCTCCTCACAAGAGGCAAGTTAGGTGAGTCAAATGGATCTATCTTCATAATTTCATCAAATAGTCTGCACCAAGGATTATCATTCCTCTTCATGCCACCAGGAGAGCCTTCAGTAACTCTAGGCTTCATTGGGTTGGAGAGCTGGCTCCAGAAACTACCAAGCCCACTAAAGAAATTCATCCTTTCAATTCTGTTTCTCTAGAACCACCCCACTCTCACTACCAAAATCTATATTTAGTCAGGGTTCTATAAAGAAACAGAACCAACAGGACAAATATATAGCTATATACAATTTATTGATTTGCTCATGTGACAGAGCTCAAGGAGTCCAACAGTGGCCGTGCCGCACTGGAGAGGCTGAGAATCCAGGGAACTGCTCAGGCCGCAAGGCTGGATGTCTCAGTAGTCCCAATCTGGTGCTGAAGGCCTGATGGATTCCAGGAGATCTGCTGGTTTCAGTACACGCTGGGATCCGTAGGGTTGATCATAGCAGCAAGACAAACTCACCAGTGAGAGAGAGGCAAGCCGCAGGAAAAAAGGGACCAGATCCCTCTGGCATGGCCTTTAATACTGCCTGCCAGTGGAAGGTAACACCCACATTTGGGGTGGGCCATCCAGGTTGAGGTAGTCCAATCCGAAGATCCTTTTTCTCTTATTTGTTCCTTAGTCCAGTCAAGTTGACACCCAGGATTAACCATCACAGTAATGAATTCCGGATAATGAGACCATGAATCAGTCTGAAAAAATATGTTTTAAGGGGCTGCAGAGAAGTTTCAGTGGTTAATAACATGGAGTCATGGTTACTGCCACAAGCACAGGGGCCTGAGTGAACAGCTAAATGTGGTCTTGAGTGCTTCTGTAACCCCAGCACTAAGGAGGGCAGACACAGAGGATCATCAGAGCTTTCTGGTTACTAGCCTAGCTGAAAAATGTGAGCTCCAGGTTAAAGGAGAAACCATGCCTCAAAGAAATAAGGCAGAGAGTGAGGGAGGGCATTCAATCCCTCCTCTGGCCTCTGCACACACAAATACACTTATCACACACATGAACATATCTACAACACACACCTATATCACAGGGACATACACACTTAATTTTGGAAATCGCATTAATTACTATTGCTGTGACAGAATATCAGAGAGAAATAATTCAAGGAAAGAAGAATTTATTCTGGCTTGTGATTGACAAGGAAGGCATGGGGACAGGCAGCCCTGGTGCGAAAGTCTGGAAGCAGACACAGATGGGCAGCGAGCAGAGCCAGGCTATAAACCTCAGTACCTGTCAACCACTGTCCCACTGCCTCCACTTAGGACCCACCTCACAAAGGTTTTTCCAGCCTTCCAAAATGGCACCTTCAGCTGGGACCAGGTGTTCAAACATAGGAGCCTATTGGCAACATTTCACACAAACTTCAACAGAGATGAATGGACTTGCCAACTCTTTACGTTTGAAATGAGTTGAAGGTGATAACAACTGGGACTCTCCGTTCATCTAGCCTCCGACCCTGTCTCTGACCAGTGAGGAAGACCATGGAGATCCAGCTGAGGATTAGAAAGAAACCAACACCACCAAAAAACACTTCATTAGAGGACCAGTCAGGTACCAATTGTCACTCAGAGTAATAGGGAGTTTCTTTTTTTTTTTTTTTGGTCTTTCGAGACAGGGTTCCCTGAAGTCCCAGCTGGCCTGGAACTCACTCTGTAGACCAGGCTGGCCTTGAACTCACAAAGATCCTCCTGCCTCTGCCTCCCAAGTGCTAGGATTAAAGGCGTGCGCCACCACACCTGGCTATGGAGTTTCTTAAAGCAAGATATGAGTGTACCAGTTGACTTATGACACCACCTCTGATGCCACCTGGCAGAGAAGCCTATCGAGTGTTCTTTTATGGCCATGAGGCTGAGCCCCTTCTCCCACTCCTAACATTTGCTCTTCATGGCTGCTTCTGGGGTCTCTAAAGTGAGCATCTCAGCTATTGCCTCAAAACGCTCTGAAATAGCTAAGAACATGTTAAGATAACCTCGGCTGGGCCCACCATGGTGTCACATGCCTTTAACTCCAGCACCTGGAGGTAGAAGCAGGCAGATCTCTGTGATTTCAAGGCCAGCCTGGTTTACACAGCAAGTACCAGGCCAGCTGGGGTTAGAGGGAGACCCTGTCTAAAAAAGACCCCCCCAAAAAAAGATAACCTCAGCTGGTGATGGTGGCTCACTCCTATAATTCCACAACTTGGACAGCTGAAGCAGGAAGATTGCTATTGGTGGAGGTTATCCTGTGCTACATAGTGAGCTCCAGGCCAGTGTGGGGACAAAGTGAGAACCTGTGCCAAGCAAAAACAAAAAAAGACAAACCTGAAGGGCATGGCTTGTACACTGTAAGCCCAAATTCCTTACCTGTCTACTTTCCATGTCAAATTATTGACTTGATAATGAATACCATACCAAAAAATCTAAAATACTTCAAGTAATGTAAAATCAGCAACACGAAAAATGCCTAAATGTGGAGGAACTCCTGTAGGTGATTATATTTTTAAACTGCTGTAAGAACAGAAAGGATTAATGATTATATTCTTTTTTTTTTTTTTTTTTTTGTATGTGTATGAATGTACTGTCTGCATGCAGGTCTGTGCACCCGTGTCGTGCAATGCCGCGGAGGTCAGAAGAGGGTCTCGGATTCCCCTGGAACTGGAGTTCTCCTGGAATTGGAGTTACAGACGGTTCTTAGCCGCCATGTGGGTACTGGGGATCGAACCCGGGTCCTCTGCAAGAGCATCGGTGCTCTTAACCGCTAGGCTATCTCTCCAGCCCTAATGATTATATTCTTAAAGGGAGGTTGGCTCCAAAAAGGAACCCCTTTAACTCTGATGAAGCTTAAGTTGTCGAAGGTTCAGTATTTCCTATCACTCTGGTTTTCTAAATGGTAGAAGTCTGATTCTCAAGAACATACTTCTAGGAGCAGAGCGGTTTCTTTCACAAGTGTCTTAGTCCACTTTCTGTTGCTGTGACACAACAGTTGAAGCTGTGTACTTGGCTTTAGTTCGCAGTACTAGAGCTGCATGTTCCCCGGCTTGGTAAGGGCCTACTGGCTACAAAAATGTGGAGCACATGTAGAAGCTAGACCACGACAAGACAGGAACAAGAGAACCAGACTGCAGAACTTGCTCTACAATAATGCATTCCCCAGTGTGAGGCTTCTGTGACCCAAGCGCCTTCCCCAGCCCTCTTCTTCACTTCAGTCTCATCTCACTAGGAGCTGAGATTCCAGCATATGAACCTTGGGGAAGAGACTCAAACTATGCCAAACTGTAGAAATGATTGCTACAGATGGAGGATTGTGGATCCCAGTGATACAAAACTTGCAGTCAGATGCAAGGCAGCAAGTGGTCAAATGTGTGATTCACATTCAGGTTTCCAGTAGGCTAGATCTTGAGAGAAGAGACCCTGAAGTTGGGCCCAGTGAGTGGCTAGACAGGCAGTCCTTGATTCCTTTTTATCTGTGTGTGTGCAAGTGGGTGTCTGTCTGTCTGTCTGTCTGTGTGTTTTGTGTAATATATATGTACATATGTGTGTGCTCATCTGTACAAATGGAGTGTTTACATGTCATGTTTCATGCAAAAAGGGCAGAAGACAACCTTGGATGTCAGTCCTCACCTTCCACCTTGTTGGAGACAGCGTCTCCTGTCCACACTGTGTACACAGGCTAACTGCTTCACATTTGCCCAGGATTCTCCTATCTCTATGCTGCATCTCTGTAGGAGTGCTGAAATCACTGACAGTCCTGCTATGTCTGGCTTTACATGGTTATGAACCTGAACTCATGTCCTTCCTAACACTTACACTAAGCCACATCCCCAGCCCAGCCCCCAGCCTAGTCCTTGATTCTTTTTTATTTTTTTGTATTTTATGTGAGTGTTTTGCCTGGATGTATATGTGTGTAGGTACATGTAGTGCCTATGGAGGCCAGAAGAGAGATCAAATCCCCTGGAACTGAACTTATGGATAGTTACTAAACACCATGTGGGTACTGGGAACTGAACCTGGGTCCTCTGCAAGATCGGCCAGTGCTCTTATACTGAACCATCTTTCCAGCCCCAACTGATTCTTTTTTATTAATCTGTTTATTTATTATTTATTTATTTCATGCATATGAGAGCATTGCCTTCGTGTATGTAAGTGCACCTGTGCTGTGCAATGCCTGCAGATGCCAGAACAGGGTGTGAGGTCCCCTGGAACTGGAGTCTAGATGGTTATTAGCTGCCATGTGGGAGCTGGGAATGGAAACCAGGTCCCCTGCAAGAGCAGCCAGTGTTCTTAACCACAGAGCCATCTCTCCAGCCCCCAGTTCTTGCTTCTTGATTGCTATAATTCTTTTACTCAACTAAGGTAGAGAATTTGTGCTGTCTTCATATGCTCTCCAGCCCCTAGCAACATCCAGGAGGTTGCTAGGAGGAGCTAAGCAGTCTTAAGGCATTCCAGGATGCCGAGGGAGACAGGTTCAAGTATCACATTTATTATTTAAATCTCCCAGAGGACAACCCATTAGGCAGGCATGGTAGCACAAAACTATAATTCCAGTACTCCACACACTGAGGCATTCTGAACTACATTACAAGACCTTGTCTTAAAGTCAATTCTGCCAGACCACTGCTGCTGAGCCATCAGGACACAAGCACGGTGTAATCCATTAAGCTGACCAGGGTCATTAACAGGATCTGCCTGTAGGGAGAGTCCATGCAGGAGGGCATGGAGTTTGTAGATAACCTGAGCTGCTCCATCATAAGCACTGTGGGAGGCTGAGTCCATGAGAGCCACGTGCCTACCCTCTCCATGTCAAAGCATGAAGCTTGCAGGCTGGAACTTGCTGCTGGGTCTTGGATCCACCACTTGGCTGTGGTTGATCTGCAACTGTTAAATAAAGTGTATTAGCAAAACAAACAACAAAAAACAGCCAAGTTAGTGGTGCATGCTCATAATCCCAGTATTCGGAAGGCTGAGGTGGGAAGAGCAGGAGTTCAAAAGAGGACTGTGCTGCAAAGCAGAAGGAGATAGAGGAAGAAAGGAGAAGAAGGAGGCAAGCTAGAGTAGAGAATGGAGAGAGGGAAAGAAGGGGGGAGGGATGAAAGAAAGAGAGGGGCATTGGAGGGAAAAGGGAAGGAAGAGGGAGGAGGGACATGGAGAGAAGGGGAGGAAAGGGGGGAGAGGGGAGGGAGAGGCAAAATGGAGAGAAGAAAGAGGAGAGTGGGAAGAAAGGGCAGAGGGGGAGGCAGCTCCCTTGGCCTGGCTGGGAACTAAGACTGCCTCACTGTCTTCTCCAACCCATGCTGCTGTTAGGGCATCTTGAGGCTCTTTTTAACAAAAGCGTCAGCTTACCCGATCCTCCTGCACGCCTCCACCATTTGCACCTTCAGGTGACTGCTGTCAGGGAGCTTTTACTCCACTTCTAAAGAAATAAAAGCACCTCACTGATTGTGGAGGGATGAATTCCCTGGCGATGCGGTCCAGGATTTCAGGCTCACTCACCGGCCCTTAACTGGGTAGCAGTCAGGTCAGCCTGCTGGGAAGGTCCTGTCTGGATTTGTAAAAACAGCTCTTTTCTGGACTGGAAGCAAAAGTTCTCACTTCAGCTTCCCGAGATCTGGCCTAGACTTAGGGTTTTATGGGATGAACCGTGTGTGATACATAGATCCCTATCTGGAGGGGGTTCTTGAATTGAGCCTCTTCTGCCAGTGAGGGGGTATAAGAGTGGAGCAGAAAGGCTTTTTTCCCCCAAATCTGCATAAAATTACAGTCTAAAAATAAGAGAAGCAGCACAAGCATTTGAAACAAAATCCTTTCCAACTGAACACAATTAACATGCAAGATCCATTTTCTGGGCTTAAAGTGGTGGTGTGTACCTATAATCCTAGATAGGAAAGGCTGAGGCAGGAGGATAGTGAGGAGCAGTCCAACCTGGGCTAGTTGTCAAGGTCCTGTCTCAAAAGAAAACACAAAAACAAACAAACAACAACTCACCCACCCCCATTTCCTTGTTTGTGCTTCTTTCTTACCTAAGGGTAATTCAGTAATTATCACCACCCTTCGCCTGCATTTGAGACATAGCATTTCTCCAAAGTACTTGTTGCTCTAAACTTTTGTTTTTAGCAGCTCTTTATGCATAAGAGATATGTGCAAGACACCCCCCCACACCAGTGCACACCTCAAACCAGGGATAGTACCAAACCCTAAACATGCTTTTCCCTATACATACAAACCTGTGATAAATGTTAATTTATAAACTGGGCACAGTAAAGCATAAAGAAATAAATTGAGGGGCTGGAGAGATAGCTTAGCAGTTAAGAGCGCCGACTGCTCTTGCAGAGAACCTGGGTTCGATCCCCAGCATCCACATGGCAGCTGAGAACCGTCTGTAACTCCAGTTCCAGGAGAACTCCAGTTCCAGGGGAATCTAACACCCTCTTCTGACCTCCGCGGCATTGCACGACACAAACCTACATGCAGACAGTACATTCATACACATAGAAAATAAATAAAATTAAAAAAAAAGAAATAAATTGAACAACAGTGACAACATACTACACATGGTTGTGGTATCCCTCACTCAAAAAATGCTGTGGTCTCATCCTGCTTGTGAGGATGAAATTATGCAATGTCTGTGACACGGGAACTGCACTGTGACACAGTATGTGATTATTAAGATACTATTGACCTTGCATTTTGTTAAGACTGGGTCTTAATCTGAAGTATGGTGTTCTAATTGGCCATTGCTATGACAAACATTCTGACCAATACCAACTTGGGTAGGAAAGGGTTTATTTGGCTCCTATCTCCCTGGTCACAGTTCATCACTGAGGGAGCCCAAGGCAGGAACCTGGAGGCAGGAGCTGAAGCACAGGAGGAGCGCTGCTTACTGGCTTGCTCTTCTGGCCCATGCTCACTGCTTTCTTTTACAATACATAACAAGCTACGCACAGTGGGCTGGGCCCATCCACATCACTCAACAATGAAGAAAATACCCCACAGACATGGCCACAGACCAGTCCAGTGGAGGAAATTCCTCAACCCAGGTGTTTCAAGTTGCCACCTAAGCTATCCAGCACACACAGGGAAACCCTCGAAGTTGTGACCTTTGCATCTTCAGCCTCATAAGTGCTGGAATTCCAAACCTGTGCCACCACACCTGGCTGTTGACTTCCTGCCAGTGTCAGAAGCAGTAGGGTCATCACCATAGAGGTTCCTCATTGGTGGCAGAAACTGAACTCCTGGACAATGTGGCCACAGCTAAGGGGGAACTACTGCTCTTATGAGTAATATCACTTCTGCTTCTACCCCTTCTCCCAGAACCCCAGAGTCAGGAGGACAGGATGGAAGACTCACTGGAAACCTGAGTTAGTGCCTATGTGAGTCAACTGTACCAAATAATTGGCACAATCATTTGTAAAGGGGAAGGTTCTATTTTGTCTCATAGTTTGGGAGGTTCCAGTTCATGGCAGATTGGTCCTGTTGTTTGGAGCCTGTGGGGGGATGCACTGTGTCATGGTGGAAGTGCATGGTGGAGCAAACCCACCCACCTCACAGCCAAAAGAGAGAAAGAAGAGGACCCACCATTCACTTCAAGAATACACCCTCGGGCTGGAGAGATGGCCTAGCAGTTAAGAGTGCTGACTGCTCTTGCAGAGGACCCGGGTTTGATCCCCAGCACCCACATGGCAGCTGAGAACCACCTGTAACTCCAATTCCAGGAGAACTCCAGTTCCAGGGGAATCTGACACCCTCTTCTGACCTCCGCGGCATTGCATGACAAAGGTGAGCAAACCTACGTGCAGACAGTACATTCATACACATAAAAAATAAATAACATTTAAAAATATTCTTAAAAATAAAAGAATACACCCTCAGTGATCCCAGTACCTCCCACTAGCCACCGTATTAATTTCCACCACCTCCCAATAACAACAAGCTAGAAATCAAAAGCTAAGTCTCAAATCTTAGCATTGGCCTACAGAATACCTGTGAAGAAAAATACTTGCCAAATTGTATACATCTATATCTTCAGTATCTCCCAAAGGAATATGTATAAGAGGGGCTTGTTCCCCAAGTTGACACTACTGGAAGTGGTAGAACTGTGTGCACAATAACTTTTTGAGATAGCATCTCACTATGCAACCTAGAGTAACCCTGAACTTGTGGTTCTCAAGCCTCCATCCACCTAACAAGTGCTGGGATTACAGGCAGGGACCACCATGCTGGTTGAACACTTAAGAGGCTAGTGGGCGTTCTTTAGGGGCATACCCTTCATTACAAGTGTGCCCTTAAGGAGGATAAGACACCAGCTCCCTCCTCTGTCTTTGCTTTCTAGTCATGAAGTGAGAGGTTTTGTTCCATCCTACTTGTCTACCATGATTTTCTACAATAGTCTTGAAGCAATGGTTCCAACCAACAGATACTCTAAAACTGAACCAATCAAAAATAATTCCCTTCCTTCATCCCTCTTCTCCCCTCCTTTCCCCCATTCTCTTTTTTACTAAGTTCTCATATATCGAAGGTTGACCATGAACTCACTATATAGGCAAGGATCAACTTGAACTCCTGATAATCCTACCCCCACCTCCCATGTGCTAGGATTACATAGGCATCCACTTTCATGCCCAACAACCTTCTCTACATATAAGATTTCTTTTTGAGACAGGGTTTCCCTGTAGCCCCAGATGGCCTAGAAGTCGCTATGTAGACCAGGCTGGCCTTGAACTCATGGAGATCTGCCTGCCTCTGTCTCCCAAGTGCTGAAAATAAAGGCGTGCACCACCACACCTGGCCTTCTTATAAGATTTTTATGCCAGGTACTCTGTTACGGTGATGGGAAGTAAACCAGTTCTGTGCCAAGATGACGCAAAAATTCCATGGATCTGAAGATTCTCTTTATATGAACCAAGCAGGCTGTACTGATATTCCCTTGAGAATGGAAAAAAAAATCAACTAGAAATGGCCTATCCCTGGGGCACATGGTACCAACAGTGATTTTGCAATAGCTACCTTGTTTATTTCATGAGGCTGCCAACAGATTCAGGTTGCTCTGGTTCATCTCCTTCTGTGCCAGTCTGCATTCATTAAAGTGAAATTATCACATCTTCCTGAAGCTCATAGGCTCATTTTCTATCCACCAAGGTTAGCATTAAGCCTTCACTTCATGCTCTCTAGGCATGTGGATTCATCAGAACTCATATCTTCCTCTGAGAACCATTAGCTCATTCTCCCTGTCTGTATTCTGCAGCAAAGAGAGAAAGAACACATCACATTCCCCCCCTTCCCAAAGTGCCCTTCTTTTCCTGCAAGCAGCTGGTACATTTTTCAGCTGACATGTCCTAGATTGTTCTAAAAAGAGAATCAGCTAAAGGAACTATAAGAACAGATTATTCAAAGCCTTCCTGGGCACTGCCACAGGCAGCTCATAATTACAAACGCAAGGGTAGGCGGAACATCTGTATTCTGAGTCATTCCATTTTTCTAGAAGGAAGAATATCATTAACTCTCTTGTTGCACAAACCTTTATGATCTCTATGCTGGTTTAAAATGGCTTGCACTATGCCCGATCCAATCTCTCTTCTACTCATACAGTTCAACTTTGCATTTCAGTCATTTTAATTAATTATTGACCTCCCATTGCTTAGAGAGACTTTAAATTGGGGGTGAGGGGCGGCTTTGATTAAAGAGTCTTCAATTAGTAGGCAAGCAATTCTCCCACTGAGCAATATCACAAATGTTTGCTGTTGAGTTTGTTGATGTTCTTGTTTTTGAGACAGGGTCTTGTGTAGCTCGGACTGACTTAAAGCTCACTATCACACACCTGGAGATGATCTCAAACTCCTGCTCCTTCTGCCTATGCAGGAGAAGCTCAAGTTCAAGGCCAGCCTGGGTACATAGTGAAATCCTGTTGCAAAATAAGACACCAAGCCAGGTATGGTGGGTAAGCCTGTAATTCCAGCACTTGGGAGGTGAAGGCAGGAAGACTAGGAATTCAAGGCTATCCTCAACTAAACAGTGAATTCAAGGGCAGCCTGAGGTACATGAGACTCAGTATCAAAAAATAAAACAAGGTTCCACTCTTCCCTGCACCGCATGGCACCAAGTGGAGCCTGCTAGAGTCAGAAAGACCTGAGAGGGACATCATTCAACTCTGCATGGCTAAGCCACAAGCCTTCCCACAGCTATTCTTTTTAGTTCCTATTTTCTATTATTTCATCTCCACTCTTGAAAGTATGTCTCATGATGGATTTTCTTTTCTTTGTTTATTGTTCAGCTAGGTTTTAGGACTGTTTATGCTTCTATGCCCAGCATTGTTCACTGTACTCTCCAGCATTGTTCATGCATGCCCCATCATTCCTGCATCATCTCTTCCTCTCATCCTTATCTCCTCTTCCTTTTACTTCTTAGATGTAACTGCCCACAGGGTTGACAATCTCTAAAGTCTGTGGACCCAAATAACATACCAACTTCCCTTCATGGCTGTTTTACTCACATCAGGTTTTTTTTTTTCCTTTTAAAATGGATCAAATATGGGCTGGAGAGATGGCCTAGTGGTTAAGAGCGCCGACCGCTCTTACAGAGGACCCAGGTTCGATCCCCAGCACCCACATGGCGGCCAAGAACCGTCTGAAACTCCAATTCCAGGAGAACTCCAGTTCCAGGGGAATCCGACACCCTCTTCTGACCTCTGCGGCATTGCACGACACGGGTGCACAAACTTGCATGCAGACAGTACATTCATACACATACCGAAATTTAAAAAATAAAATTGTTTAAAAAATAAAATAAAATAAAATGGATCAAATACTTAATCCTTATCTTTTCCAACTTTATTTCCCTCCTAGCCCTAACTAGTTAATTGAAATCTGAGTATTCTCCACACTATCCTTGGATATTTATCCTCCAACAGTGATTGACGTCCGAGGGGCCGCTGTCATTAACTGGCTAGTACATTTGCATAGTGGAAATACTCAGCAGCTGGGGTTGCTCTCACAACTTAGATTCTGCTGAGGAATAATATAAAGCTTAACAGGCACCCTCAGCTCCTGGACTAAGCCATTATTTTCTGAACCACACACTCAACTTTATCACAACAAAGTCCTACTTGAAGATTACAAATACTTCAACTGTAAGAGTATAGCTGATACAAGCCCAGCAATGAAGTAACACCAGATAAACAAATCCCAAAGTAGTAACATAAGAAATAGGTGGTGCATGCCTTTAATCCCAGCACTCGGGAGGCAGAGGCAGGCAGATCTCTGTGAGTTCAAGGCCAGCCTGATCTACATAGTGAGTTCCAGGACAGCTGGAGCAAAAACTCTATCTCAAAAAGACAAAAAAAAAAAAAAAAAAAACCCATTAAAAAAAAAAAAAAAAAAAGACAGCAAAACTCCCCAAATTACTAATCCTATAGTAATGGTATCTAATGTGAAATAATTAGGTGAAATCCTGGCTAGAAAACTCAAATTAATTATTATAAGTAGGTTGAAAAACAAATGGATGAAATAAGGAAGGTGATGGATGATATAAACAAATTCAACAAAGAGGAAGAGTATGGAAGAAAAAGCAATCTGAAATGCTGGAAATAAAACTGTGAAAAGTCTTAGCAAAAAAAATGGATCAAGGAGAGGACAGAGTATCAGAATTTGAAGACAACATGGACAGGCACAATTCAACAAGGATAAAGATCAAATAATGAGAAGGTACCAGTGTGGATTCTAAGACACACATGGCACCCTGAAAAGACCAATCCTTGAGTTGCAGGTGAAGAAGAAGAGCATCACTCTAAAAGCATAGGTAACATTTTCAAAAGAATCATAACAGAAAATTCCCCAGAGTTTGGGTCAGAGATGCTAAATATAGGCCATGTAGGACACCAACGAGACACGACCAAATAGAACCTCCCCTTGTCATCTTATAATTAAAACACTAACTACACAGAACCAAGGAAGCCCATTGCAGGTGGCAAGAGGGAGCACCAAGTCACACATAAAGGCAGGCCCATCGGAATGACAGATTTGCCAAACTGAAAGTTCAAAGTGTAGGAGGACCTGGAAACATTTCAAGCACTGAAAGAAAACAGCCAGCAACCCTGACTTCTATACTTGGCAAAGCTCCCTGTCATAACTGAAGGATAAATAAAACCGGTTCGTGATAAAAATAGATTTAGGGAATTCCTGACCACTCAGCCCACTCTACAGGAGATGCCTGAAGGAATCCTTTACACCAAGGATCGAGTAAAACAAATCCATCCATGAAGCCACAAGAAACAATTAACCATGCTAGAATAATAGTTAAGCAAGAAAGAAAGAAGAAGAAAAAACACACAACAAAACCAGTACAATGGCAGGAATCGATACACATCTTTCAGAAATAGCTCTCATCTTGATGGGCTCATTTCCCCAACTGGAAAGCACAGAGTAGCAGACTGGGTCAAAACTTGAGAACCATCTATTTACTCCCTCCAAGAGATGCACCACACCATGAAAAATAGACACAAAAATATGTCAGAGTGAAAGGTGTTCTAAGTAAATGGAACTGCAAAACAAACAAGTGTCACTGTTCTAATACCTGAAAAAATAGGCTTCAAACGAAACTAGTAAGATGATAAAGGTCACTTCATACTGATTAAAGGAACAATCAGAGGACATTATGACTCTAAACATATATGCCCCCCAAACAAGTGCATCCAATTTCACAAAACAAATACCACTAAGTGTCAAATCACAGGTTAACCCTGGAGCAACCCATAGTGAGTGGCTTCAATATCCACTCTGACAAGCTGAGGAGTGAAATGACACCATAGATCAAAGGAGTTAATAGACATCTAGAAAACATTCCACTCGAACACTGCAGAATACTCATTTTTCTCATAGAACTTTTTCTGAAATAGATTATATATTAGGACACAAGACAAATCTTACAAATGTGCCTGTGCATCTATATACATATATTAAGCAGATATTTGTGCTTTGTTTCCTTTCTTTAAATGTGTAATTGAGATAAATGTTAAGTGGTTAAGCATTGTAGATCTATATTATCATATTTAGATTATGAGTTACTAAAGGATTTAGCATTCTTTAGGACCTTACCACATAACATAAGGTATATAATGTATTTTCCATTATACACAGGATACTTATCTCATGTTAAGTGGAACTATGTATGACCTCGCTGTTGTTTTCATTTGAAAGTTAAGCTCGTCATAAGGAGATACAATTAGGGTCAAGTTGACAGGGGGGTGTACTTGTGATGGCTAATCTTGGTTGTCAACTAGACCAGTTCTGGAATTAAGTGAAATGAGAGAGATTATCTTAGTTGAATTATTTGAAGCTGGAAGACCTACCCTAAATCTGGGCATTCCCTTCTGATGTCAGCCCACCTAGAAAGCCATGACAAAAGGGAGCGTTTTGCCTGCTTGCCTTCTCCCTCACTGGTGGGTTCATCTTGTTGCTGTGGCATTCCTGTGCTGACAGGAAAACCACCTTCTTCAGATGCCTATGTATACTGAAGACTAGAAGACCTCCAGGAATTCTTCTGGCCTTCAGTGCCAGATTGGGACTGCTGAGACATCCCTCATGGACTGAGCAACTACCAGATTCTCAGCCTTTCTAGTGTAGGACAGCCATTGCTAGATGACTCAGATTCTATCCCATAAGCTAATCTAATAAATCATATATATAAAGACACAAAGCAAATCTAACAAACATAGATAAGTTGAAGTAATTCCTTATATTCTAGCTGATCACAATGGAATAAAGCAGCAAGAGAAATCTGAGAATTTACACAGGCTCATAACAATTAAATAACACACTATTGAACAAGGAATGGGCCCTTGAAGAAATCAAGAAAGAAATAAAAGCATTCTTAAAATCAAATAAAAATTATTTATCATAATTTTTTATTTTATGTGTATGGGTATATTGCTTGAATGTATGTAAGGGCACCTATGTCACGCAATGCCTGCAGAGGTCAGAAGTGGGCACTAGATACCCTGGAACTGGAGTTAAGGATGGTTGTTAGCCACCATATGGGTGCTGGGAATTGAACTCAGGTCCTCTGCAAGAGCAGTTAAGTGCTCTTAGCCACTGAGCCATCTCTCCATCCCCAAAATCAAATACAAATTAAAACACAAAGAGGAAGGCATGGGAGATGACTTAGCCTGGAACCTCATTTGGTTTGGGTTGTGCATACCCTCCGTTTTGCAATAATGTACTTGGGCAGTGTGCTGGATAGCCTTAGTTGTCAACCTGACACACCAGAGTTGAGGAAGCCTCAAATGGGGAATTGCCAGTAAGCAGTGTTAATTTACTCCATGGCTGGTGCTTTCCGCCCAGAGTTCCTATCTTGGGCTCCCTCGGGAATGAACTGTGACCTGGGAGATTAGTATTGGTCAGAGTGTTTTGTCATAGCAATTGAAGGCTAACTAGAACAAGCAGCCTAGGTTCTTCGCCTGAAGCACTACACATAGCTCTCCAAACAATGCACCTAGCAGCCTCAGAAATCCCTTGACCCACACCGCCTGCAATAGGCCACAGGTACTCCCATCTTTGAACAATGGTATAAGTTTCCTTACCCCTGATAACAATGTTTCTATTTAAATATTCCCAGTGTAACTGGGAATGAAGATTAGAAGGGCTATCAGGCCTGAACTGGTACCGTACCCCTTAGTAACCAGCCTCTTCCCTTAGGCTCTATAGAGAGGCCTGAGGCTTTAGCCTGAGTTTTTTAAGTACTTTTACTCACATAGCTTGCTGTCAGTCTTGACAGTGTATCCCTCTATAACCTGCACTAGCACTTTGCTCCAAATAAAGTTGTCTTGCTTCTTTTGCAAACTGTATGAGCCCTTATTTTCAATTCTTTCAATAAGAAGCCAAGAACCTGAAAACATATAGCCCAGATCACTGACCATTACTAAAAACCACACACCTAGAATGTAAGGGCTGAGGAGAGATTGGGGTGAATTGTGAGACTACAGCAATATAGACTGGACTCCTATTTTTTTCTATTTTTTTGATGCTTTGTGTATTTCATACATCATTTTCCAATTCAGTTCAGGCATATATCCCCTTCCCTTCCCCCCACCCCACCCTTACCCATCCCAGATCATGCATTCTGCTATAACTTTTCTGCATCTTTCTCTGTTTTTTTGTTTTGTTTTGTTTTCATTTTTTTAATAATAAGTGATAATTTGTGAGTACAAGCATCCTTCATGTAAAACCAATTTGCGAGCAGTTGTGCCCAAACCCACACAGCTCATGGGTCCCACCATCCAGCAGGGGGGGCTTGTATGTTCAATCAAGTTGATCAAATAAGTGTCCAGTCTATATTGTTGTAGTTTCACCATTCACCCCAATCGTAGCCCTTACATTCTACCATGCCCCCTCTTCCGCAGATTGTTCCCTAGGCTTAGAAAAGGGGCACAGGTGGATGAGAAGCAAAACAGTCTACTTTCTCTGGAGCTGTTCTCTTTAGTCAATTCTGGCTGTTTTCTTTCATGGGCTGCCAGCTTGTCCAGGCATAACCTTTCGATCCTACTAATGAAGCACATGCAATTAGATATAAAGGTATTTAAACAGTATAATATATAGCCTTTCAATCCTACTAATGAAGCACTCACAATTAGATATATAGGTATTTAAACAGTACTAATTGTTATGGTAGGTTACTTTGGTATAGACACAGATCTTTGGATGGTATGTTAATCCATGAATTACATTTTGTTAAGTATAACAGGGTCTTCGTGTGGTTTATAACATCTCCTAACCATTAGAGGATGTAAGCTTGTGGCATCAGCCGTGGGTTATTCCTCCAAGGAGAGAGCTAATAGCCAATTAGATTTGGGATATACAGACATATGGCTGCCACTGCTACACAGTATTTCCAGGCAGATGAGGTGTAGCTGGTGCTGACAGAGGAGTCTTGCTTGACTCAAGGAGACCTATATTTGCTTTATTGGTTTAGTGGCCTTTGGTAACACTCTCTGGCATTCCAGAGACCATCTGTATACTTGCAAGTGCGGTCTCCATACATCTTTCCCATGTTTATATCAGGTCTTCAACAGCAGGGCCTTATCACCTCTCTTCCTGCAGATATCCCAGTTTGGAGGCAAGGAGCCTTTACCTTTTGCAGGGACTTGGATCCCCTGGCCAACATCTCCTTGGTAGAATAATCCATTGTTGATGTCAGAGCTCCTGTATTAATATATTTTGCTTAAGTGCATAGCTTAAGGAGACTTTAGCATTATATTTGGTTCTGAATAGAGAATAATCCTTTTCACAGTTTCTATGTCCATTAGTCAATTAAAGAAGGCAGTTTTACCGATTTTACAAGAGAATACCTCTATAACAGCTGGCTCCAATCTACAGCTGGAGAACGACCTCATCATCATCATATTTCTCCTTATTCTATGAGGGGGAGTTAAGAAAGTCTCTTGTATTAAAACCTTTGCGGCACCTAGAAGGTAAGCTTCATTAGGATTCATTAAAAATAGTTGTTATTAGTAGGATCCAGAGAGGGGCCTGATGTCTGCAGCAATCTGAGGCATTTCTTCCCTTCAATGCCCAGAGGAGTGAATCCTTCTGCTGGCACTTTCTGGTACATCCTACTCACTGCAAAGCTGCAATTTCTTTCTCAACCATTAAGTTGGTTATACTGTGGCCTGTTGGAACATACAAATCCTTTCCTGTAGTTAGTTTTAAGATTTGGATTGCAAGGTTTTTTGACAAAAAGTTTTCATATCTATCTATATCCCCCTTTTTTATTTTAGGTTTTTATTTTTGACCCATGAGTCTCAAAAAGCAGTTGTATTATGCATACCTATAGCGTGGAATCAAGGCACAGATTTCATCAAGTTCACCCTCCTATTTGATCAACATGCTTGTGCATACAAGCTTCTCCAACTGGACTATGGGAACCTTGGGTTGTTCAAAATTTGGACATAGATACTTGCAAATTGGTTTTACATGAATGTTACTTACATTCATTGCTTAAGCTTAATAATTTGGCTCACTCCAAAAAATGCACCAATTACCAAATTGTATGGCAAACTGAGTAATGTCAATGTTATCTGAAAACAACTGTGCTATTATATTGTAGAATCCCTTAAAAAAATAAACAAAAGAGGAAAAAAAAAACACACACCCAAACCCAGGAGATATAATAAAAACATTCCTAAGATGGAGCTTTATTTTTTTCAATTCTTTTCATTTATTTGTTTTTATTTTATGTGGATAAGTGTACTGTCTCCATGAATGTAAGTGCACCTATGTCATGAGATACTCTCAGAAGACAAGAAAAGAGCATTGGATACCCTAGAACTGGAGCTATGGATGGTTGTTAGCCACCTTGTGAGTTCTGGGATTCAAACCTGAGTCTTCCACAAGAATAACCAGTGCTCTTAACTGCTGAGCCATCTCTCTAGCCCCAATACTAAACTTTATAGATCTTAAGTGCCTACATTAAGAAATTAAGCCGGGCATGGTGGCACACGCCTTTAATCCTAGCACTCGGGAGGCAGAGGCAGGCAGATCTTTGTGAGTTCAAGGCCAGCCTGGTCTATGGAGCGAGTTCCAAGACAGCTGGGGCTACAGGGAGACCCTGTCTTGAAAAGACAAAAAAAAAAGAATTAATACCAAATAAATAACTTAATGATACACCTTAAATTCTGGAAAATGAAGAACAAGCCAAACCCCATGTCAGTAGATGGAAATAAATCATTAAGATCAGGGCATAAATTAATGAAATGGAAACAAAATATACAAAGAGATGGTTCAGTGGATTAAGAGCACTGGTTGTTCTTGCAGAGGACACAGGTTCAATTCCCAGCACCCACATGGTAGCTAACAACTGTCTGTAACTCCAGTTCTAGTATTTGACAACCTCTCTGACCTCTGTGAGCATTGCATGACACAGATGCATCTACCCACATGCAGGCAATACACTCATACATTAAAATAAAAATAATAAATAAAATATTTTTAAAAGAAATACAAAGAGACAAAGTGTTGGTTTAGTTTAAAAAAAAAAAAAACAGGACCAACAAACCCAAAATAACTGAGAGAGAAGATTAAAAAATGAATGAAAGTAGAAATGAAAATCAAGCTATTACAACAGATATGAGTGATATTCAGAAAACCATTAACTCTTACTTTAAAAGTATATCGTCCACTAAATGGCAAAAAAATGGACACATTCTAACATGCATGACCTACAAAAAATAAACCAACAGCTGGTGAGATGGCTCAGCTAGTAAAAGTGCTTGTTACCAACCCTGATGAGTTCTGTTCCATCCTAAGAATCCACTTGGTAGAAAGAGAGGACTAATTTCCACAAGTTGACCCCTGACCTTCACATGTGTACCATGGGTCACACTGCTCCCAAATAAATAAATGGTAACTTTTTGTTTAAGAGTTCATTAATTTCTGCCAGGAATGGTGGCACACCCTTTAATCTACACTCTGAGGTAGAGTCAGGAGATCTTTGTTGGTTCCAGGCCAGCCGGGTATACACAGTAGTTCCGGACAGCTGGGCTACAGGGGAGACCCTGTCTTGAACACGACCCCCCCCCCAAAAAAAAAGAAGTCTGGCTT
>VZQC01012293.1:112941-124951 GCA_009823505.1 Rhizomys pruinosus | reverse complement strand
TTATAATGGGCCCTAATGAAGTTTACCTTCCAGATACCAAGAAACCTACCTACCTCTCCCCTTTATAGGAAAAAGAAAAACATGATGGTAATGAAACCACTCCCTAACTGTAAATTAGAGCCAATTGTTATAGTGGTAATGCACCAATTACCTAATTGTATGGCAAACTGAATAACATCAATGTTATCTGCAAACAACTGTGTTATTATATTGTAGAATCCCTTAAAATAAACAAATAAAATAATAAAAAAAAGAAAGTTCTTTCCTATGTCTACAAGTTCCAGTATATTCCTTGTTTTCTCCTCTGTGATAGGGACAGCATGCTCTAGACATACTTAAGCTCAAGCCAGGCAAAATCCCAGCATGAATGGGGTGTGTGTGTGTGTGTGAATACACTCCTAGCTGAGGAACAATTGGCAAATTATGGCTGCTGGGAGGAGAATTTTCTAAAGAAAATTTTCTAAAGAGTGTGGTCCCTGGCAGGTCCACCATGCTCCAGTGGATGTCCACAAACTCAGGAGTATGTGAGGCACATAAGTTGGGCTTAATTAAATGAGGATACAAAGTTGGTGAGTGGGGAAGGGGATATATCTGGGAGGAATTTGGAGTAGTGAATGTGACCAAAGTACACTGTGTGAACTCCTCGAAGAATAAAAATATTTTAGTTAAGCCAAAATTCGATCATTTCAACAACTTTATAGCAAGCGTTGAAACTAAAGCAGGAATTTAAAATCTTCCAATTAAAAATTGTTCAAGTCCAGATGGATTCACTGGTAAATCTTACCAGACCTTCAAAGGAGAACTAACTCCAATGCTTCTCAAACTATTATATAAGATAGAAAAGGGAGGAACAAAGCTGGTATTACCTGATAACAAAACCAGGCAAAGATACCAGAAAAGGAGAAAATTATACACCAGTTCCCCTAATTAACATTCAAAAGTTCTCAACAAATACTTGCCAACCAAGGGGCTGGAGAAATGGCTCAGCAGTTAAGAGCACATACCATTCTTGCAGAAGACCTGAATTCAGTTCTCAGCATCCATGTCAGGCAATTCATAACTGCCTATAACTCTACCTCCAGAGTGATCCTCTGCATGCACCTACATTCATGTATACACACACACACACACACACACGTATACACACACACATATATATATATATATATCATACATATATATTTACTTACACACAGGAACACATACATGTATTCAAAGTTTTTAAGAATATGCCAACCGAATTCAAGACCACAACAAAAACATCATTCACCATGATCAAGTTGGCTACATTCCAGAAGTGAAGGGATGTTTCAATACATAAGTCAATAAATGTTATAAATTACATAAATGCATTCAAGGACAGAGATCATATGGTCAGTATAACAGATGCAGAAAAGACTTTTGACAAAATCCAACACCATCATGATGAAAGTCTTGAAGAAACTTGAAATAGAAGGAACCTATCTCAACATGCAAAGGCATATGACAAACCTATAGCCAATATTATATTAAATGAAGAAAAACTAAAAGCATTTCCACTAAGATCAGGAAGAGAGCAAGGATGTCCACTCTCTGCACCCCCATTCAGCATTGTAAAGCAAGGCTTAAAGCAATGAGAAAAGAGAGGCAAGTAAGATGGTTACAAAGTGGGGAGACACCAAAATGTCTCTACTTGCACATCACATGATCTGAACATTCCACCGGAAAACTCTTAGAATGGATAAACGTTTTCAGAAAAGAGACATGATTCAAAATTAACACACAAAATCATAGCTTTCCTATATACCAATGATAAACTGAGAAAGAAGTCAGTGAACCAATCCCATTCACAACAGCCTTAAAAAAAATATGCTGGATGTGGGCATGATGGTGCATACTTTTAATCCCAGCACTCAGGAGGCAGAGGCAGGTGGATCTCTGTGTGTCAAGGCCAGCCTAGTCCACAAGGCACGCTCCAATCAACCTAACCAAGAACATGAAAGGACTCTGTTGTCAGCACATGCCTTTAGTCCCAGCTCTTGGGAGGTAGAGGCAGGTGGATGTCTGTGAGATCCAGGACAGCCTGGTCTACATAGTGAGTTCCAGGCCAGCTATGTCTGTAGGGAGACCCTGTCTCAAAAAGACAAAAAAAAAACTTTAAAACACTGAGAAAAGAATTTGAGGGAGACACTAGAAGATGGAAAGACCTGTCATGCTCATAGTTTGGAAGACCCAACATTGTAGGAATGAGTAACTTAACAAAAGAAACTTATAAAATCAATGCAATCCCAATCAAACTTCCAGTGATTTTTTTTGCATAATAGGAAACATAATCTTTTTAAAGTTATTTTATTTATTATTTTTATTTCATGTGTATGAGTGTATTGCTTACATGTATGCAAATGTACCCATGTCTTGAAATGCCTGTGGAGATCAAAAGAGGACATTGGATCCTCTGGAAATTGAGTTACAGATGGTTGTTAGCCACTATCTGGGTGCTTGGAATCAAACCTGGTTCCTCTGTAAGAGTAGTCAGTACTCTTAACCACTGACCCATATTTCCAGCCCCAGGAAAAAAAATCCTAAAATTCATATTGGTAGCACAAAAGACCCAAATAGCCAAAGCAAGTCTAAGCAAAAACAATACTGTTGGAGGGATCACTATGCTTGATTTTAAATTATACTACAGAGCAATAGTAATAAAAAGCAGCATGGTTCTGCCACAAAAATAGACCAGCATAGAGGACTCAGATAGGTCAACAGACTAGCATAGAGGACTCAGATAGGTCAACAGACCAGCATAGAGGACTCAGATAGGTCAACAGACCAGCATAGAGACCTCAGATAGGTCGACAGACTTGCATAGAGGACTCAGATACTGAGTCACTCAACTACAGCAACTGATTTTTTTTTTTTACAAGGACACCAAAATTACACACTGGAAAAAAGACAGCATCTTCAACAAATGGTACGGGAAAAACTGGATGTCTACGTATAGAATAATGAAAATGGACTTTTATCTCTCACCCTGCACAAAACCCAACTCCAAATGGGTCAAGGAGCCCAACATAAGACCTGAAACTCTGAAACTGCTAAATGAAAGAGTAGGGGGTGTACTTCAAGACGCTGACATAGATAAGGACTTCCTGAATGGGATTCCAGTAGCTCAGAAAGTAAGGCTAATCGTCATACAAGGAATCTCATGGAAGTAGAAAGCTCTTATAAAGGAAACTATCAGCTAAATGAAAGAGGCAGTCTGTGGCATTTATGAGAATGTCCCCCATAGGCTCCAAGTATTTGATTACTTGGCCCACTTGGTGGTGCTTTTAAGGAAGGTTAAGGAGGTGTGGCCATGCTGGAGTTATCGGGGTGGGCTTCGATCGTACTCGGCCTCATCACACCTCTGGTCTTTCTCTCTGTGTCCTGTGCCTGCTTGAAGATGTAAGCAATCAGCTTTCTCCTGTGCCGCCAGGCGCCATGCCTCCCCATCCTGATGAACTCATACACATAAAATTTAAAACAAATAACTAACTTGTTTAAAAGCAAAATAATGGGGCTGGAGAGATAGCTCAGCGCTTAAGAGCTCCAACTGCTCTTGCAGAGGACCCGGGTTCGATTCCCAGCACTTACATGGCAGCTAACAACCGTCTTTAACTCCAGTTCCAGGGGAATCCGACGCCCTTTTCTGACCTCCACAGCATTGCACTACACGGGCGCACCAACCTATATGAAGACAGTACACTCATACACATAAAAAAATAATTAATAAATAGATAAAAATTTTAAAAAAGCAAAATAAAATAAAAATCATCACAAATACAAAAACTTGGGGCTGGAGAGATGGCTCAGTGGATAAGAGCACTGGTTGCTCTTGCAGAGGGCCTGGGTTCTCTTAGCACCCACACAGCAGCTAACAACCATTCATAACTACAGTTCCAGGGGATCTGATGCCTCTTCCTTTAAAAAAAAAAACGTTTATTTATTATTTTGTGTGTATGAGTGTATTGCCTGCATGTGTGTAAGTGCACCCATGCAGTACAAGCCTGAGGTCAGACAATGGCATCCCTGGAACTGGAGTTATGGACAGTTGTTAGCCATCATGTGGGTGTTGGGACTACAACCCAAGCCCTCCGTAAGAGCAGTCAGTGCTCTTAACCACTGAGCCATCTCTCCAGCCTGAACACACCCACTTCCGACCTTCATGGAGATGCACAACATGGGTGCTCTTACACCCATGCAGGCAGTAGATACACATAAAATAAAAATAAAAATTTTAGAGCATACAAAAACTTGTAAAATGACCTGGGTTTGCTGCCCCTTGAAAGTCACCGACTGGCATGTGAGAGGCACTGAGTTTAAGCTCTAACAGAACAGAAATAAAAATGAAACAGATGTTGTAATCATTAATATTCATTCCAACTTGCCAAGATCTGGAATCAACATGTCTCTGGGCACTCTGTAAAGGTATTTCCAGAAAAGATTAATGGAGGGAAGAAGAGCAACTCGAGGCAGCTGGTGGCCCAGAAACCTAGTGTTGGGCCTGCTTCCCTTCCTGAGTGCTGCTGTCACCACTGCTGCCATCCTTGTTGGCACCAGACTCCAGCCTTTACAGCCTTCCAAGATGGGCTGGAGACCAGCGACTGTCCAGAAAACTTCTAGGCCTTGGGTGCAAATGGGAACTGCTAAGGCATCCAGTTTTGTGGACTGAGTAGCTATCAGGTTCTCAGCATCTCCAGTGTGCAGACAGTCGTTGGTGGACTACCTAGCACCTATCAAGCAAGCCGTCCAGTAAACCATGTGTTACATACAATATAGCTACGTCCTGTTCCTCTCAAGCCCTGCATGACAAGGGGTCTTTGAAACAAAACAGAACATCTAGATTTTTGCCCCCGAATCTGACTTTCTATCACAATGTGTATATTTGCATTCATTTATTCTTTTTCCATAGTGTTATAGGCTGATTCATGTTGTTTGAAAATAAATAGATATAAGTTAACATTTAAATTAAAAAATAAATAAAGCAGATGTTTAGCTGGGCCTGGTAGCCCAGATCTGCAGTCCCAAGTATTCAGATGACTGGGGCAGAAATATCACAAGTTTCAGGTGGGAATGTTGGGGAAAACATCCTGGAGGAAATATCTCTTGAGTTGATATTACATCTGGATTGACATTGAGTTGTGATCAAAAGAGCCTCCTGGAGGCTGAGGTACAAGGATCACAAGTTCAAGGCATTCCTGGGATACAGAGTGAGTTCAAAGCCAGCCTGAGCAATTGAGACCATGTCTCAAAATAAGTAAAATAAAAATTAAGTGAAAAGAGAAGGCTGGGGCATATAGATGAGTAATAGATTGTTTACTACTAAAAGGCCCCTAAAGTTTGCAGAAATTTTATTCAGCCTTGTGTGGAAGCTTATTATGACAAGAGCAGTCAGTGCTCTTAACTACTGAGCCATCTCTGCAGCCTGAACACACCCATTTTTTTCAGAGTTGTACGTATATAGTTTCATAAACCAAAGAGGCGATATAAGTGCACCACGTCCATGCGATGCCCATGGAGGTCAGAAGAGCATCGCAGCCCCTGGACCTCGAGTTACAGACAATTGTTACCTGCCGGGTGGGAACTGAACCCAGGTCCTCTGCAAGAGCAGCCAGTGTTCTCAACCGCTGAGCCATCTCTCCAGCCCTGTACTGGTTAGGAGTTTAATCCAGGGACAGATTCCACTCATGTTTATCATAACAAATGCTGGGCCACAGTAGAACAGTCAGTTTTAATTTACACAGGGCCAAGCAGATAAGGTGCACAATAAACATATCACCTTACATACTATCCTTGGACAGGTTTCAGTATATAACATCCTTCAAATGACACACAGACCCTAATGGTAAAAGACCACACAATCCATAGAAAGTCAAAATGATGAGATGTACTTTAATCCTCTTAGTGATATCATTCCAAGGGAAATTAAAAGAACATAAAGAGAAATCACAGGAAGAATCAAGAACTCAAAACCCGTAATCTCAAGGTAAGCAGAGTGGAAACATGTTTCTTCGATCTTAAAAGTGATGTAATTTATTTATTTCCTTTCATTATGATTGTTGACTAGCAAGGAAAGTCCAGTCTAGACTAGGGAGATTTCAGAACTGTTGAAGTGTGGTATTGTTTTCACATGAGCATTTCATTTACTTAAGAACATTATATAAGATGATAAAATGCATCATTTCAGATGTCCACATAAAGTCTGTGTTAAAAAAATAATTTACAGCCAGGTGTGGTGGCACACTCCTTTAATCCTAGCACTTGGGAGGCAGAGGCAGGCCGATTTCTGTGAGTTCCAGGCCAGCCTGGAGCTACAGGGAAAACCTGTCTCAAAAGAGACAAAATAATAATAATAATAATAATAATAATAATAAATAATAATAATTTACATTCATTATTTTAAACAAAAGGGACTTGCTTGACCCTGTCTTAAAAATACAAATAAAAGAAAACAAACAAAAGAGCTGGGGATGTAGCTCAGTTATAAGTCACTCCTCTGGTGCATGTGAGACCCTAGGTTCAATTTCCACTTTTGCTAAAGTGAAATAAACAAAAATAACACAAACAACAACACAACACTAAGAAAAATGCACACCCCAAATCAGTTACCTAAATTCAATGGTTCTAAGAACAAGAGATATTTGGCTTACGCTCCTTGACTCTTGATTTCCTTGCAAGGGAAACTGAGGCTCAGGAAGGAAAATAACTTGACTATGGCAAAAGTGGAAGCAGAGCTAAACTGTGATTAAAGGTCACCAACTCTTCATTTCATAGGGTCCCAGACAGAATTCAGAAAGCAACAGCAATGCTTTTACATGCCAGGGTCCAGTTGTGATAAGAGCTCAAATAGAGGGGCTAGAGATGACTCAGCAGTTAAGAGCGCCGACTGCTCTTGCAGAGGACCCGGGTTCGATTCCCAGCACCCACATGGTGGCCAAGAACTGTCTTTAACTCCAGTTTCAGGGGAATCTGACGCCCTCTTCTGACCTCTGCGGCATTGCATGACACAGGCACACCAACCTACATGTAAACAGTACACTCATACACATAAAAAAATAATAAATTAATTAAAAAATATTTTTAAAAAAGAGCTCGAATAGAATGGAATAACAATATAAACTTGGAAGTTGCAAAGACCTTCGTCATCTTAAATATGGTCAGTGAAGCCATGTAACCGTCTGCCTGTGACTAAATCTCTCTGAGCTTCTACTGCCTCCCGCTTACATGAACCTCAGGAGGTTGCCATCCATACATTTCAATGCCTCTCCTCAATTTGTTTCCTTCCTTCCTCTCCTTGTTATCACAGGTTTTGCTTTGAACTTCCTAACATCATCATGATGTCCTTTTATTTTTTTAATTTTTTTAAATTTTATTTAGTTTTGTACGTGTATGAGTGTACTGTCTGCATGTAGGTTTGTGCACCCGTGTCGTGCAATGCCCTGGAGGTCAGAAGAGGGTCTCGGATTCCCCTGGAGCTGGAGTTCTCCTGGAATTGGAGTTACAGACGGTTCTTAGACGCCATGTGGGTGCTGGGGATCGAACCCAGGTCCTCATGTGGGTGCTGAGGATCGAACCTGTGTCCTCTGCAAGAGCAGTCGGTGCTCTTAACCGCTAGGCAATCTCTCCAGCCCCACGATGTCCTTTTAAAGAAGGTAGAGATTTTTTTTTTTCTCAGACTCCAGTCCTGGAGACTAGAGAGATGAATCAGCTGTTAAGAGTGCTTACTGTTCAATGGTGTCAGCATGCACAAGACCCATGCAAACTCAATCAGACAAAAACTCCAGCATAGAACTGGGGAAGTGGGCAGGAAGCCCCAACCTTAGCCAAGTAACTATTGGTAGCTGACCACTGCTGGGTGAAAGAGACTTGATCTTCTTTAAGGGAGGAATGCTAAATAAGTTGACCCGACTACAGGAAATGAACTCATACCAAGAGATATCTGGGGACACAAATTCAACTTGATAGGCCTTAATATATATGACAGAATACATGAAATCATCTGATGGGTGGAGTATGGGTCATGCAGATAGGGGAGGAGGATCTAACTATGATTAAGATGTATTGTATGAAACTTATACAAATTCAAGGAAAAAGTATTTATTGGAAAAAAAGTGCTTGCTGTTCTTGCAGGGAATTGAAGTACATCCATGCATGTTCATACACACACACACACACACACACACACACACACACAGAAATAAAATGATTTTTTTAAAAATATTCCAGCCATAAGATTCCCTATCCCAGCATGGTGTCCATTACTGGACTGGAAATAGCTTTCTGGCTTCTGGGGATTTTGTCTATAAAGCTGCAGGTGGCCCAGAAATGAGTCTACGAGCCTCAAGATGACCATAGGCATGTCTCCCAAGTTGACTGAACCATAATGGAAGGCTGCAGATTCTACAGTGACAGGCTTAAGGCCTGTGGAGAAACACAGGATCCTGACCCAATGAAGTCAGGAGGAGAAGGCCTCTAGAGAAGTGTGGTCCAGGGAAAGCTCCGGGGGCAGGGCATTGGGCAGCCGAAGAGAAGGTAATGTCTTCATCTGATGAATGTGGAGATTAGAGGATCACTCTCCATGGGGACAGTTTGAGAGGCATGGCAGCATGACCTGGGGAGATGGGTATTCTGCTTCCATGGAGAAAGAAATGGCTAAGATTTGGAAGTGGGGAGAGGAGGGAAACACATGGTGGTGGTCTCTAAAGCAACAGGAAAAGAACATCCCATCACTAGAAGGATGAAGGTAGTCGAGAGAAACATTTGAGCCATCCTGGAGCCAAAGGGAAAGGAAAACACCTAACAGAAACATTGGATGGTTTCAGCACTGTAACAATAATAGCAGGGCTGGGTGTGGTGGCACACGCCTTTAATCCCAGCACTCAGGAGGCAGAGGCAGGCGGATCTTTGTGAGTTCAAGGCCAGCCTGGTCTACAGAGCGAGTTCCAGGATAGCTGGGGCTACAGGGAAACCCTGTCTCGAAAATACCAAAAAGAAAAAAGAAAAAAAAAAATAATAGCAGGACACAGTCAAGCAGTGTAGAGCCAGAAATGGAAAGCTCAGACATACCTGAGTTCAGGTGTCCTTGAAAGAAATTTAGGTATTTCTGGATTCTTCTTGGGGCCAAGGAAGACATATGGTAAGGTAATCAAGAGATTATCATCACTGAGGCAAAATGGTGAGGGCCATGCAGAAAATCACCTACGAGCTGCAGCCAGACTTCAGGAGGTCTGCGTCCTGGCTTTCAGTGAAGGGTGAGTCCAGGTCAGTAGGCGAAAACCACTGCAGCAAGACCAAGCCAAGCCTCAGAATCAGATATTGCCTACAACACAGAAAGAGGCTGGAATTAAAAAAACAAAATGAAAGACAAGCATGGCAGCCCAAGGCTGCAATCTTAGCACTTGAGAGGCTGAGGCAGGAGGACAGCAGTCGGGTCAAAGTCAGCTTTGGCTGTGGGTTCCAATCCAGCCTATGCCACAAAATGAGACCCTGTTTCCCAGCCAACCAACTAACCACCAAAAAAAAATACAAAACTGCCCAGTAAATAAATAAAAGAAAAAAACAGTACAGATTTGTTTTTTTTTTCATCTTAAATGGCTTTAATTTTTAACATTTAGTTCCATATAACTAAAAACAAAGAGGGGAAAAAAGCATCACAGAGCTGACAAGATGGCTCAGCAGGTAAAGGTATTTGCTTCAAGCCTGGTGCAGTGGTTTGAATGAGAATGTTATTTCACCCAATTCATCCAAATATTTTTTTTAAAAAGCTATATTTCAATTCTATTTGGTGGAACTTCAGTATGACTTCATTTCAACAAGTTGCCTGGTCTGTCAGGCCATGCCAAAGCAACAGCCTCCTGTGATACTGACTTAATTCTGCAAAGACCAGAGAAGCAAGGGGCTCACTCAAACAGCCTATGTGCATTATGAAGTCAAGAGCTTTTCTTTCCAATCACAAGTCTGGATCATCACATCTCCAAATGTCATTCAAGAAAAGTGGAGAAAGAATCTGAATGGAGTAGAGAAGGCATATATCTAAAAGAGGTAGGACTGAACGAAATCATGGGATGGTTCAACATATGAAAATCAATAAATATCATAAAACACATAAATGGACTGAAAGAAAAAAACCACATGATCATCTCAATTGATACAGAAAAAGCCTTTGACAAAATCCAGCATCCCTTCATGCTTAAAGTCCTAGAGAGAATTGATTTAGAGGGATCATTCCTCAATGTAAGCAAAGCCATATACAGGAAACCCACAGCCAACATCATCCTAAATGGAGAAAAAAACAGAAGCATTCCCCTTAAAGGTAGGAACTCGTCAAGGCTGCCCCCGTCACCACTCCTCTTCAATATAGTGCTTGAAACACTTCTTGCTAGGGCAATAAGGCAAGAAAAGTAAATTAAAGGAGTACTAATTGGAAAAGAGGAAGTCAAGTTATCCCTTTTTGATGATGATATGATTGTTTACCTAAGAGATGCTAAAAACTCCACCAGAAAACTAGAAATGATTAAGAGTTTCAGTAAAGTAGCAGGATAAAAAAAAATTAACCTAGAAAAATCAGTAGCATTTCTTTACACCAACAACGAGCAACTGAAGAAGGAGTACAAGGAGACCTTCCCACTCACAACAGCCTCAAAACCAATAAAATACCTAGGAACAAGCCTAAGCAAAGACACCAAAGATCTCTACAACAAAAATTGTAAACCCCTGAAGAAGGAAATTGAAGAAGACATCAGAAGATGGGAAGACCTCCCATGCTCATGGATTGGAAAAAATAATATAGTAAAAATGTCCATTCTACCCATATCACTATACGGATTCAATGCAATCCCAAATAAAATCCCCAAGAGTTTCTTCACAGGCTTGGAAAAAATGTCATTAATTTCATATGGAAAAATAAAAGACCCAGAATAGCCAAAGCAACCCTGAGCAAAAAGAGCAATACAAGGGAAATCTCTATACCAGACTTCAAACTACACTACAGGGCTATAGTCATAAAAACAGCTTGGTACTGGCACAAAAACAGACCTGTTGACCAATGGAACAAAACTGAAGATCCAAACTTGAGCACATACAATTTCAGCCACCTCGTATTTGACAAGGGAGCCAAGAAGACACAATGGAAGAAAGACCGCATCTTCAGCAAGTGGTGTTGGCAAAACTGGATCACCACTTGTAGAAGAATGAAATTAAACCCCTACCTCTCGCCCTGTACAAAAGTCAACTCCAGATGGATTAAAGACCTCAACGTGAAACCCCAAACTCTGAAGGTGATAGAAGAAAAAGTTGGCAGCAGACTACAAGACATAGGCGTAGGAAAAGACTTCCTAAATCAGACAGCAGCTGCACAAGAATTAAGGTCGACAATTGACAAATGGGACCTCATCAAACTCAAAAGCTTCTGTACATCAAAAGAAACAATCAAGGAAGTGAAGAGAAATCCCACAGAGTGGGAGGAAACCTTCACTGCAGATACATCTGACAAAGCATTGATTTCCAGAATATATAAACTACTCAAAAAACAAAGAAAAAAGAAAACAAACGACCCGCTCAATAGATGGAGCAAAGAACTGAACAGAGACTTCACAAGCGAGGAATTAGAGATGTCTGAGAAACACCTCAAGAACTGCTCAACATCACTAATCATTAAGGAAATGCAAATCAAAACCACTTTAAGATATCATCTTACTCCAGTAAGACTGGCTAGGATCAAGAAAACAAATGATACCAAGTGCTGGAGAGGTTGTGGGGAAAGGGGAACACTCATCCACTGCTGGTGGGAATGTAAACTCGTACAGCCACTATGGAAAGCAGTGTGGAGAACCCTTGGAAGACTTGGAATGAACTTGCCACCCGACCCAGCCATACCACTCCTGGGCATGTACCCTCAAGACTTACGCCACCACAGAGATACATGCACGGCCATGTTTATTTCAGCTCTCTTCACAATAGCAAAGAGCTGGAACCAACCTAAATGCCCCTCAACTGA
>VZQC01012293.1:85902-107813 GCA_009823505.1 Rhizomys pruinosus | reverse complement strand
TTGGGATATACAGACATATGGCTGCCACTGCTGCACAGTATCTCCAAGCAGGTGAGGTGTAGCTGATGTTGGTGGAGGAGTCTTGCTTGACTCAAGGAGACCAACATTTGGTTTATTGGTTCAGTGGCCTTTGGTAACACTCTCTGGTATTCCAGAGACCAACTGTATACTTGTAAGTGCGATCTCGATACATTCTTCCCATGCTTGGGCCTCAGTTTTTCTAAGTGCTAAGAATCTAAGCATACATTATCAAACCTTGCTGGAAATGTTTCTTGATCTCCTTGTGACCCACATATAATGATAATTTCTTAGAACTTTTTGTTTGTTTGTTTTTATCTTATCCACCTTAAAGAAAACAAGACAGAAATCAAAAAGCCAAATATATATTTCATGTTATATCACCAGGGTAAGAGTAGTAAAAGTGTATTTGAAAGTGAATGAGGAGATTTGAAGGCATTTTAAGAACCAGGGTGATTACTCTTGGAAGAAATAAGAGCTTAATATGAACCTAACTTTTGGGAAGTAAGATTGTAGCAATCCAGCCAAGTCATGCTGATAACTGAGCAACTAACACCAGGTTGCAACCTGGAGATGTTGTAATAGGTCATGGGACTCTGGTTATATTTGTCTTTCTTTAGTTTTCTTTTCCTAGGTATATTTAAAGGAAGGTAGTATAGAATTTGCTAATAAAGTGGATAAAAAGTATTGGGAAAGAAAACATACCGGATGACAAAACCAGGAAGAGAATTCCTGTGCTTCTGATATCATACACCTGCAAGAAAAAGGCCCTGAGTTTGTTAAAGACTGCTGTGTCCATATACAGTGGAAACCTCCTGGTTCACTTTAGAAGAAACATTTTAACCTACAGAGCAGTACTACTGATCTTTGAACAGAAGGCTCGTTCTCTCCATCCCAGATAGCAACTCCTGCCCCTACATTTTGCTTCAGGTTATTGAAAATATGTGTAGACTGACAAGCATTCACTACAAACATTCTGATAAACTCAGTATTCTAAGGACTTTTAGAGAAAATCCAAACATTTCAACTGGATTAGAAGAATTCCCATTACCAATATGAATTTCCGGTATATTCTGACATAAATGAGCTCATTTTGATTTCGGTATGTTTTGATTAGTACTGTGTCCTCAATCTGATTTTTCTTTTTGCAGTGCTAGGGATAGGACCCAGCACTAGGTAAGTATTCTATCAACTGAGCTACAATCCTAGCCCCTCAAGGTTATCTTGAAAGCAACTATTTAGGATATGAAAAAATAATTTGGAAAACAGACTATTTTAAATCCTTAAAAAGATGTATGTTGTGCTACACCTCCAGAATAGTAGAAAATTGAGGCTGGCTTGCCTAAGCCAGTTCTTTTGTACAGGAATTACTCACCTAGGCGTGGTGACCCATAATAAATATAATGATGTATCACCAAATCATTTTGACTCTCTATGAAAGACCACTGTCTGCCTGTCAAACAGATTATTAATTTGATTCCCATGAATTTTCAGGGCCAAACATCTACATAAGGGGCTATAATAAAACCTTAAGAGTGTGTTTCAAACCATGTTAATAGAGCCACATAAGAACACACTCTTCCCACTGCTGAGGGTTTGGATTTCAGTCAGGTACTTATTTTGCCCTTAAGGGCGTAGCTTTTCCCTCACGAAAATGGGTATAATTATGTTTTTTGTTTCTGGAATTATGTATAATGTTCTTTCCTAATCTTCTTTAAATACTTAATTCTCTCTCTCTCTCTCTCTCTCTCTCTCTCTCTCTCTCTCTCTCTCTCTCTCTCTCTGAGTGTGTGTGTGTGTATGTTTGTCCACACGAATGCAGGTGCCCTTAGCATGTCAGATCCCCTGTACCTGGAGTTCAGGTGGTTGTGAGTTGCCTATGAGGGTCCTGAGAATTTAACCCAGGTACTCTGTAAGAACATCAAGCACTCTTATCCACTGAGTATCTCTCCAGCCTCCTTTAAAACATAGGTAAATATGAAGGAATATCGGACTTGGTGGTGCTCTTCAGTTGAGTCTAACTTTTTATCCTTGAGTGACATTTCAGCTTTGATGTGGAATACTCAATTTGGGTTTAGTGGAATAATCAATAATACAGAAGCCGAAAGATGGTGCAGAAAGTAAGGAAGGGCGCTTGCTGCTAAGCCTGATGATCTGAGTTTGATCGCACAACCCACATGGTGGATGGAGAAAAACAACCCAGGCAAGTTCTCTGTGGCACTCACAGACACACATGCAAAATAAATGAATGTAAAAAAAAATAGTTGCTAAGTATGATATTTAATTTCTACCATTAACTATTCTCCACTTGCCCCCCCCCTTTTTTTATTCCTTTCTTCCAGGATTTAGGATTAATATTTACAAAGCTTTCAAAACCGTGTCTGAGCTTTATGTATTCTTCACTTTAAGACTGTTAGCCACAAAACTTATAAACTTAAATTTATATATTGTAGAAAAGCGAGAAATAAAAAAAAATCTGCTTTATTTTCCCAACATTTATTTATGCTTGATGCTTTCGAAGCATTGACGATACTTCAGATAGAGGGTGACTGTTCTTATTCCCGAGGTTGGGATTAAAGGCGTGAGCCACCACACCCGGCTTCAAAATACTTTTCCTAAAAGTAAAACTAAATCACACACACAATCCAAGGGAAGAGCAGCATTTCCCTTAACCGCAGTGAAAGATGGGGAAACGGTGAATGCTTAAGACGCTGGACATAAAGGTGAGGAAGCAATGGAGACCTCACTGAAACAGTAAGTCACTGGGAACTATCAAAGAGATAACACCAGAGCCTGGCTCTGGATCCCCCTGGAAGCCACCGAGTGGTGTCTGGGAGTCCCCAGGGGTGGGTTTCCAGTGCCGGGACCGAAAGGAGTCGTGGAGCTGCGGCTCTACACAACCAGGACTCCCCGGCAGATACCCAGGAGCGCGCACCCGCACCAGCGGGCGGAGTCAGGGCGGCGCGCGCTTCCGGTGCGCGTTTCCGGCGAGCGGCGGAGCGCGAGGCGTGGGCACCACCGGCTTCCAATCGCGCACAATGAGAAGGCTCTGAGCGCCGGAAGTGGGGCCGAAGGAAAACACGGAGAGGAGCCCGGCCCGGACAGGAAGAGGCGGGGGACCGCGGCGGAGCTGGTGAGTGCTCCTGGGCGCCTTCTTGTCGCGTCCCGCCCGGACTCGCCTCCGGGCTGCGGCCCCTGTGGGTTCCCTGGTCCCCGCAGTGGAGATCGGGCCCAGGCCCGGAGGTACGTTGGCTCCATCCTCCTCCGGCCGCCTCGCCCCGGCTTCGCTGACCCCGGAGCACCCGGCCGCGGAGACCGAGCCCTGGGGTTCGAGTCCGTGTCTTCACTTTGTGTCCGACTCCGCGGGGACAGAAGAAGGGATTTGGGTCCCGGCGCCGGCCCTGGCCCCCTGGCAGCCTGGGGGGACCCCGGAACCCTATCGAGATGGCCGGGCGCTTCTTGCTTCCTGGTCCCCACGGTGGCTTCTTGGCCAGTAGTGCGGGGACGCAGCCTCCTTCGCCTCGGGACTCCAAGTGTGGAAACTGAGGCACATGAGGGGTGGGGCTGCCAAATGGGGAAGGAAAAGGAGTGTCATTCTGCCGAGAATTGTTGTTGGTGACGAAACCGAACCTGTTTGGGGCTGGGAAATAAGAAATAGGGTGAGTTAGCTGGAGTTATCCTTTGGTGGGAAACCTAGCCCCGTTTGATTAGAGTGGTACCTAGGTCCGGAAGCACAGCCTCTCTGTCGCCTAGCATCACACCCAGTCTGATGTGAAAAGTGGTGAAGGTAAGAGCGGAGTTGATCAAAAGTGTAGTCTGTTCACCTCGTTTCGGTTACTTTGTATGACACTTAAAAAGTAATTGCCAACTTAAAAAAGAATTGCTTGAGAGAGTTTTGTAACAGTATTGATTTAGGATGTTTACTTTGAAGAGAGGCCTTTTTTGCTACATACATACACAGGTTGAACAAGATACTGTTTATTACATACATACAAGTTGAGTAAGATACAGTATTACAGCTTTTGAGATTCTAGAAACGTTTATATTAAATAAAAAATTTTTAATGAATACTATAGGACTTAGCCTCCCACCTTCCAATGTAATGTACTAGAATGTAAGAGAAATTTTATTTTAAAAATTGGGGAAAATAAAGGATTTAGGGCATCAGTGTGGTAGATATAGCTATAGCGTTTTATGTACTTGGTGTGATACCATGTTATAGTTTATTGTTTTCCAAAAATGCCTTCTTTCAGGTGCAAAGTAAGAACATTGAAGTCAAAGACCATGGGCGATACAGCAAAACCTTACTTTGTGAAGCGCAGTAAAGACCGTGGAATTACTGATGATGATGATTTCAGAAGGGGTCATCCCCAACAAGATTATTTAATAATGGATGATTATGCTAAAGGCCACAGCAGTAAAATGGAAAAAGGCCTTCCAAAAAAAAAGATAGCACCTGGGAACTATGGGAATACCCCCAGGAAAGGACCATGTGCTGTTTCCAGCAATCCATATGCATTTAAAAACCCAATTTATAGTCAGCCTGCTTGGATGAATGACAGCTATAAAGATCAACCTAAGAGATGGCTAGCAGATGAACTTACTGGTAATTCAGATAACTGGAGAGAATTCAAGACTGGACCTAGAATACCTATCGTAAGCCGGCCAAGGAAAGAATCCTTTCAAGAAAGTGAAGATAGTCACAGGTGGCAAGATGGAAGAGGCTGCAGAACTGTTAGACGGTTCTTTCATAAAGACCTAACCAGCCTAGAAACCATGTCTGAAATGGAAGCAGGAAGTCCTGGTAATGTGCTCCAAATCATTAGGTTACAACTCCAAAGTCAGCAGTGCTGGCTTTTTTTTTTTTTTTTTCATCTAAATTAAGTCTTACTATTTTCAGTAATGAATTATTTGATGTGCTTGTATTAGGGTTTATAGTTGCGATAGTTGACAGGCTCATACCTTGGAGACTAAGGAAGATCCACAAGTTCAAGGCCAGCCTGGGCTGCCGGCGGGGGTGGGGGGGGATGATGTGGCTGATTTTACTTAGTGAACAAATTTTTCATAGAAGAGGATGGTAATATACCCTTAGAGACCGTGGTATAATTTTTGAATAATTATGTGTATGTGTATTTTCAGAATTATACTCATAATTTTGAAATAATCATAATGCACATGAAACTAAAGATGTATCATGAGAAAACACAGTATAGACTTAATATATTTGCAAGAAGGGAGGGAGGGAGGAAGGGGTGGAGAGGTAATGGGAAAGTAGAAAGAAGATAAACAGGAGAAGAAACCAAGATGTGTCTCTGTGGCAGTGTTTGCCAGGGTTACACAACCTGGGGAAGTGGGGGAAACCTGAAGCTGGGAAGCAGGAGTTGAGAAGCAAAGTACACCTAAAAGCTGCGCTGTTTGTTTTCAGTGAAACCAAAATTCATTTCTTTTTCTGAGACAGTCTCATGTAGCTAAGGCTAGCTTTTGACAAGAGTCTCCTGCCTCCACATGTCAAATGATAAAATTCATTTCTAAGTATTTTGCATGTATTAATAAGCACACAAGTGATTATACATTTTCCTAAAAGGTGCAAGTAGATTTTGTCTGTAGAGCAATGATTTCTAAAAACAGGAAGGTTACTGAAGTGAAATAAGTTATAATTGGATGCAAAAAGTGAAACATTATTAAATATGAAATTATACTTAGACAAATTGGCTTTTTTTTTTTTTTAAACAAGGTCTCACTATGTAACCTTTACTGGCCTGAAACTCACTATATGTATAGACCAGGCTGCCCTTGAACTCACAGACCTGCCTGTCTCTGCCTTCTGAGTGCTGAGATTAAAGGGGCACATCACCATGTCCGGCTTGTTTTTTATGTTCAGTGGCTAAAAATCTTTTTTAGTGATTATACAGAATAAATTACAAAAATACTTTAAAAACAACTTTGATTTCTAATGCACTCAAGCAATTCAAATGCATTTATGCCTTTGAACCTTTCTAGGTCTCCAAAGGCAAGGTGTTATCTCACAATAGCAGTTTATATTTGTATTGCCTACAAAGCACTTGAATTTGGAAGTCATATACATGGAATGATTAAAAGGGAAAACCTTTCCCCTGCCCCCTTCTTTTTATCACTGGAAAGTCTTAGGGTAAAAATAAATATTCAAAGCACTTATTATTTGGAGGAACAGAGGATGTTTGTTTTTTAAAGAAATTTTAAATGCTAATATCAAATATTAGAAACAGAATGACATTATAAAGGGATTAAAGTTACATTGTAGGAATTGGGCTGGCCAGCTAGCTCAGCAGGTAAAGAACAGTGCGCAGCCTATCAAGCCTAGGGACCTGAGTTCAACCCCAGGACCCACATGGTGGAAGGGGAAAACTGACAAATTATTCTCTGACCTCCACATGTATCCTGTGGCATATGCATGCTCACACACATGATAACTAAATGTAATTAAAAAATTTTTAAGTGGGAAGTGGTAAAAGTATATGGCCTTGTAATTCTTTGGGCTAGACAGACTTGAAGGAATTTTCTGATGGGATACTAGTATGACATATTAATTGGAACTTCAGTTTTACAAACTAGGGTAGCTACAGTTTGGAGAAGTTAAAATTGACCAGACTGGTTTATGCAGTGTTGGATGACTAAGTAGACTAAAACCCAAACTGAAACAGGCTTCTGTCATCCTGCCCTTTAATTCAGTCTAGCAGGAGGATCTGGAATCCTGACAAGAAACTGAACATTTATTTGCTGATTTCTCAGCTTTCAATGTATTTGTTTCTTCTTTAAATTTTGTGCATATTTAAAGTATTTTTACCATTATAGTATGGTGTTCATGTGGTGTGGACACTAAATTACCTGTGTTTATCTTTTAGAAAATAAAGATATGTGTGGTCGTATATGCCTGTAATCCTAGAGCTAGGGAGGCCGAGGCAGGAGGAAGGAGGTAGGAGGACCCAGGCCAGCCTGGACTGCATAGGAAGACCTGTCTCAGGAAAAGAAAAAGTTGATCTTGAAAACCGTTTATCAGCCAGGTTGGTGGTTCACACCTGTAACCCAGCATCTGACAGATGGAGAGAGGCAGGGGGATCAGGAATTGGAGGTCCTCTCTGCTCTTTCATGAGTTCCTGACCTTCCTGAGTTACTTGAGACCTCTGGAACAAAACTAACCAAACAAAAGGGTGGGGAGTACACACTTTAGAATAAGATTCATAGAATTTTCAGTTAGACATTAAAGGAAGGGGACTATTTGTAAGGCCAAAGCTTTTACATGTATGTATTCTTATTTGGTCTTAGGAGCAACTAAGGGAAGTGCTCATTTATCTTTATGAAATAGAGGCATATACTATATCATAATATAAATATTATTGCTACAGTCTTAACATTTTCTTTACTGAGAAATTTGATTTAATGTGTAAAGTTTGCACTTAGTTGAAATGATCATCAAAAGGATACCATTAAAGGGATTGCAGTGTTCTTAAATAAAAATTGTATCTTAAGCCAGGTGTGGTATTACACACTTTTAATCCCAGCACTGGGAAGGCAAAGGCAGGTATATAGATCTCTGAGTTCAAGGCCAGCCTGGTCTCCAGTGAGTTTTAGACTGGCCTGGGCTATATACTGAGACCTGTTCTTTGTTTCTTTTTTTAAAATATTTAATTTTTTATGAGTCTAAGTTTATCGCCTGAATATAAGTGCACCTGTTTTGTGCAGTGCACAAGGAAGTCAGAAGAATGTGTCTGATCAGTTATGGATGGTTGTTAGCCGCCATGTGGGTGCTGGGAATTGAATTCAGGTCTTGCAGACTGTGCTCTTAACAGCTGAGCCATCTCTCCAGCCCCTTGTTTTTGTTTTTGTTTTTAAATGTGTCTTAATAATAAGGATAAATTGTATTAAACACTATGAGAAGACATAATGGAAATTATGTTAAGGTTGCTTTTAAAGTTTTTAAAAATATAGTTTTTTTTTTTCAGTTCTCTGTTACTGTCCCTACTTTAGCCTTCAAAGGTCCTGGATTGTCAATTTAAAGTATTTGGGACAGTATCATTAATAGTCTTAGTTGGAAACATCCATTCAAATGCATGTGTCCTATGCGAATGGAATAATGTACCATATGCATAAAATGGAAAACTTGGAATAATTATGTACAACTAGTACTGTGATTAAACCTAGGATCAGCCAGATCGTCTCCCTTTTCAGTCGTTGTAGTACTCAGTTTTGCCTCGCAAGAGTTGCTCCAGTGAACTTTTTAGAGTTTGTACCTGAATGTCTTTGAACCTTAGTTCAGGAAGTTTTATACCGCATCGTCAGTTCTGGCCTGTTCTAGATGTCTGGTATGAGCCAAACAAGGTTTACAGTAATGTATTTTTACTACATATTTTGAGATACAAGTCTGAATTTCAAAGTCCATATTTTAAACTGTATCTCATATCTTTATTTTGACTTGGCCTTATGTCCTTCAACAAGTTGCTAGTTTGCTGAGACTGCCATAGTTCCCACGTACACAGTGAGGATAATGTTAACATGTATGTCTAGACTACTGTAGAGATTAAAGGAGGCAGTGCACATAAAGTGTTTTACATTTGTTATATAATGAGATGGTAATTATGAGCCTGGGTGATATATGACAATTTCTGAAGCTGTCCCTTGCCAATGAGTACATTGTCTCAATCCTCCTGCCTCAGTGTCTTCAGAGCTGTAGTAGACATATACTACAACTTGAAGCTGTAGTTTTTTTGTTATTGTTTGATGGATGATTTTGTCACACTAAGATCAGTCCCAGAGCTAATGTGCATGTTGGGCAAGTATTCTCACTTAATTGAATTCCTAACCTGGAAGTGACACATTGATTTATTAATTCATTTATTATTTTTATGTGTGTACCTGCATATATTTATTTGTACCACATGTGTGCAGGAATCTGAGGAGGCCAGAAGAGGACATCAACTCAAACCTGAGTCCTCTGCAAGAACAGTAAAGTGCTCTTAACTACTATATTAACCATCTCCAGCCCCTGGCAATGGTATTCTTTGAAACTGCAATCTTATACTTCCTTTTTTTTTTTTTTTTTGGTCTTTTTGAGACAGGGTCTCCCTTTAGTCCCAGCTGGTGTGGAGCTCACTATGTAAACCAGGCTGGCCTTGAACTCACAGAGATCTGCCTGCCACTGCCTCCCAAGTGCTAGGATAAAAGGTGTATGCCACCACACCCAGCAAAAAAATATGGAATGCTTCACAAATTTGCGTGGTATCCTTGGGCAAGGTATCCTTCTCTGTATCGTTCCAATTTTTAGTATATGTGCTGCCGAAGCGAGCACATACTTCCTTTCTTTAATCCAGATTCTCTTTTTCTTTCCATTTAGCCAATTCACTGTAATTGCTTACTAGTAATGAGTCCCTTTGACAATTTGACAAATTGCTTTATGCAAGCAGGACCTTATAGTACTTTTATTTTCCAGGGACTAATTTGTAGTAAGCCAGCAAAAACTATTCCATCTGTTATCAGAATTTAAAAAAAGACTTGTTTTATTTATTTTTTTTTATGTCTGTGTGTCTGTATGTATGTATACACACGTACAAGTGTTCCTGAAGGCCCGAAGAGGGCATCAGATCCTCTGGAGCTAGAGTTCCAGTGAGCTGCCTGGCATGGGTGCTGGGGAACTCAGGTCATCTGTAAAAATAGCAAGAGCTTCCTGAAAGATTCATTTTTACTTTATGTATATGAGTGTTTTTGCCTGCATGTGCATGTGTGCACAGTGTACCTGTAGAGGCCAGAAGAGCATGATGGATCCCCTGACACTGGATTGTAGATTGTCATAAGCCACCATATATGTGCTGGAACATAACCCTGGCCTTCTGTCTGAGCATCCATTGTCTTTTAACTTCTGTCCAGTCCCAAGAATTTTAATTTGGAAATAAATTTTGTTTTCATCATGTGTCATTAATAGCTTCATCTTTTAATTTTATTTATTTATTTATTTATATGTGTATGAATGTATTGTCTGCATGCAGGTCTGCGCACCCGTGTCGTGTGATGCCGCAGAGGTCAGAAGAAGGTCTCAATTCCGCTGGAAATGGAGTTCTCCTGGAACTGGAGTCACAGACGGTTCTCAGCTGCCATGTGGGTGCTGGGAATCGAACCCGGGTCCTCTGCAAGAGTGGTTGGCGCTCTTAACCGCTAGGCCATCCCTTCAACCCCAATAACTTCATCTTTTAGAACTTTATGGAAGTCACTGGGCATGGTGGTACACGCCTTTAATCCTAGCACTTGGGAGACAGAGGCAGGCGGATCTTTGTGAGTTCAAGGCCAGCCTGGTCTACAGAGTGAGTTCCAGGACAGCTGGGGCTACAGGGAGACCCTGTCTCAAAAAGACAAAAAAAAAAAAAAAACTTTATGGAAGTCAACAAAGCTATTTTTTTATATTTTTGTATATGTATGGTAGGAGGGTGCTCCTTGAGCCCAGAAGAAGGTGACAGAGCCCTCGGAGCTTGAGTTGTAGGTGGGCCCAACTCGGGTTCTTTAGAAGAGCAACAAGCACTCTTAAACTGCTTTGCCATTTCTCCAGCCCCTTGAATCCTTTTTTATAGTTCATTCTCATAGTCATCTGTTTCACAGGTTGAAACATTGTTAGCTTAGATTTAATTTATTCATTCTAAGGATTATAAAACTAAGTTAGAACTTATAATCAGATATACTTATAGGGTAAACTTTTATTGCAACTTACAGATATTTCCCCTTTGAAACATGTGAAGTGTTTTGATGGTATGGTTTTAAAAAAAAATTAAAAAGTAAAAATGAAACTGGAAGAAGTATTTGTCCTTGGTAAATAAAATTTTTACCTTTTTTCCTATTAATGAAGAGACCCATATTATGCATTGTTAAGGCTTAATTTGTAACTAAATGATTTTATTCAATCCAGATAAAAATATAAGCAATTTTAGGGGCTGAAGCAATGACTCAGTGACCAAAGAGCTCTTGCAGAGGGCCTGAGTTTGATTCTGAGCACCCACATGGCTGCTAACAACTATCTGTAACTCCAGTTCCAGGGAGTCAGGCACCCTCTTCTAACATCCAAGGACATTGCAGGACATCGGAACACCTACCTATATGCAGGCAATACACTCACACACATAAAATAAAAATAGTTAAAATATATATGATCAATTTCTAAGTTCTCTGAATGCATATAGTATTTCCCATTTTGTGCTATTGATAGAGTTTACTTAAAAAAATCAAAGCAGGCCCTGAAGGAATAGCTTGGTGGTTAAGAGCACTGGTTGCTCTAGCAGAGGACCCAGGTTCAGTTCCCAGCACCTACATGGTGGTTAACAACCATTGGTAACTCCCAGCCTGGTGTATGCAGCAAGTTTCATTCTAAGTAGAACTTCATAGTGAGACATATTGGGAAAAAAAAAATAATAATTTTCATTAAAATACTAGCTATATTTATAGTTAAGCTAGAATATACTATATATGTCCATTATACGTTAAGTGAATTAGTTATATCTGACTTCAGTGGAAAATTTTTACTATTGTTTGTGCCCAGCAGAAATAGTGTAGGTAAGAAAGGAAAGCAAACTGTAGTGAAGTACAATTCTTTTTAACTACAACAGTTTATGTGGGTTGGTGTATCTATGTGATATACTTAATGAGAACTAAAGCATTTGTTCATGGACAGCTGCCTTCCCTTTTGTTCAGTATTCAGGTGTCACTTATTCTAGCACATGAATGGTATATTTGTGCTTGGGGTAGCTCAATGGTCTAGGACTTGTCTAGCATACGGGGGGTCCTGGGTTCAATCCCTAGTACTGTAAGGAAAGAATACATAAATTGAAAGAAAGTTATGATTGTGCAGAAGTGAATCATTCAGTATTGCCAATATTTTCCTCCAACCTAAGAAAACAAGAAACAGCGGTCCAGACCTCGGAAGCCACGGAGGACTAGACATGAGGAGAGTGAGCAGGATGGTGAGCTGGAAGGCCCTGTGATTGATGAGTCTATGCTTTCAACAAAGGAGCTACTAGGCTTACAACAGGCTGAGGAGCGGCTGAAGAGAGACTGCATTGACAGACTAAAGAGGGTAATGTTCTGTGCATATTTGCTAGAAAATATGTCTTTAAAACTGTGTTAGTAACGGGAACACCTGCCTTGGGGGATTAGGTCTTCCACTTTCATTGCCAGTATGGATATTTAGTGTGATTTAAATGCTTTTTTTGTTTTGTTTTGTTTTTGTGGGTTTTTTTTTTTTTGTTTTTTTGAAACAGGGTCTACCTGTAGCCCCAGCTGGCCTGGAGCTCACTATGTAGACCAGGCTGGCCTTGAACTCACAGAGATCCACTTGCCCTCTGCCTCCCAAGTGCTTGTGCCACCACGCCCAACTCAGTGTGATTTCTTAAAATTAAGAGTTACTGCCATCATATTTAAATAAAAATGAGTATTAGGATAATGATAATGCAAGATAGTAATTCGCCATTTAAAAAGGAATGAGGGAAACCATTATTCTGGCCAATGTTATTTCTTTGAATGTTTGGAAATAAGCCTTCCTATCAATCTTTTCAAATTGTAGCGACCACGAAATTGCCCTACAGCAAAGTATACCTGCAAACTCTGTGATGTTTTGATTGAATCCATCCCTTTTGCTCATAAGCACATCAAAGAGAAGAGGCACAAGAAGAGCATCAAGGTGAGCCTCTTGGGAATTGAGCAAGCGTTTTCACCCATCAGCCAGCACGGCCTGCCATCTTTATGACTTTCTTCTCCTTACACCTATGATATTATAACTAATTATTTATTGAATTTATTTTAGCCAAAAACCTTTTCTACTGGTCAGTTATGTTTGCTGGGAATCTTGTGAATTTCCCTAAATGTAGTGTCAGGAAGTAGGAAGCCATTGTTAGTGCCTAGATCTGTGTCCTTATTCCTGCATACCCTTTATAATCCATATTAAGTACACACAGTGAATAGGCGTATGATTGGATGAGGATAAGCACATCTAAGATGAGGGAAGATGTTAAAAGATTCTAGAAAATTCTATAGATTCTTGTCTCACTGGAAGGTGAAAGGTTAAAAAAAACTATATGAGTCATTTTTAATCTTACTATTCATCTTAAAAGGAAAAGCAGGAGGAAGAGTTGCTCACTGCATTACCCCCGCCAGCACCCTCCCAGATAAATGCAATTGGCAAAGCCATTGACAGAGTGGTACAAGAGTTCGGTTTACAGAGTGAGAACTTGGATCAGAGGCTAGAAATTAAACATATCATGGAAAATGTATTCCAGCACAAGTTACCAGGTATTTCCTAGATTTGCTTTATTTTATTTAGCTACGTAAGATACCTCATATTTTAAGTTGATTTCACATAATAAAATTAGTATGTGGCCTGGGCACCGTAGTGCATGCCTGTAATACCAGTTTACAGGAGGCTAAGGTAGAAGGATCATGAGTTTGAATCCAACCTGGGCTAAGCAACAAGACCATGTCTCAAGAACAGAGGACCAAAAATACTTGTTTGCTGTATCCTAAAACTCTTAGTTTTTGTGTTTTGTTATTGTTTTGGGGGTCTTTGTTTTGTTTTCTTGTTTCTGTTTTTTTCCCTTCCTTTCTTCCTGTAGGCTAGACTGGCCTGCCATTTTCTGTATAGTCCAATGTGACCTTGTACTCATGATCCCCTTCCTTAGACTCTTCAGTGCTGGACTTACAGGCAAGCACCACTACATCTAGCTTTAGTGTAAGTTTGTTGTGGTTTTTTAATTTATTTTTTATTATTTGTGTGTGTGTGTGTGTGTGTGTATGTTTCTGCCTCTCTCAAGATCATAAAGATTTACATACACTTTCATAAGCCTGTTTTCATTGTAAATATCATTGTGTGACTAATTTTAATAGAGTTGATGTCCCATGTTATTGAGGCAGGGTGAGAAACATATATATATGTGTGTGTGTGTGTGTGTTTGTATAAACTATACATATATATATATATATATATATGTATAGTTTATACATATATATATATAATTGGTTACTTTTCTACCTATCTAAATCGACACAGGTTTACTTCTGTGGTTGCAGATCAGACCCTGGGTCTTCTGTGCATGTTAGACAAGTACTCTGTTATTGACTGAGCCACATCCCCATCCCTATTTTTACCTTTTAACTTGTTTTATTTATTAGACTATTTTTTTGTAGTGCTAGGGATTAAACCAAGGGAGGACCTTGTGCATGCTACGAAATTGTTCTACCAATGAGCCCAATGCAATAGATTTTTTAATTAAATAGAAGTTTCCGTGAGTCATTTTCATGTTGTTTGCTTAAGGTAAATTCATTTACGCATATATAAAAGAATTGTGCCCAAACTGAGCTTTGAAATCAAGTTCACAGCAATATGCAGTAGATCTGTATACATACTATTAAATTGATTTTCTAAGTTATGCTTATCTTTTGCCTATATCTTAATTTCAGGTCTGTCAGGTTGCAGGGATAACCTTTTGGATTACTTCTTAACATTTAAGGCCAGGTATAGTTATTGCCTGATGTAATGGCTGACAGTCCTAGACGGCAGGAAACCCCACCCCACATTCACTGGTAATTCCCATGTAGTTAAGTGATTAGAATAGCAATCATTTTTAGTCCTTGCTGCTCACCAGAATTACTTTGAAACAGCAGATAAGCAGGAGGATCATGAGTTCAAGGACAGCTTGGGCTACATAGGGAGACCTTGGAGAAAGCAGGGAAAGAGGGAAGAAGGAGAGAAGGGCTAAGAGGGAGAGAGGAGGGAGCTGACAGTCAAGACTGGAGACATTACTTTATTGTATTATATTTTAACTCTGAAGTACTTACTATACTGAAAAATCATGTACATGTTATTTGTAATATGTAAGCAAAAAAAGGCACTTTTTCTTTAAGATATGGATATATACCTGGGTTGCCGATATGTATTTATGGTGTTCATTTTTATTGTTTAAAGCCATTGTGCCAAAAATATCCTTCACCATCAAGGGGCCTTTTTTTTTTTTTTTTTTTAAGATTTTCTGATTCAAGTGATTTCATGGGGTTTAACAGTTTTCTGAACGTGATACTTAATTTTATAAGTAAAATTCACTAAAAATACATTTGTCTTTTGGGGAGATAACTATGCAAGGAAATGAGTAGATTCTGTCTCCTCACCTCTATAAAGAACTAATGACAATCCTCCTTTCTCAATCTCAAACACTGGGACTGAGGTGTGAGCCTCATCATGTCTAGCCTTTAGCATTTTAAATTATACCACTATTGTTATAATCATTTTGCAAAAGATATTCAAAAGGGATTATATTATGTTAAATTCTTTTTGTTCATCAAGTAGTAATTCGTATTTAGAAGAGCTTTAGGGCTGGATCCAGTGTATCGAAATGTAATTCTGACACTGCAGGGATGAAGGCAGAAGGATCGGGAGATAGAAGACATTCTCAGCTACATCAGGAGCTAGGTACCAGCCAGGGCTCCATGAGACCCTGTCTCAAACACCTCTTCACTCATAAAAAAAGTAACTTTAAGTATGGTGGCATATGCCTGTAGTTCTAGCTTGTGTCTGGACAACATAGCCAGAATCTCTCTCAATAAAAATCTTATATTAGAGGATAATTTAAAAAAAATTTTTATGTACATGAGTGTATTGCCTGCATATAAGTGCACCTATGTTGTGCAGTGACTTTGGAGGTCAGAAGACAGCATTGGATCTCCTGGAACTGGAGTTCCAGACAGTTGTTAATTAGCTGTCATGTGGGTGGTGGGAATCGAACCCAGGTCTTCTACAAGAGCACTCAGTGCTTTTTTTTTGTTTTTTAATTTTATTTATTTTTGTATGTGTATGAGTGTACTGTCTGCATGCAGGTTTGTGCACCCATGTTGTGCAATGCCGCGGAGGTCAGAAGAGGATCTCAGATTCCCCTGGAACTGGAGTTCTCCTGGAATTGGAGTTTACAGACGGTTCTCAGCCACCATGTGGATGCTGGGGATCGAACCGGGGTCCTCTGCAAGAGCAGTCGGTGCTCTTAACCGCTAGGCTATCTCTCCAGCCCGCATTCAGTGCTTTTAATCAACATGCCATCACTCCTGCCCAGGATAATTTTTCTTATTTAGTAAAACATACTTTCTCTAGTAATTTATACCTATGTGTGCATTTTAAAATTGAAAGGCTGCATTAGTTCATGAGTATATTATAAGGTTTTAAACCAAGCATTCTTTTTTAACTTTGGACATTTTTTAAAAAATCATTAAAAATACTTTTCTAACACAAAAAAATGTGAGCATGATAATCTTTAACATGTTTTACAGTTCATGTGAAAAGTGTTATTTTTAAGCTAAACCACAGTAGTTGTTTACAGCCTTCCCATTAAGTAAAATGAAGGGCTAAGCATACAGCTTTCCAGTTCTGTCCTTCGTTTATGCTGGATGTGAGTACAGTTTTGCTTGATGGTTCAAGTTTTAAAAAATAGTAGTGCTTTGTTAAAACTTTTTGAAAAGATTTTGCTGTTTTTTTACATATGTGAACGTGTTTATTTTTAGATTGTTCTCTAAGATTATATGGATCTTCATGTAGCAGACTGGGTTTCAAAAATTCTGATGTAAACATTGATGTTCAATTTCCAGCTATTGTAAGTACAAAATGAAGCATTGGAATTTTCATTCAAATGGAATTCTTTATTTTTTAAGATTTATTTTTATTTGTGTGTGTGTGGGTGGGTGGGGGGTGCTCACAGAGGCCAGGAGTGAAACCTCCTGGAGTTGGAGTTACAGGCGTTGTAAGCCACGCCTGTTGGGTCTAGGGATCCAAACTCAGTCCTCTGTAAGAGCAGCAAGCACTCTTAATTAATTGCTGTGAATCTATTTTTATTTAAACTGATATTATTCTTGAGTACACACATACATTTATATTCCAGGACAGAGGCTGTGCATGTCTCCATTGGCTGGGGAGATCTACATGGGTTTTAATATCAAGCCAGTTGGCTCTTTATCAGAACTGCTCAGAATTTAGCATCCTTGTCTTCTCTGTTCCTCTAAAAATGTGAACAGCAATCATTTTCTTAATTGAATAATGGAGACCCCTCAGGAATATCTGGAGCAAGTCTTCCAGACTTAGAAATTCTCAAGATTTGACTGTTTATCAAGAAGCATGTACGCAGTGCTGAGTTCCTCAGATCACTTCCTTTGTGAAGAAGTGCGGCCCTTCTCCGGCAGTTGGTAGAGCTGCTGCTGCTTTCTGAGGATATTAGCCTTATCCAGATGGGGCCACTTTGCTGGTCGCCTGACCTGTTTTTCCAGAGACTATGCCTGAGACTAGTGATGGTGGCCTTCTGGCAGCTAGAGAACTGAGATTCTTTCATTTAAATGGGAACTGAATGTGAATATATTTTTGATATTTGAAGTGTAACAATTACAGCTTTTTTCTTCCCTGAGAATTTCCATTTTTGTCTTCTGCCTATCTCCAGCTTCACAGCTTCAGAAAATTTCTATATTTTAGAGATTTCATGCTTGTTTTGCATTATAGATCTTTCTACTTATAACACTGGTTTTCTAAACATGTGAGTCCTGTGAGGGTATTTAAGTTGCTATTAATTCCAAAAGTTTAAATTCCCTTCATGAAAATCAGCTTTCCAATGGTAGGAAAAGAAGTCAGATTTTAATATACTGTAGATGTATGTTTAAAGCTTGTTTTCTGTTGCTCTGATAAAACACTGACCAAATCCAGCTTGGGGAGGAAAGGGTTTATGTGGCTTACACTGCCATGTCACATTCAGGGCAGGACTGAAACAGGAGCATGGAGGAGCACAGCTTATTGGCTGGCTTCCTCTGGCTTATACCTGTCCAGTGTGGCACAGCCCTCAGTGAACCGAACCCTCCTCATCAATTATCAGTTAAGAAAATGCCTCACAGACAAGACAGCAGGCCAGTTAGATAGAGGAAATTCCTGAACTCAGGTTCTCTCTTCCCTAGTCTCTAGTCTGTGTAAAGTTAACAAAAAACTATCATTTCGTAAACATTCATGATCTGGAAACAGCTCTCAAATCCCCTCTTTTTATGTAGCAGTTTTATAAAATTAATTATGCCTTTAAACAACACAGCACACTGTGCGTACCAGAACATTCCTGTGATCCCAGTACTAGAGGTAGAGCAGGAGGATCAGGAGTCCAGAACCAGCTTCAGGTGGATAACACGCTTGAGGCAAGTCAGTCTCTCTCTCTCTCTTTCTCTCTTCTCTCTCTTTCTCTCATATACACATAAATACACACACACACACACACACACACACACACACACACGAGTACACATATACTATACACACACAAACCAGCCTACATTTCTGCTTTAATGCCCTGAAGACATTGATGAATCAGAACTTTAAGACTGGAGGAAGCTTATATTACCCTTTTACCTGATGTGGTTTCCAGTGCTAGTTGAGAGTTGGTCTGTGTCCAGGCACTTCAGTTGTTTGTTAAAAATACTGATTCTGGGCTGGAGAGATGGCCTAGCGGTTAAGAGCGCCAACCACTCTTTTTTATTTTATTTTTTTAATTTTATTTATTTCTGTATGTGTATGAATGTACTGTCTGCATGCAAGTTTGTGCACCCGTGTCGTGCAATGCCGCGGAGGTCAGAAGAGGGTGTCAGATTCTCCTGGAATTGGAGTTTCAGACGGTTCTCGGCCGCCATGTGGGTGCTGGGGATTGAACCAGGGACCTCTGCAAGAGCGGTCGGCACTCTTAACCACTAGGCCATCTCTCCAGCCCCGAGCGCCGACCACTCTTACAGAGGACCCAGGTTCAATCCCCAGCACCCACATGGCGGCCAAGAACCGTCTGAAACTCCAATTCCAGGAGAACTCCAGTTCCAGGGGAATCCGACACTCTCTTTTGACCTCCGCAGCATTGCACGACAGGGGTGCACAAACTTGCATGCAGACGGTACATTCATACACATCCAGAAATAAATAAAATTAAAAAAAAAATGCTGATTCTGAGGCATGAAAGTGGTGGTGCATCCCTTTAATCCCAGCACTTGGAAGGCAAAAGCAGGTGGATCCCCATCTCAAACAGAACAAAGCAACCCCTCCCCCTAAAAAAGAAAAACTGCAAAAAAAAAGAAAAGAAAAACCCCTACAACTGATTCTGAGTTTCCAGTTCTTGAGGTTTTAGTTCAGAGCCTCATTTCTTGGTGTGTCTGTTTCTCTAGCTACCTGGTCAGGAAAAAAAGAGAGTTGAAATTCTGGCAAGTGATTTACCAACCATAGCAGTCACTTCAATCTGGTGTTATCTAGGTAGCAAATTTTCAATGAGCCCTGTTGTATGGAAAGCACTGTACCAGATTCTAAAGGACAAGGCAGGTATAGTTTCCTCTCATGGAGCTCGTAGCTAGTGAGGAGGTAACTAGGTTCCTGTATTAGTAATTACTATGAGACCTGTACAGAGAAACAAGGTTCAGTGACCACAGACTCTGAGCACAGATATAGCAGTTGTGAATGACTCTTCAAAAAGGAACATTTAAGCTGAGCTCTCCTCAGTATGTAAAGCTTTGGGCCAGTATATAGTATTTAGTATGTAGTATTTAGTATATAGTATATAGTACATAGTATATAGTACATAGGATCTGGAAGGCTGTGCAGTAAGAATTTGACTTTGACCTAAGAGCAGTAGGAGATCATTAAGAATGTAAGGATCCTTGAACCAGAATGGTAGCTTATACCTGTCATCCCAGCTCTTTGGAGGATGTGGCAGGATTGCTGAGTTTGAGGCCAGCCTGTGCTCCAGAATGAGACCCTATCTCAAAAAATAACCCCCTCCAAACTGAAAACAAAACACCTCAAACCAAAACCAAACAGAGTTTTAAGGTGTCATTATAAAATTATAAATTAATTTTGATCTGGAATGGAACAAAAATTGGAACAAAGTTGACATCTTTAAGCTATCGGTTGCAAAACTGTTTGACAGTGAGAGGTGACATCACTGCAGAATGACAGCCTTCAGTTACCACTTTGAAACTTCGGGAGGTAATTACCTCACTGGGTTAGTGCAGAGTTACTGTGTAGTAGGTCCTTCTGCCCATACCCATCCTCATTTGTTGCTTATCTGTCTGTCTGTGACTGATGCGTACACGACATAACGCTTAGTTTCTTCACTCTGGTAGCAATGTGCATTTCTAATTTGGAAGCAGTTTGGGGAACTTCAGGCTGTATATTATACCAGTAAAGCAGAAGTGCTCAGGGAAGATTTCATGTATTCATTCATTTATCTCCTAGATGTCTCAGCCAGATGTCCTCTTACTTGTTCAAGAATGTTTAAAGAACAGTGGTAAGGCCAAATTCTTCCACATTTTGCTACTAATTTTTCTTCTGTCTATAAATTTCAATATATAACAAACTGGAAGTAGACAGTCACATTTCTAAAATTATTTATATGGGTAATATCCAAAGCAGAAATGAAAGCAGGTGCCCCTGGCGCATGAAGTAGTGTCCTGGTAGTAGTGCTCTGTAGAAGAGCCATTTCAAAGGAGAGCCTTTAATTTCAAGTTACTCAAGACAGAGGAGTCCTTGACCATGACTAAGTCATGCACAGTATAAAATTTACTCTTGAGAGAAAATTCTGATGATAATCTGCTTTATTGAGTGGATTAAGTCCATGTTACAAATAGTAGGTGTAATCCAGCCCTGATAAATGAACCCAGGAGGGTTTATCAGCTTTCTTCTCCATATAATGTCCCGCTTAGAGCATTATGGCCTTTACTCGGAACATTGGCCTCATCCAATTGTTCTGTCCCTTGAATAGGCGGTCTTATTCTTTCTGTTTTGGTTAGATAACACATTTAAACATTTCATCTTATTTCAAGCAATATATATTTTGGCACTGCTCATTTTAGTAGCTTTTGCATCAATTTTGTCTTTAAATCTTCTCTCCATATTTCTAATTACGTTATCCACATAGCATTTAAATGTTCTGATCCAATAATCCAGTCATTTCTAATCAGACATTAGTTTTGCAAAATAAGGACTTTTAATGTCACTACTTGATTCTTTAATATATTTTTCTCTTAAGTCATTTCAGAGGTTTATGTTTTCATAGTGGCCTTTCAGAGAAGCCATTAACTGGTACTTATACTTTATCTGTTCTGATGTTTTAATTAACCTATTTCAAATTTTTTTCTTCTTTCCTCAGACTCATTTATTGATGTTGATGCTGATTTCCATGCAAGGGTGCCAGTGGTGGTATGCAGAGAAAAGCAAAGGTCTTGGCTTCTTTGAGCTGCTACTTTTTTGTTTTGTTTTATTTTATTTTACTTTATTTTGGGTTTTTCTGGGCTTAAACTTAACTATGTAACCCAGGGTGACCTGCAACTGATGCTAATCTTTTTTACCACTGTGTTAGAATTACAGAGTATGCCACCATGCCTAGCTTAAGCTCATTAACCATCAAATTGCGAAAAGCACAAGTACTTCATTAAATCTTAAGGTGCAACTTGTGGCTACGCCATGTGCTTCCTACTAGCATTTTTCCTGTACTTTAAAGAAGAATAAAATGACTCTGAGGAATAAAATATTGGAAGCATCTTAACCCATTTCATCTAGATTGAAGACAGCCTTCTGGAACAGTTGCTTATTTTTGATCCCCTTTCTTTGGCAGTGTTCTTAGTAGCATTTGTGGCCCTGCTGGGTAGCACTTGGTATGACCTCACTTATTCATCCTTTTCCCTTGGGCAGCATTGCCATCAACACACGGTGAATGGATAACTCTTCGTTAGGCAGATTCCTTTGATTCTTAGGAGAAAGCTCTTTTATTGTTACATTGAGAGTAGTCATGTCCCTGTTTGAGGTATTTTATTATATTTTCCCATTTATAATTTTTTTTTTTTTTTTTTTTTTTTTT
>VZQC01012293.1:0-85885 GCA_009823505.1 Rhizomys pruinosus | reverse complement strand
CTTTCTTTTTTTTTTTTTTTGCCTTTTTGAGACAGGGTCTCCCTATAGCCCCAGCTTGGCTGGAACTCATTCTGTAGACCAGGCTGGTCTTGAGCTCACAGAGACCCGCCTGCCTCTGCCTCCCGAGTGCAAGGATTAAAGGCGTGCACCACCATTCCCAGCTTAAAAGACGGTTCTTAGCCGTGGATGCTGGGAATCAAACCCGGGTCCTCCGCAAGAGCAGTCAGCGCTCTTAACCTCTGAGCCATCTCTCCAGCCCCAATAATTTCCTACTTACATGCCCCTTTTGAAATATTTTTAGTGTTTGAAAACACACATTTCTAGTTATAAAAAATAAGTTTATTCAAAACAGCAACTATGTCTTTTTTTTTAAATCTAGTTTCTTAAATGACTGAAGATATAGTAAGTTTAAGTCCTTTTTGCATTTAAGGTATTTGCCAATATATAATTGTTGGTGACAAGATCCTGGTACTTGTCTTACACATTTTTACCTCTCTTTTCCCTTCCTGTCCACATCCTTTCCACATTAGTGGTCTTCTGTGTAAAGTGAGTGCAGGAAATGAAAATGCTTGTCTGACAACAAAGCACTTAGCAGCCCTTGGAAAGCTGGAACCAAGGCTGGCTCCTTTGGTGATTGCGTTTAGATACTGGGCAAAGGTACGATTGAGTTCTTTTGTGGGTTTGGGTTTTTCAGTTTGGTTGGTTTGGCCTTTTCCCCATCTGGGAGTGAGGTTATAGGGTCCAGTCCCAATCATTTAAGTGACAAATTGATGGAAACACACTTCTCTCCTTTTTGTCTCATTTGTAGCTTTGCAGCATCGACCGCCCTGAAGAAGGAGGGCTGCCGCCATACGTGTTTGCCCTTATGGCCGTTTTTTTCCTTCAACAAAGGAAAGAACCTCTTTTGCCAGTATATCTAGGATCATGGGTATGAAACTTTCTGGTTATTTATCTGCTAATGATTTACTTAAATTCCGTATTCAAACTCTAAAAATCTAATCAGAAGTGAATATCTAATTATTTACTTCTCATTACTGAAATATTAACGTTTGATTGTAAGATGTTTCCCTGTACCCTATGTAGGAATAATACTATCTTTTCAGACTACAAAAACTTAGTTGTTTTTTTTAATTTTAATTTTTTTATTTTTCTATGTATATGAGTGTACTATCTGCATGCAGGTCTGTGCACCCGTGTCATGCAATGCCAGGAGGTCAGAAGAGGGTGTTGGATTCCCCTGGAACTGGAGCTAACGACGGTTCTCAGCCGCCATGTGGGTGCTGGGGATCAAACCTGGGTCTTCTGCAAGAGCAGTTGGCGCTCTTAACTGCTAGGCCATCTCTCCAGCCCGCAAAAACTTAGTTTTTGAAACAGCTATGAACCAGAGGGTTTCAAACAGGAGACTATAACCTGTTAAATTTATTCCATACATTTTTCCTTTGAATAGTTTTCTGACTTGATAGTTGTTTTTGTTTTGTTTTATAATTTTTAAATTTATTTTTATTTTCTTATATGTATAAATGTTTTGCCTGCATGTATATAAGTGCACCCATGTGTGCATGCAGTGCCCATAGAGGCCATAAGAGAGCATTGGATCCCATAAAACTGGAGTTTTGGATGGTTGTTAGCCACTGTGTGAGTGCTAGGAACTGAACCAAGTCCTCTACAAGAGCAGCCAGTGCCCTTAACCACTGAGACATCTTTCAAGTCTCTTGATACCTGTTTTTAATGTAGCATCTTCAGACCTTTCAGGAACCACTAAAACTTTGTTTTATTTTGATACTAAGTTGCCCTGTGTTGCCCCTGCTACATCAAACACATGGGCTGAACTGATCCTCCTGTCTCAGCCTTTTGACTAACTAGGACCATAGCACTTCTCATTTCTGATTTTTTTTTTTTACCTTCTTTATTCCCTCTAGCCTATAAAACCAAAAGAAATGGAAGCATTGAGATTACTACCTACTTCACAAGATGTAGTACTTAATAGTAACTCCAGGAATAATGTTTTGATGTTACCTTTAAGTGAATCAGTCTTCAGCAGAGGAACTACTTTTATCTGGCCTGGGGGACAGGCCTGTAATCTGAGCTAATGTGAAGGAAGGCTAAGGCAAGAATACAAATTCAAGGCTTCTCTGGGCTATAGAGTGAGTTCAAGACTGTTTTAGGCAACTTAGCTAGTTCCTAAAAAGTAGTTTAAAAAAGAACGAGGGGCTGGAGAGATGCCTCAGTGGTTAAGAGCACTGACTGCTCTTGCAGAGGACCCTGGTTTGAGTCCCAGCACCCACATGCCGGCTAAGAACTGTCTTTATCTCCAGTTCCAGGAGAATCCAACACCCTCCTCTGACCACCAGCTGCAGCATTGCACAACACAGTGCACATACCTACATGCAGACAGTACACTCAAACATGTAAAATAAAAAAAAAATAATAAAAAATAAAAATAATAAAAAAAATAAAAAAGAATGAGACGCCGGGCATGGTGGCACACGCCTTTAATCCCAGCACTTGGGAGGCAGAGGCAGGTGGATCTTTGTGAGTTCAAGGCCAGCCTGGTCTATAGCCTGTGTGAGACTCTAGGTTCAATTCCCCCAACACCACCATAGTGGGGGAAGACAAAACAACAAAAAGAAACCCCAAACTATTAACTGTCTATAAATTAAAATTGATTTGTTCAGCTGGGCGTGGTGGCGCACGCCTTTAATCCTAGCACTTGGGAGGCAGAGGCAGGTGGATCTTTGTGAGTTCAAGGCCAGGCTGGTCTACAGAGTGAGTTCCAGGACAGCTGGGGCTACAGGGAGACCCTGTCTCGAAAAGACCAAAAAAAAAATTGATTTGTTCAAATAGTAAAATTTGAAAACAGGCATCTGAAGAGTCAAAAAAAAGTCGAAATGGTTGAATTGTCTTCCTCTTAGAAACACCATTTTTAAACATTTTATTTTTCTTTTATGTGTACAAGTGTAACGTGTGCATGTATGTAAGTGCGCCCATGTTTGCAAAACCCATGGCAATTAGAAGAGGGCATCAGATCCCCTGGAACTGGTTAGCCACCCATTTGGGTGCTAGGAATCGAATCTATGTCCTCTACAAGAATAGTTAGTGCTCTTAACCACTGAGCCATCTCTCCAGTCCCAGATATTTAGCTTGATAATATTTACTCTTGTGCATATAAGTTTTGTAACTTAGTGATAAGATCATTTGGTACCTTAGCTATTCTAATTACTTTTCCTCGAACTGCACACAAGTCTCTCCTTATTCAGGACTATGTTCTAGAAATTACTTCTTATCTGTGGATATATATAAAATATGATTAAAAGGAAGTTTTTCTGTATATGTAGTAGAATGAGAACTATGTAGACATTTTCTCCCAGTCCTCAGGAGTACAAATAGAATCTCCAGTGTTAGTTTTCCTGGGAAGTGACTGGGTTTGTACATTTGGGACGGAGTTGGTTTTGTTTTCTGAGTTAGGGGCACCCTGTAATTTTGTTAATATGCCCCCACAACCCTAGTCCTGGGTCTTGAACCCAGAGCCTTGAACATGTTAGGCATGTGTACTGCCACTCAGCCCTAAAAACTAAAATAGAATAAGCCATTAAAAAAACTGGACCTGACATAAGAGATTATGATATACTGTTTATCCTAGTTGATAGCTCTTTGTGCCTATAATGCCGAAAGGGCCACGAGAGGGCACCTCTGCCAGAATACTCTCCAGGTAGGGAAAAGAGCCAGAGAACAAAGGCAATTAGACTCAAGTAGAGATCTGTGAAAGTCTTTGAGGTTTTCTTTCACTTTGATTTGAGACAAGAATTTGGGATGGGGACAAAAGTTGAACTCATGAGCCCCAAAGGGCCCAGGAATATGTTGGATACGGGCTTGTTCACTGCTGCCTCTCTGAGCTGTCTTTTCGTGCCCCTGATCTCTGGGCCATCATTCATCATTGTGAGTGTAGGACAAAAGGTATAACTCTTCTGATGATGAGATTCCTCTTGGGATTTGCCTGAGAATAAGAATGATTTTCTATGACTACTGTTATTTCTTTGTTAGTGAAACTGGACACAAAACAAGCTGGGTTTGTTTTGATTATATTATTTGACTTTCCAAGTTTATTAAAATTATGAAGAGCTTGGCATGGTGGTACACATCTGTGATCCCAGTGCCCAGGAGACTAAGGCAGGAGGCCTTCCTGGGCTACAGAATAAATAGTGGGCCATTTACTCATGGTTATCATGTGGCTACTCAGAATAAGGAGAAGAAATGTCACAAAAGAAATATTTAAAGTGATAATGGTTGAGAATATTCCAAAATTAGTTACATACTCCCAAACCATAAGTGTGGGACAGAAAATAGGAACTGGGGCTCAAAGAACTCAAGCCAAGTGAGGCATGCCTATAACCCTAACACCAGAGCTGAGGCAAGAAGATGGTGAATTCAAGGCCAGCCTGTAATACATAGCAAGACGTTGTTTTACCTGCACCACCATTTTGCTTCAAACAAAACAAAACAGGACAAAAAGCTGTTCTAAGCAGTTATTTAATGGAAGCATGACCACCTATAATTTGATAATCAGATTAATTACCCACAGAAACAAAACTGCCAGCATTTTTTTAAAAGCATAAAGGATTCAGAATTCCCACAATATAAAACAATATTTGCAGTGTCCCAAATGCAGTCCAAACTTACTCAACATACAAAGAGCCAATAGAACCGGGCCTCCTCCCAAAGGACAGGCTAGCTGCCTGAGTGTCATTTGGCTTTTGGTGTTGTGATGGCATCCCACAAAGAGATCAACTCAGGAGTTGATTTTGGCTGTGGTTTCATTTTATAGTCTCTTGCTCTTGCCTTTGGTAGCTTCATCCATCCATCATAGCAGTAGGAGAATTTGGAAGACTCTTCACCTTAGAGTGGCCACAAGTGGGGGTTAAGGGTGCTATGGCGACAGCTCAGGTGGTAAAGGAAGCATGAGGACTTGTTAGATCTTGGGAATACATGTAAAAACCCAGGCATGGTGATGGATCCCTAAGGCTCTCCCAGTCTGGCCTAAGTGGTAAGTGTCAGGCCAAGTGAGAGGTCCTTTCTCAAAAAAAAAAAAAAAAAAAAGGCAGAGATAACAAAACCAAGGTTGTCCTACCCTCTGGCCTCATATACAGGCATATGTACACGTCCACCCCAAGCACAGGCACAAGAGAGAGAAAGAGAGGTGGCGTGAGGTCCCAATAGCCCCGTTAAGGGTATGACTCCCAGTGATCTAATTTTCTTCTAGGTCACACCTCCTAAAGGTTCCACTCCCTCCCAGTAGCTCCTTGCAAGTCTAACAAGGCCTTTATCATAAGGGCCTTTGGAGGATGTAAAGATTCAGACCATACCACTGACCCTAAAGTGACTTAGAATGCTGGAGCTGCTAAAGGCTTTTACACAGTTTGGGTCGCTTTGCTCTTTGGGATACAAGAAAAGTACTTGCAGTAAATGATGATAGGAATGCAAGCTAGAGAAAATGTTCCGAGAATCAGAGGGACAGCAGAACTGCATAGTTAAACAAAAGAGACCACATGTCAGCCTAAACCCAGTAATATCCCTATTTTAATATTAATGGGTAGAAGTACCCCTATAAGAGGTGAAAGATAACGGGGCTGGAGAGCATGCCTAGGGTAAAGGGCGCCCACCACTCATAGAGGAACCCCGGGTTCTGTCCCCAGCACCCACATGGCGGCTTAGAGATACCGTCTGAACACTCCAGTTCAGAGAACTCAGTTCCAGGGTGATATCCCGGAGCCCTCTTCTGACCTCCGCGGTTCAATTGCACGACATGGGTGCACAACAAACCTGCATGCAGACATACATTGATACCTACAAAATAAATAACGATAATAAAAAATGATATAAAATAATTTTCAAAAAAAAAATTATAAAAAAAAAATGAACAAAAAAAAAAAAAAGAGGTGAAGATATAAAAAAAAAAAAAAGAAAGAAAAGAAAAAAAAAGCCGGGTGTGGTGGTGCACACCTTTAATCCTAGCACTTGGGAGGCAGAGGCAGACGGATCTTTGTGAGTTCAAGGCCAGCCTAGTCTACAGAGTGAATTCCAGGATAGCTGGGGCTACAGGGAGACCCTACCTCGAAAAGACAAAAAAAAAAAAAAGAGGTGAAGATAGAATGGCACATAGCAATCCGTACCTGTAATCTCAGCACTCAGGACTGAAGCAAGAAAATTGAGAGTTTGAAGATAGGAAGATTTCACGGGGGAGAGAGTAGAAAATATTTTTAACTAAATAAGTATAAGCCATCAAAATTGGAGTTAAAGCTAAAGTGGTGCTCATGATGAAATGTGCAAGTCAGAGCAAAGTCAGCAAGCAGAAAACAAACTAACAGTAAAGGAAACTAACAAAGCCAAATTATTTTTCATCAATATGTGAGTCTTAACTCAGTATATCTTAACTCAGTAAGATACAAAGATTAAAAAGTATAAACTGTTATTGGGAATGGGAGAAAGATGATCATTTAAGGTCCTATAAACCTAACTGCATAAGATGAGTATTACTTAAAGCCAGACATGGTGGTACACATTTGAAATCACCACTCTGGAGGTGGAGGCAGGGGGATCAGGAATTTAGAGCCAGTCTCTTGGGGTACATAGCAAATTTGAGGTCAGCTGAGCTATATGAGACTCTTTAAAAAAAATCACTATTACTTAAAAGATCATTGTATTCTATGACTGTTTTGAGGGCAATATAAAGAAATGGCTATAAAGAAACACCCCAGATAGTGAGGACACTGACAGACCAAAGAAAGGATTCAATTGGTCAGTTTACTGGGTTACTCACAGGAACATGGAGAAGTCTTCATTTCTACTCAGCCTTCTTGACTTAATGTTTTAGCACCCCCAGACCACAGCTAGAGAGCGGGGGGGGGTGGAGCAGGAGCTAGAGTTAAGTAAGGGTCAGAGGACCCCCCCTACTTCCTTCTATGAGGAAATTCTCAGCTCTGTTGTTTTTCCATGACCTTGGGGCCTCCATGCTTAGACTAGAGGTCTGCTTGCGGATGGTCAGGAGTCTTGTCAGGCCCAGAGGAAATGGCTTCGCCACAACAGTGTAAACTTTTTTTTTCCATGAAATTAGAAAACCAGCATAAAATGTACATATTTTAGAATATTAAACATAATTTGCCACCCAAGAAAAATAAAGTATATACAAAATTTTTAAGCTGAAAATTATAGAAAGGTGTAGTGGCACATGTCTGTAATCCTACCATTCCATACCTGGAGGCAGAAGAATTAGGAGTTCAAGACCAGCCTGGGAAATATACTGAGTTCCAGGCCAGCCAGACTACATAGTGAGATCAACATAGGTAAATGTGGGAATATACTGTGTCTTTGCAGGCTCAGTATAGGCAAGTGCAGTGGTCAAGTGGCTTTTGACAAAGATGCCCTAAGCAGTTCTTTTAGGAGAAGAAAGTCTTTTCAAGAAATGATAGCCATAGGAAAAAGGTGAGCATTAAACCTTCATCTTTCCTCATAACCACCCAATTAACTCAGAATGTGTCATAGACTTATGTGGGAAAGTCAAAATGAGTTCCTGTTTGATACTCTTGGTATCAAGGATTTCTTCGAAATATAAACCATATCAATAAAAAACTTATAAACTTTATAAACTCTAAAAGTATCACAGTTCAAAAAGCATTGTTAATGGTGGAGTGATGGCTGAGAGGTTAAGAGCCTTGCTGCTCAATCATGAGGGCCTGATTTGGATGCCAGCACCTGTATCAGCAGCTCACAGGATCCATGGACACCTGTACACACTTGTGCACATACACTCATACACAAACATAGAGATATACATGCACACATAAATAAAATAAGTCTTTAAAAAAAACACATTCTTAAAGACTGAGGGCTTCCTTGGTGGTAGAATGTTGTCCTGCCATTTAATTAAATCCCCAGCTCCACAAAAAAGAAGAAACAAAATTAAAAAGAAAAGTAAACCACTGACTTAAAGAAAATACTAAATAGATACGTCTAAGAAACAAAGAGACTATGCTTGCTATCTTCCAAAGTGTCCCTGGAAGAATTGTTACAGAACAGTTATCCCTGCCAGCCCCTATTGTGGGTGCTGTGTTAGAACAATGAACAAAACAAAAACTTTGCTATGTATTTAACAGAGTGAGAAATATTATTCAATACATGTCAAGTTATGGTAGTTTTTCTGAGAAAAGAGAGTGACAAGGGGGAAGCTAATTGGAAAAAAAGATCAGGACCTAAATAAGAGGAGGAATATGAACTATGTAGTGAATTGGGAATAGCAGATATCAACTCTAGGCCTGGAGAATGGAAATGGAAGGTGGGACAGAAGTTGTGAACACCAGTTAGGAAGAATTTCTCCTTGTATAAGAAGGAAACTGCTCTAAGCAGTAAGCCATGAGTGCCTGTGTTCCAGTATATAGTTGTGGGCTGGGCCAGTGATGTCCACTGCATATAGAAGTACATTTCAATCAAGTTGATCAAATGAGTGTCCAGACTACATCGCTGTAGTTTCACCGTTCACCCCAATCGCAGCCTTTACATTCTACCACGCCCCCTCTTCCGCAGATTGTTCCCTAGGCTTAGAAAAGGGGCACAGGTGGATGAGAAGTAAAACTGTCCTCTCTCTCTGGAGCTGTTGACTTGGATTTCTGTGCATGTTCTGGGCTGTTTCCTTTCATGGGCTGACAGTTTGTTCACGGCGCCCAAAGTAGACCTTTGTATCCACGTGAGAATGACAGCTAAAGCAATTCTAGATAATAGGTAATTATTATAAGCAGCACTAATCAGGTTATGGGGTAGGTTGACTTTGCGTCCATATTCACACCATATGTATTGGGAAATGATATTGTTAATCCCATTTTGAATTAATTTTTACTCCTCGCTGATTACTCAAGATTACAATGTCTTACTTTGGCTTATAACATCTCTAACCTGTAGAGGATGTAGGCTTGTGGCATCAGCCATGGTTATTCCTCCAAGGAGAGAGCCATAGCCAATTAGATTTGGGTGATAGTACAGCACATGGCTGCCGTCTGCTGCCACCTATGTATTTGCCCCCACGTATATCGTGTGTGATGGGACGTCAGGTGGGGGTTTCGTGCACAAACCCAGTCTGTAGATTGGTTTTGCACGAAGGATGCTTATACTCATGGATTATCACTTATAGCTAAAAAATGAAAAAAAAAAAACCTGAAAGATGCAGGACAGTTATGGCAGAATACATGATCTGTGATGGGGTGGGGGTGGGGGGGAAGGGAAAGGGAAATATGCCTGATCCGAATTGGAAAATGATGTACAAAATGCACAAACCATCAATAAAAATTAAATTAAAAAAAAAAAAAAAGTACATTTCCAGCCAGGCGTGGTAGGACATGCCTTTAATCCCAGCACTCAGGAGGCAAAGGCAAGCATATCTCTGTGAGTTCAAGGCCAGCCTGGTCTACAGAGAGCGCTCCAGGCCAGCTAGGACTAAAGGGAGACCCTGTCTCAAAAAGACCAGAGAGAGAACGGGGGGGGGGTACATTCCAGGACCAAGATGCCGTAGTTATACCTCATTCCACAATGAATCGTGTTCATTAAGTTGTTTAAGTGTGATGGCATGTAACATAACTTGGAAGACAAGCTTCTGGACATGTCTGTGGGGTTTGTCTTGATCAGGTTGAGGTAGGAAGACCCACCTATTGTGAGAGACACCATTTACTGGGTTTATTCCTTAGCTGCATAAAAGGGAAAGCTATGTGCAGCAAGCACACAGCCATCCCCTCATATTCCTGATTGTGGGTGTGCTATGACCCCTGCTTCATGCTCTTGCTGTATAGACTTCCTCGCCCCAGTGGTCTGTGTCATTGAACTCTGAGACAGAATAGCTCTTTTCCATTAAGTTCCTTTGTCCTATATAAAAATGTGTATGGAAACTTTTGGGCTTAACCAGAATTATAGCTAACATTTGGGATTGAACCAGGGTCTCCCACATGCTGGATCTTCTCTACCACTGAGCTGCATTGAGAGTCCTTGGCAAAGATTTTAACTTTGAGACAGTTTTACCAGGTGGTCCGGATTGGCCTTAATTTTTTTTTTTTTTACTAAATGGGAGAAGCAGGACTTTAATGAAGAATGCTACAAGTATTGACAATTAGTTCCCATAGTTAAAAAGATTACAGAAAACGCTTTACTGAAGTTTTTTTTGTTTTGTTTTGTTTTGTTTTGTTTTGCTAAAAAGACAGTTGTTAAGGATGTCTGAGAGAGAGCAAGCATGACACAGTACAAAAGGAGCAGGGACTGTCAATTCCAGTACAAGACACTAACACAGCATGATTAGGGAAGCAGGTGGAAGCAACCATTTCACAAAAATGAAATTAGCCATTATATTCAATCAGGATTTTTTTTAAGCTTTAAAAGTCCAGCATAAGGAAGGGGTCTGAGGGGTAGGCCTTAATTTTTGATCCTTGTGCTTCTACCTTCTGAGTAGCTGGGATTGAATTATAGTTTCATTCCTACCAGCATTTTAATACGCACTGGATGATACAAATTTCTTTACAATAATATGTCTTTGATTTTTTTTTTTTCTAGATTGAAGAATTCTCATTAAATAAATTAGGGAATTTCAGCCTTAAAGACACTGAGAAGGACTTTGTGGTCTGGGAATACATGGAGAATGCTGCAGGGGACAGCAGCACAGCAAAAGAGGAGGCGCCAAGAGAGATGCCAGTGAAGAAGGGGCAGGTCCGTCCTCACGTCATGATCTGTCTCAACTTCTTTATCTTAAGTGTATTTTGTTTTGTTTTGTTATGTTTTGGGTTTTGAGACAGGGTCTCACTCTGTTTTTCCAGGCTAGCCTGGAACTCACTATGTTACCTAGGGTAGCCCAGACTCGTGGTGGTCCTCCAGCCTCAGCCTCTCTGGTGCTGGTATTGTGGGTATGAGCTACCATACCTGGCTTTATTTAGTGTAAGTCAGTTATACAGAGTAATGTTTTGATTATGACATTTATACACATGTATTATTTGATCGTGTTAGCCCTCTGTAACCCTGTTTTGAACCACCTCTACCCTCTCCTTTTCCTTATCGCTGCTCCCTTTTTTACTTTCATGCCCCCTTATATTCTGCATATGGGACAAAACATGTGAGGCCTGTTTTTGTAAGACTGGGTGATCGCTGCTTCCGGACAGTTTCCTGCAAACAGCATGATTTCCTATTTTCATTTTACACACACACACACACACACACACACACACACACAGTATTTTCTTCATCCATTGGTCCATTTATGGGTACCTAGGCTAATTGTATAACTTGACTAAAGTGAATACTGCAGTGGTAAATATGAGCATACAGTTTCCCTTTGTAAGGTGGCTTTCATTCTTTTTAGATACAGAGCTTGATCATGTGGTTCTGTTCTATTTTGTTTTGTTTTGTTTTTTAAGAAACTTAACACATTCATGTGCAGTTTCATGACTATTTAATTTCTTTATTCATCTCCCTAAATAAGGAAGTAATGAGAAAACTTTAAAATTGGCATCATTAATCTATTTATTTATATGGCTTCTGTGTACAGAGGCCTTTGAAAGATACTGAGATTTCACCAAATAAACCTTTGCCTGTTATCAAATGTGCTCAGATCTTAGAAGGCTTTGTGAGGTTTAAGTGTATGGAGAATTAACTTCAAACTACCTAAATAACAATGAATAATACATGTACTATTTACTGTGCTATTACTATACTACTGGGAGTATGAAGGGGAATTGATGCATACAGGGCTGGGATATAGCTCCGTGTGGACTGTTTACCTTGTACGGGCCCTAGGTTGGATCCCTAGTACTACCAAACAAATGAAAAGAAGAATTATCCTTAGACTTTCAAACAAATGTAATTATACTAGTAGTAACAATAGGATTCTGTCCCAAATTGGTGAATGAGTCCCAAACCTTATGACCTTCTTAGAGACCTTTGGAGTAAGATGATAATAATAGCCATACAATACTTCTAAGACTGGGACTCATAGTTGTAATCCCAGTGTGCATGAACAAGTCATGCCATTGCTTCTGTCCATGCTTTATGCATGAGTCAGCTGAGTGCGGAGCTGCAGATTCTGCAGTTTCCTAGTGTGGGGGCTGCACCTTCCTCTTCTACCCCAGAACAGCACCACTTCTGTTGTAGATGGTATTTCTGGCTCTAGAGCAGACCATATGAGTTCTTATCCCAGCTCTCTTCCTCACTTCATGTTCTTGGGCAAGTCAGTCAGACTTTGTATGACCGTTTGCTCCCCACAAATAATCTCATAGGATCAGGTATGTGGTGAGCACTCAGTAAATGCTAGCTGCTACTCTTATCCTATTTGAAAAAGAATGTTCTCTACTTTTAAAAGAAAGGGTAAATGTCAGTTGTCTAGATGTTTCAGAAAGCAGGTTTCTTTCCCTATTACTTGCAAGTCATTTCAGTGAGATGCTTAAAAATTCTTCATAAAGCTATAGATAAAGAGGCAGAATTTAAGGTCTTCAGTTTTCTAGAGCTATTCTTTATATCCTCAGCTATATGTATGATATGTAGACAATTTCCACTTCAGTTATTCATTTGGCTCTGCCCTGTAATTTCCCCAGGTGACTTTAAAAAAAAGAAAGCAGAACCTTGTGTGTGATATTTACTAATTAATTAAATATCACATTTATTTTGAGGTGTGGTGTTAAAAGTATAACTGGAGACAAATTGATATACCTTAGAGCAAAAAATGTTTGCTTGTTTTTTCATTGTCAACTGTGGCAATAATACGAAGAAAAGCCATTTCTGTCAGTACATTTGATACTTTAACTTTTTCGCCCCTATTTAGAGAGTTTAGTCATAATATCACTTCTGAAATAGGTTCTAGAGCTGGTGTGTAGTATTGTGAAAAAGCACTGTACTAGGGTCAGGAGACCCAGTTCTTTCACTGCCAAGCAGTCTGCCTGGCAAGTCATGAAAACCTGTTGAAATCTAGTTCTATCTCTTGTAACACATGGAAGTTAAGCTAAATTACCACTTAAGAGCATCTTACAGTTGTGACATTGTATTTCAGTGATATATGGATTTCCTAAAAAGACGATTACCTGAGGAAAAAATACACAGAGCAACCAAGTCTGCCAGATGCTTTCCCTTGTTTCTGATTTAATCCTCATAACTGTCCTGTGTTATAGGTGATATCATCCCTACTCTGCAGATAATGATAGCGACCATTTTTTGAACACTGTGTGCCAGGCACTGTGCTAAGCACTTTACAGACACTATCTCACTCAGTCCTCCCAACAACCCTATGAGGTGGGTACTGTTATCCCCATTTATCAGATGAGGAAACCAAGTTTTAGACAAGTTATAGACCTTGACCAAAATCATCACAGCTAGTACATGACAGAGTTTGGATTTCAAACTAAGCTTGTCCTGTAGCCAGATCTTTTGGACGCTACTCTGCTAGTACTTCTAATCTTAGAGTGGAGAGACCAAGCTGCAGCAGCTAGGAGCTATGAACCGATGTCACTGTTGGGGAATCATCACCCCACTTCTGTCAAGTCCTTAAACCTTACATTGTCAAGTATCTATTTGAACTGTCTGTGATTGGAAACTAGTATCAATTTCTGGTATCAAGTGTTACTTGATTTTAAAATTCAGTGCCACTGGCAGATTCAGTATGCTTATCTAGCATATCAGGACAAAAAAAGGAGTAAATTTCTTTTTTGTGTGAGCTTTAGCACTGCCTATTTCTTAGTATCCACACCTATAAAGGTGCTTCCAGCAGCAGTAACAGGAAGAGATGTGTTCTGAGCATATTAGCAACCCTAGCAGGGGCCTCTCTCAGCTGCTATTAAGTCTTCAAAATTAGATAGGCTGTCTAGCTAAATAAATGTAATCCAGTCTGTTCCGGTATTAATGGCTAGATTTTAACATACCTGAATTCTGGTAAAGTGAGCTGTTTTACCACTAACAAAATAGAACATAGAATTTGATTTATCTAGATGGATTGTCAAGTCTGTGTTCTTGCTAAGTCTTCAGATTTCTCTTTACTTGATGTTTGAATGATGTCTAATTTTTCGGATCAAACTGACATCTGAATTAACCTGTGCCTTTCCCTTTGTTACATACAGGTGCCATTGATATTTAGTATGAAACACCAGCCTTCAGTACCAGTCGGGCAACTCTGGGTGGAACTGCTGCGATTCTATGCTTTAGAGTTTAATTTGGCTGATTTAGTGATCAGTATCCGTGTCAAAGAATTGATATCCCGGGAATCAAAGGATTGGCCCAAAAAGCGCATTGCCATTGAAGGTAAGTTTAATTATTTTATAGAAGGTCCCAATCAAATAGCCTACTTTTTATTACATTCTCTTTACAGTCCTTTCTTGTGGTAGGCCTGACCTACAAGGTAAAATAAATATAGAGTCTTGCATGTGTTACATTGGGTTGTTCCAAGGGACCAAGAGTATTCATCACTGTTTTTTTAAGTACTGTAATTTGAAGTATCTTAGTCATCAAGTAACTGGCTAATAGTACCTGAGTTCTTGCTGTAAATCGATTAGCAACTTTAAACACTTCAAAAGTTCTCCCCAGTGTAGGTAGGGTTCCCTTCCTACTTTACTGTCCTAACTTCTGTGTTTTTAAATTCTGTCCTCTCAGAGATTCTTGATATTTAGTTTGGCAAAGATGTCCAAAATACTTTTTCCTACAAAAAATTACATTCTTGATTGGATGACTCTCCAGGAGAGGGAAGAGATATTTCTGGAGTAGAAGGCAGTAACTTACTCATAAAAGCACTTTCTCTTGAAGGTTCACTTCACTGAAACTATTCAGTCTTAGAAAGACACCGGCGAGCCCTGCAGGTGTCACTAAACCTGCTAGCTCTTCTCAGCTTTGCTAAGTCAGGAGGTTGCAACCCCTCTAGAAATCTTAATTCTCCTCCTTTAAGTGATTTTAAAAAACAAAACACAAACTCCTACAAGGAAGTCTCTCATTTTTGCTTGATTTTTTTTTCAAGCTTTATGTTGCATAAGATTTTTTTTATTTTTATTTTTTTTTTATTTTTTACATTTTGCATAAATTCTGTGTGCAGTCATGGGGAATCTCACATTTTAAACCCTCCCCTGCAGTTTCTCTGGCTCAGCTCTTCTGGCCAATTGCCTAACCTGCTGGAGTTCTAGGGGAGGAGAAAAGATTGAGAGAAGTGGTGTCTCCTCCGGGTGCCTCCCTCTCGCCCCTGAAACTCAGGCCAGCCAATTCAGTGATGGGGCTTCCCAGGGCAGAAGAGTGGAGGTAAGCTTGACACACTGCAGGGCTGGCTGAGTGGGAAGCAGAGCACTCAGCCCTGAAGCCTGTTGGGAAGACCCAACTTCCCCAGGGTGCGTGAGCCATATCGATGACATCTTTCCTACCTCCACAGTTACTGAGAAAACAGGGAAGGGGTATGAGTTCTGACGGGCTCTCTGTAGAGCAGATGTTTCAGAAGCATTACCTTTTCTTCTGAAACTGTTGTCTTCTCACTCCCAACCCAGGTTTTTTGTTTGTTAAGTATGTAAGATGCATGATAAATTTGCTGTTGTTTATTTATTGTCTGTTTTTATCTTCAGAAGTCTTAATTTTGAAAGCATGATGAAATAGATGTGTATAGGGTTACCACTCTACACATCTCTTTTTATCCTCTCTTTTTGTTTTGTTTCAGACCCCTATTCTGTTAAAAGAAATGTGGCAAGGACCCTAAATAATCAACCTGTGTTCGAGTATATACTTCATTGTTTAAGAACAACATATAAATATTTTGCTCTTCCACACAAAGTTACAAAATCCAGCCTTCCAAAGCCTCCAAGCCCAACTGTATGCATTTCAGAACTTTCCAAAGAAGCAGGAAATCATGACCCAGAGCTCCAAGCAAAAGATAATAAACTGGAAAATTCAGTTTTGGTCCAAGGTCCTGGTGCTATTAACACTTCAAGTGCCTGTAAGGCACAGCCACTTACTCTTGAAGGAACTGCTGAAAATGTTAGCAGCCCACCAGAGGAGGAAATGGGAAACGTCCACATCAGTGTCCACCTGGAAAACTCAGGCTGTATGCAGGTGAAGGTCAGTTATGAGGATTATACAGATGTTACAGTACAACATCAAGAAACAGGAAGTGACAATGAGAAAGAAAAGAACAGAAGGAAGGGCAAGCATCCTGTCACCACCAGTGACAATCATGGTCTACACAGCAGCAAGCTCCTAGAACTTGAGACCTGTGGCAGCACATGTAACTATGAGGCGGAGAGCACCTTGGATTTAGTAGGACTCCGTAATCCTACAGCTAGCGAGTATGATGGATTTGCTTCTTCAGATAGCAAGGTTGATGTTAATCAGAGTACAGAAGGCACTGATGAGCTAGAAGATTCTCTAAACCACTTTGCCCCCTTAGTCCCAAATAAGACATCAGACATCATTCACTTTGATGAAGAGGAGGAGGAGGAAGAAGAGGAGGAGGAGGAAGAAGAAGAACCCAGGCTTACCATTAACCAAAGGGAAGATGAGGATGGCATTGCTAATGAAGATGAGTTAGATAACATGAATACTGGATCAGGGGATGAGGATGCCCAATCTGAAGATGATGATGAATTAGTTGAGCCTGCTAAATATGAAGATCTGAAAGATTGTGGGAAACATATGGATGGTGTTCTACTCAGAGACCTTAATAAAATAAGTCTTAATGAAGAAAATGTTTCTGAGGAAAATTCACTTGGGGACCAGTCTGATTTCTTCTATGAATTTAGAAAACTTACCTTCACCAAAGGCAAGGTAATCATTGCTGCTAGGCAGAGATCTGAGATACTGTAGTTTTAATGAATATTGTTTTCAGGAATTTTTTTTTCTTTCTTTTTTTAGTCTTTTTGAGACAGGGTCTCCCTGTAGCTCTGGCTGTCCTGGCACTCACTCTGTAGACCAGGCTGGCCTTGTACTCACAGGGATCGGACTGCCTCTGCCTCCCAAGTGCTAGGATTAAAGGCGTGCACCACCACACCTGGCTCAGGAATTTCTTTTTTAAGACAGGGTCTCCCTGTAGCCCCAGCTGGCCTGGAACCGACCATGTAGACCAGTCAGGGGGAATTTTCAAATTTTATTTGTATACCTATTAAGTGTGGGGGGTAGGTATGTGTGCCATAGCCATATTGTGTGTGCAGGTCTGGGGACAACCTGCAGGAATCACTTCTCTCCTTTCATCATGTTGAACAACTCAGCTTGTCAGACTTGGCAGCAGGTGCCCTTTGAGCCAGTTTACCAGCCCTGATTGCAGTTTTGTGTACTAGAAACAGTAATTTCCCTGCTTGGTTGGTTTAGCTAGCTTGTGTTTCCTTATATATCCATTTGATCCACTTCCTTCCTTAAGACTCGTGGGAATGTGCATAGGAGGAAGGGAATACTGATAGCTCACTTCCCTTGTCTCTGAAGACTACCTAAATATATCTCATTTCTGGGACCATTGGGAGTGGCATATTAGAATATATATATATACTTTTAATTTTTTCTAAGAGCCTTTCCTTAGCAAATAAAGTTTCCTGTTGTCTCTCCTTTTGGCCCACCATGTTCTTGTAGTCTCCCACAGTAGTGTGCAGCTTGTGCAAGCGAGAAGGCCATCTAAAGAAGGACTGTCCTGAAGACTTCAAAAGAATCCAGCTGGAGCCTTTGCCACCACTGACACCCAAGTTTTCAAATATCTTAGATCAAGTTTGCTTCCAGTGTTACAGTAAGTTATTCCCATTTTTATTTATTTGTTTTATGTGTATGAGTGTATTGCCTGTGTGTACGTAAGTGCCCCCATGCCATGCAGCACCTGCAGAGATCAGAAGATCTCATTGGATTCCCCTGTAACTGGAGTTAAGGACAGTTGTTAGCATCATGTGGGTGCTAGGAATCCAACTTGAGTCCTCTGCAAGAGCAGACAGTGCTCTTAACCACTGTGCCATCTCTCCAGCCCCCCACATGTCTTTTGATGTGTCACTAGAGGTGACATTTACTTGAGTCATCAGAGTGGCTGTGAGCATTCCAGGCACTCTCCCACTGCACTGCATCTGCAGTGTTCTATGTTTCACACTCCCAGCCTTAAGATTAGAAGACAGTATTCATTTCCCAACTAGATGCCTTGTGATGTTTTTTGTAACAGGTACACATGATAGAAATTCGGGGTCAGGATTCTAGGACTAAGCAGGAAATCACCTACATACTGCCCTCCTTCAATATGCTGAGATTTCTAGAGCACCTTATAAGAAAAGTTTCTGAACAAAGTAATGAAAAAGAACCTGTTCTTAAGTTTTTAACATTTCTAAAATCTGAACACAGAATATTTTATTTAATTCATTGATAACTTCATAAAATGTATTTTGATCATATTCACACCCACTCCATCCTCTAACTCCTTCTAGAACTACTACCCCACTTCCCTCCCAACTTCATGCCCTCTTTTTCTTTAAATAATCCACAAAGTCCCATTTATGCTGCCATGTACTCATGACTGTGGGGCCTTCACTGGAGCACGGTTAGCCTCCCAGGAGCCACACCCTTCCAGAAAATAGACTCTCCTCCCCAGCAGCTACCAACTGTCACTAGCTCCTGAGTTGGGGGTGGGTGCTGGAATGTCAAATGGCCAGATCGGATGCAGGCAGCCCCGGCTGCTGGGAGTCCCTGCGTGCAGTGAGCAGTGGTACCTGGACGTGCTGTTTCGTTCTGGTCCTTGAAGCTTCTGGCTCTGAAGCTTTCTGCCCCCTCCTCTCGCATGGTTCCTGAGCCTTTGGGGGGCAGAACATTTTTCAGTGACCATTACTAGCCCACTTCCAGTTCTTTAAGGAACACCCATATGTGGAAACATTGGTATTTAGAGAAGTTTCACTTTCTACAAAGAGAAAACATTTCAAGGAGAAGCCTGCCTCTGTGTGGACTAGACGGGTCACATTTTGCTACATCGTGAGTTGTCCATCTGTGCCCAAAGATAATTGTTCTTAACTGTTGACTTTATTTTTTTCTTTCACTGTCCTCCCCGCCCCTTCCAGGGAGCTTTCTGTGTGACTGAGGCTGCCATGGAACTTGCTGTCCTCCTGCCTCTGCCTCCTGAATGCTAGAATTATTGGCAGGCGTCACCATGCCCAGATTAATTCACTAACTTCCATTTTTCCGACAGGGCTTCACTGTTATTTAGTCTTGAACTCTTGAGCTAAAGTGACTTTTCTCTACCTGGGCTTCCCAAATAGCTGGGACTGCAGCATGTACTGCTCCCATAGCCAGCTACCTTCACCTTTTCAGTTTTTTAAGCCTTTTGGATGTTAAGTAAGAAAACTGGGTCGCAGTTAAAAACAAAACATGTATATGGTCACAACTTTTTTTTTAAATTTTTTTATTTATTTTTCTCTATGTGTATGAACTGTCTGCATGTAGGTTTGTGCACCCGTGTTGTGCAATGCCGTGGAGGTCAGAAGAGGGTGTCAGATTCCCCTGGAACTGGAGTTCTCCTGGAATTGGAATTTCAGACGGTTCTCAGCCGCCATGTGGGTGCTGGGGATCGAACCTCGATCCACTGCAAGAGCAGTCGGCGCTCTTAACCGCTAGGCCATCTCTCCAGCCCGGTCACAGCTTTTGAATTCACATTTTAGGGGTTTTGTCAACGTCAGTGTATTGCCCCTTTCCAAATTAGCTTCCATGTCAAGAACAGTTTTTGCAGTATACTCGTTTTTTGAGACAGGCTCTTCTTATGTGGCCCTGGCTGGTTTGGAACTTGCTATGTAGATCAGGTGACTCTCAGTGCTTCTTTCCTCTGCTTCCCAATTGCACATGCCTGGCTTGTGATAGATAGACTCGGGGGGTTTGTTTGTTTTTTATTTTATTATTTTATGTGTATGTAGGTAGATGTATGCATTATTTATGCCTGCATGTAGGTAGGTGCACCCATGTAATGCAATACTCGTGGAGGTCAGAAGAGGGTGTCAGATCCCCTGGAATTGAGTTATGGAGAGTTGTTAGCCACAGTGTGGGTGCTGGCAATCCAACCCAGGTCCTCTGCAAGAACAGGGTCTCCCTGTACCCCAGCTGTCACTTTATAGACCAGGCTGGCCTTGAACTCACAAAGACCTGCCTGCCTCTGCCTCCCAAGTGCTAGGATTAAAGGCATGTGCCACCACGCCCAGCTTAGACTTGTTTTTTTTTTTTTTTAATTTATTTATTTATTTTATGTGTATGAATGTATTGTCTGCATGTAGGTCTGTGCACCCATGTCGTGCAATACCGCGGAGGTCAGAAGAGGGTGTCGTATTCCCCTGGAACTGGAGTTGAAGACGGTTCTCAGCCGCCATGTGGGTGTTGGGGATTGAACCCAGGTCCTCTGCAAGAGCAGTCAGCGCTCTTAACCTCTAGGCCATCTCTCCAGCCCATAGACTCGTTTTTTTTTTTTTTTTTTTTTTTTTTTTATTTATTTTGTGTATTTATTGAATGTATTCGTTCTGCATGCGAGGTCTTGCACCCGTGTCGTGCGATTGCCGCGGAGGTCAGAAGACGGTCTCGGATTCCCCTGGAACTGGAGTTCTCCTGGAACCGGAGTCACAGACGGTTCTTAGCCGCCATGTGGGTGCTGGGGATCGAACCCGGGTCCTCTGCAAGAGCGGTCGTCGCTCTTAACCGCTAGGCCATCCCTCCAGCCCCTATAGACTCGTTTTTTAAAAGACTTGTTTTATATTGCTAGTACTTAGTTCTTTTAAAAGTTTGTAACTTTTCTCAAAAAATACTTTTTCAGCTTTTTCAAGCAATATTGTCTTTTTTTTTTCTCTCTCCAAACCATTCCCCCAGTTAATGGCTATTTCTTTTTAAACAGAGGACTTTTCTCCAACTATTTTAGAAGATCAGGCTCGTGAACTTATTCGGCAAAATCTAGAAAGTTTCATTAAACAGGACTTCCCAGGTAAGTAACTTTTTTACCTTTAGGAAGAGAAAGTTGTGACTCTTTGAGTGAATACATGTAATACAAGCATGTGAACTTAATAAAAATAAGTTAACCTGATAGTGATGGGGGATCAGTGTTCAGGTGCTTTTCTTATGTAACCAAGATGTATTTTGGTCTGCCATATCCTAGTTTGCCAGCAGAAAAGACAGCAGGATAGGATTCTCTAGCACATGCCTCAGGTGAATTTCATTTAGTATTACAGTGAGTCACACCTTAACACATGCATTTACCGGGGCCAGAGAGAGAGGGGGCTCAGAGCAGTGAAGATCCTGTACTCCTCTTGTAAAGGACCTTAGTTCAGTCCCCAACATTCACACTAGGCTTCTTACAGCTGTACCAATGGGACCCAGCATCCACATGCATGTACTCCCAGACAGACGCAAACATACGTGTATAACATATACTTAAAAATAAAGTAACTCGGGGGCTGGAGAGATAGCCTAGCGGTTAAGAGCGCCAACTGCTCTTGCAGAGGACCCGGGTTCGATCCCCAGCACCCAAATGGTGGCTGAGAACCGTCTGTAACTCCAATTCCAGGAGAACTCCAGTTCCAGGGGAATCTGAGACCCTCTTCTGACCTCCGCAGCATTGCACAACACGGGTGCACAAACCTACATGCAGACAGTACACTCATACACATACAAAAATAAATAAAATTAAAAGAATAAAGTAATTCAGTAAATACATTTCCATAGAAAGCATCATCTTACATTATTAAAAATACTCATATGATCTGCATATTTTCTCAATATGTCCTTGCATTTAAGTATAAAGTGGTACCTAGTAAATCTTTAATGTCATACAATGTGTATATTTATTTTAAGTTATTGAACTTATTTAAACTAAGGGGAAACACTGAGAATAAAAATGTGGTCAAGAAGAACAGTGGGGCCAGTGCGGTAGTTCAGTCGGCAGAGTCATCGCCACCAGCTCTGACAGCCTGCATTCAGTCTCTGGGACCCACATGGTAGAAAGAAAGAACCAACTTTTGAAAGTTGTCCTGTGACCTCCATATGCACACTGTGGTATATGCATGTGTACACACAGTCAATCAGTCAAATTAATGCTATGAGTTTTTTCAAAGAGCATAATTATGAGATAGGATACTTAGCAGCTAGGTATTTCTGATTCATGAAAGGGCCATTTTTATTTTTTAAAATGCACTTAGGTAATGAGCTATTACTTTCATCTATCCCTAACAGGAACTAAATTGAGTTTGTTTGGCTCCTCCAAAAATGGATTTGGGTTCAAACAGAGTGACCTTGACGTCTGTATGACAATTAATGGACATGAAACCGCTGAGGTACAGTGATCATGAGATTCAAATTTGCGGGAAGGGAAAGGGAAATATGCCTGAGCTGAATTGGAAAATGATGTATGAAATACACAAAGCATCAATAAAAAAAAAAAAAAGAAAAAGAAAAATTCAAATTTGCTTGAAAGTGTAATTTGCTGAGTCTTTACTGAGAGAACTGCTGGGTGTTTTCTGTATGTAGCAGGGATACCACATGGAGTGAGCCATTCCACACACTGTTGGCCAAATGCGTTGGTTGAGATGATTAGAAGTACTGTAAAGATTAGAAATGTTGACTAAGTATGGGTGGCACATGCCTGTGAACCAAGCATTTGGGAGCCTGAGGCAGGAGAATTATTAGAAGTTCAAGGTCTGCCTGGGCTACAGTATTAAGAGCCTATCTTAAAAAAATAAAAATTAAATAAAACACTTTGAAAGCTCCTTTCAAATTGGACCAGAAAGTGACACGTAGGTATTCTCTAAAGCCAAACCAGCTTCTCCAATGTGCTATTGACCTGACCACTAGACTGACTTAGGCACACACACACACACACACACACACACACACACACACACACACACAGTGGTGTTATCTGTTATGTTCATTTGTAAACAAGGCTGGCATGGAGTAAATGGTGCGTGTTAACTCTATAGTCCACAGGCCTAGATTTGACAAGCTTGGTTTTATCAGTACCAGAACATGTGGTCTTGGGTAGACAGTACAGGAAATGAACGGGATAATTTCTGATTCTGCTGCTTCAGGAGATCTTTTCCTCGGTGACTTGGGGCTCTCCTGCTGAAACTCAGCTCATAGCCACGTTTTGTTGTTGTTGTTGTTTGATTTTTTTTCCTTTTATTTGGAGATGGAGGCTGCTACACAGCTCAGGCTAGTCTAGAATTCATGGTCCTCCTGCCCTGGCCCCTGAGTACTAAGATTATAGGAATGTGCCACCGTGACTGTCCCAAGCCTATTTTTATAGTTTTATTAGTGTAGAGCACTGCCCTTACATTTATGCATCCTCTATGGTTGCATTCTCCCTGGCATCAGAGTAAGTCTGAGAAGTGCTGTCTCCCCCCACTTTCTCCATACTGCGGATGGAACTTATAGCTGGGAAGGTGCTCTACCACTGAGATGCACCCCTCACCATTTTTGGTTGAAAGAGTTCCAGTGCTGTGTATCCAGATGAAGCTACTACTTCTGCTCACAGAGTCTTCATACCTTAGTTTTCTTGTTGTTGTTGATATATATATATTTTTTTATTCCTATTTTTGTTTTATGTGTATGAGTATATTGCCTGCATGTATGTAAGTGCACTCATGTCCTGCAACAACTATGGAACTGGAGTTATGAACAGTTGTTAGTCACTCTGTAGGTGTGGCATTTGAACCCAGGTCCCCTACAAAAGCAGCTAGTGCTCTTAACTGCTGAGACATCTCTCTAACCCTCATGCCTTAGTTTTGAATCTGCATTTTGAGGATACTTTTGATTTGGGGAAAATGGCCAAGAAAACAATCTACCTAGAATTTGGTGGTCTGCCAGCTGGGGCTACAGGGAGACCCTATCTCAAAAAGACCAAAAGAAAAAAAAGCAAACAACAAAAAAGTACAATTTGTCTAAAATATTTATAATTGCTATTTGACTGTAATTTTATTCATTATAATTTTGGCTATTCTTTTTTTATTTTTTTTTAATTTATTATTTTCTTATGTGTATGAATGTACTGTCTGCATTTAGGTTGGTGCACCCATGTTGTGCAGTGCCGCAGAGGTCAGAAGACGGTGTCGGATTCCCCTGGAACTGGCGTTAGAGATGGTTCTTAGCTGCCATGTGGGTACTGGGAATCGAACCCGGGTCCTCTGCAAGAACAGTCGGTGCTCTTAACCACTGAGCCATCTCTCCAGCCCCAGTTTTGGCTATTCTTACAGGGAAATTAGGTGAACTTAGTTATCTGTACAGCAAGTCATCAATTCTTAAATTGTAATTAAGATCTATGTGGCACAAACTAGATTACAAAAGCCCCTCTTACATGTTCTGTACTTACAGCACTCTTCTGATTGAGAGAATTATAGGCACTGAAAGATTGCAGGTCCTCACCCATGGCTCAGAGACATTTCTAGAAGCTCTAATTTTTGCTTTGGGTACATCTAAAAGCAATCAAGATATATGTTTAGTGGTTACATATCTTTCAGGTATTTTGTGTGTACTCTGACCCTCGCTAAAAGGGAACTAGAAAAGTATTTCAGATCGGGCCAGTGAGACCGCCCAGCAGGTAAAAGCACTTGCCGTGCACCCTGGTGACCTGAGTTGGATTCCCACACTCCACAGTGGAAGGAGAGAACTGTTGATGGTTGTCTTCTAACCTTAAGATGTGTGTCCTGGCATATGTGTGCCCACACTCAATACATATCTCACACACACACACACACACACACACACACACACACACTCACACACACACTCTGATAAAAGTAAAATATTTGATACAGAAAATTATTTGAAGTTAATTTTCTGAAATTAGTGAAAACTAAGCAGTTCCATTTTGTTATTACTGCATTTAATTTTGGCTTGGTTCCAGAACCTCATGCAGCCCGGGCAAGCACTCTAGCTCTGAATTACATTCCCAGCTCTCTTTTCACCTTTCATTTAGAGACAGTCTCACCTAGTAGCTCATGCTATACCCCACCCGCAGCCTTTCAACTGGCAGTCTTCCTGCCTCGGTCTCCTCAGCGGCTAGGAGTACAGGTGCGTGCCGCCAAGCCCAGTTTGTTTTCTATTTAGCTTTCATTGTTTGTGCCTTCTTTGTTGCAGGGTTTGGACTGTGTAAGAACTATTGAAGAATTGGCAAGAGTCCTCAGAAAACATTCAGGTACCTCTATAAAGTTTTTATGTTTTACATACTTAGACTTTACTAATGCCATTTAGGAAATAAGGTGACTCGTTTGTAGAGGATTTGTTATTTTGGTAGCATTAAAATATATGTGGTCTATTGTGGAAGATGATGGAATTAATTGTGATGTGTGTGTTTTGTGTGTCTGTGTCTGTGGGTGCACTGTTAGGGATGTTCTCTAGAACCTTGAACATCCAAGGCAAAGTGCTCTACCACTGAACAACATCCCCAGCTCTATTTATATTTTTATGTTTTAATTTTGGTTTTGTTTTTGAGACTAACCCAGGCTAGTCTCAATCTCATCCTATAGCTGAGGCTGACCTTGAACTCTTGATCTTCTTGCCTCTACTTCTGGGATTACAGGTTTGCACCATAATGCATGGCTCTTTGGTGTTGGTTGGTTGGGGTTTTTTGTTGTTTTTTTTTTTTTTCACTGTATAGCCCAGGCTGGCCTTGAACTCTCAGTCCTCTTTCCTCAGCCCATTGGTTACTGAGATTTCAGGTACAAGCTGCTAAACTTGACTGTATTTTTTAAATATTTTTATTATTTTTTGTCTATAAGTATATTGCCTGCATTTATGTAAGTGCACCATGTCATGCAGTGCCCATGGAAGTCATAGCAGGGCATCAGATCCTCTGGAACTGGAGTTACAGACAGTTGTCAGTCACCATGTGGGTGCTGGGAACCAAACCTGGGTCTCTGAAGAGCAGCCGGTGCTCCTAATTGCTGAGCTGCCTCTCAGTCCCCTAAACTTGACTTTTAAAAAGTGGTTTATCAAACTTTATGTGCAAGAGCTATGGATGAAAGAGAAAAACACAGTCTCTGTTCTCATGGAGCTTAAAAACCACCATCTATTCCCAAAAATCTTTTCTGTGCTTCATTCAAGGATGAAGTTGCAATATAAAGAACATATCAAGTAATTTACAAACTATTTTTTATTTATCCCCAATTAAAGTTACCTAATCAATTTTTTTGTTATGTTTGTCAATTAATTTATCCATTGAACCGGATTTCCTTATGTTAGTTCATGCTGTCCTTGAACTCATAGTGCTCCTGGTTCACCTTGGGTTTTGGCTTTTTAAAAAAATGCACAATTGTAAGATTTTCTTTGTTGAATAGGTATTTTCCTCATTGGGAAAGCCCATTACTAAAAATCAAGGTTTGTTATATTTTGTTTCAGAGTTTATTCCAAAAAACTAAAGTACTAAGTCTTCATAATTATTATTTTTTAGTACCAAGGTGGTTTTGACAGCTTATTGTCAGCTAATCTCCTGCTTGCTGTCAGTTTCCTTCTGTATCATTTTAGATCTAGCCATGTCCTTTTCCCCTCAATGTACATGTCTGAAGAATGAGTCCTGTTACATGGATGTTTTTAGACCAGAAATGGTTCTGTATAGTCCTATACAGTCATATAGTAAAAATGGACTATGGAACGCATGGAAAAAGATTTTAATTATAGCTAGAGGGCTACACTTAGTCTTCAAAGATAATACAGCTATTTTATTGAATACCTACTGTGTGCACTGTTGGGCACTTAAAGATGGCAGAATAGTAAATAGTCTCTGTCTTTCTTTTAATATCTTTCCCTTCCTTTGGGAGTAGTTAAGGAAGCTTAATTTCAGTGGGTAGAAATTAAGATGGAAGCTGAGCAAGAACCCTTTCTGTAAAGTAGATTCACGATGGTGTGCTCTGGTAGATCTTAAGGACAGGCTTGTAAGTGTTACAAGCATGACCTACCAGGTCAGATTCCTGAATGAGAAGGAGCTAGGAAAAGGACATGTGGTGCAAGCCTAGCGCAGTACTCGTGGCTTTATGTCTGGGCTTTCCGCTTACTGGCTGTGTGATTCTGTGTCATCACTTCGCCTCACTTGCCCTCGGTTCCTTAACAACACAGTGAAAATAACATTACCAGTCTTCTCATTAAGAAAGGTAAATTGTTCTAGTTGGGTGTTACTACATTCCTGTAATTCTGGTATTCAGAAGTAGAGGCAGGAAGATCAGAGGTTCCGGGTCATCTTTGGCTGCATTAATGAATTTAGGGGTAGCCTGGGCTAAATTCTCATGACCCTGTAGAAACAAAACAGAAAACCCCTAATCTATTCTGAGGGTTTCATAAATAGGATCATTCTTTCCTCTCTTCCTCATCAGTGTTAGAAGATATATCTTATTTTCTTAAGTTTTTTTCTAAGCATCTGCATATTATCCAGAGTTATACTCTGTGATCTGTGTATCTGCCCTACTGATGTCATGACTTAACTCTAGGAGGAAACACACTCTGGAGGCTTAGAGTAAACTCATCTTTTTTGTTACTGCTTCTCTTCTGCTGAAACCACCACTAGCTCCTTCCTACTCTTTCTCTGAATCCTTCTGGATTGTCAGCACTGGCGTCTGGTTCCGTAGCATTAGAAGCTGAGAGTCACTCTTGCTTCAGTTTGAATTCCTGCTTCATAGTTTACTAGTTGCATATTCCTAAATTAATTGCTCCAGGTTTTTTTCTCTTCTGTAAGATGAAGTTGACAGGTCTTAGGAAGTAAGCCATGCTTGTGAAGGACACCCTGCATGTATGTCCCCATCCAGGTCTTAGGAAGTAAGCCATGCTTGTGAAGGACACCCTGCATCTCCCCATCACTCTCTGCACCCTGCTCACTCCTCTGATGCATATAGATAATCTCAAGCATGCCCTGCTTCACCTCTGCATTCTCAGGCCACCATGAGCGTTCAGGGCCCAGTGTTTTTCAGAAGTGGTTACCCAGCCTCAATCCAAGACCTCTGGCCTCTCCATTGCCAGGGGTGTTGTGTAAATCAATAGGGTCAGTGATTCTCCATTGCTTGTTCATTGGCTTCTTTATTCTCAAGGATGTTTCTTAACAGGATGTGTCGAATCTGTCTTTGAGTCCCTCTCAGTTTCTCTCCTATTTTTTATAACCTGTTTATCCTTCTTCCCTCAAGTCCATTCTGTAGGCTACATGATTTCATGGGAATGCTCTGACACCTTTGTGCAGTTTTCCTTGCTTGTAAATCCCCCACATGTTCTTCCTCACAGTTTAGCTCAGGCTGCTTTCTTCTCATGTACTGAAAGTTGATTCCTTTCTATTATATTCATAACTTCTAGTTCCAGAGTAATGCTTTTTATCAAAGATTTAGGTGATTGACTCCTAAGAGTTTCTCCAGATTAGATTCAGTCATATGAACCAAATCTAGAAGACTCACATTCATAGTCTAGAAGCTCCTCTGTGAAGTGAACCTACTTGACTAGATGCACATAGCCTGCTGTCATTCATTACGTTTCTGCAGGACAGTACACATTTTTTGGTCCTTAAGATCCAAATATCAATGTGTTCAACAAATGCCAGATATCTTCCTATATATTTAATAACAGAATTCTTTAGTCATAATGTGTACAGAGAGACGAAGTTAGTTTCCTTCATTTCAGATTGGAACATTAGCATAAGAATCATTTTATCCCCAGTCACTGCATTTAATCCTACTCTTTTATCTCCCAACATAGGTTTGAGGAACATCCTACCTATCACAACAGCAAAAGTGCCAATTGTGAAGTTCTTCCATTTGAGAAGTGGTCTAGAAGTGGATATCAGCTTATATAACACATTGGTAAGATTTTGTTGTGGTTTGTCTTTCTTTTTTGAGGCAGAGTCTCAATAGGTAGCTTAGGCTGACCTTGCATTTGTATTGCTGTGTAGTGAACCTTCTTTCTGCTTTAGTCTCAAGTGGCGCCAACATGCCTAGCTCAAGCTCACACTGATAGGACTGTTTGCTCTCTCTCTCCTTCTTTTCTTCCTTTGTTCTTTCCTTTGTTCCTTCCTTTTTTCCTCCCTTTTTGGGACAGAGAAGGGTTGAGACAAGGTATCCTATACCCAAGGCTAGGCTGGAACTCTGCATAGCTGATGGTCACCTTGAACTTCTAATCCTCCTGGCTTTACCTCTCAAGTGCTAAAACAAGCAGGCACCACTGTGCTTGACACTTTGGGCATTTCCTTTAGGGAGATCGAGATGAATGAATATCTCTTTAAAAAAGTGAAATGAGGGGCTGGAGAGATGGCCTAGCAGTTAAGAGCGCCGACCGCTCTTACAGAGGACCCGGGTTCGATCCCCAGCACCCACATGGCGGCCGAGAACTGTCTGAAACTCCAATTCCAGGAGAACTCCAGTTCCAGGGGAGTCCGACACCCTCTTCTGACCTCCACAGCATTGCATGACACGGGTACACAAACTTGCATGCAGACAGTACATTCATACATATACAGAAATAAATAAAAATTAATAAAAAAAAATTGAGATGAGGGGCTGGAGAGATGGCTTAGCAGTTAGGAGCACTGGCTGCTCTTGTAGAGGACCCAGGTTCAGTTCATGCACCCACATGGCAGCTAACAGCCATCAATAGCTCTAGTTCTAGGGGATCCGTCGCCCTCTTCTGACCTTCTCAGGCATTTCACCACACTGTTGCACTTAATACACATGTGAGCATTACACTCATACACATAGACTAAACATAATAAATAAAATCAATAAGTGAAGGGCATTTGTTTCATTTTCCTTATTCTTAGAATGATTTGAGCACTACATAATGTTCTGAGGCTGAGGAAATGAGAAAATCCTGTAAATATTTTTATCCACTTGGGCTAGGGATGAAGCTCAGTGCTAGGGTATTTGCTCAATATTCCATCTCTAGTATCACACCAAAAGTGAGTAAAGTGCAACTATAATTTACACACACACACACACACACACATGTACACACTCATTCATACACACAAAGCTAGTATTCAACTTAAAATGAGGTCAGAATGTCAGGGGGTTTTTGTTCGGCTAATACTTGGTTGTGATTTATGGAGAGAATGCCTTTGGAACCCCTCCTCACTCGGATCTGGGCACAGCACAGAAGGTGCCACCGCCTCTCTAGGTCTCACACCTAGCTGCCACACGGTCTTAAGAGAGCATTTTATTAGACTGTTGCCACATGGGCAGGAAGAGCCTTATGTAAATCTATTTAAAGGAAGCTTGTTCTTTTCTTGTTCTTTTGTTTTTCTGAGGCAGGGTCTCAAGTAGCAGATGCTGACCTTGAATTCCTGATCCTCCTACCTCCATCTCTTAAGTCCTAGGACTATAGTCCCATGTTACCACTCCCAGCATGCTTGTTTATTTTGATAGCTATTATTTTTAGTGTGTTTTGATTAAGGACATATTAATGGAACTCATGAAATCAGAAGCTACATATATTTATTGTGTTATCTCATGTTAACAAAGCATATCTCTGGAAGAAAAAAGTTTCTAAACTGTGTCTTAGTTTGAACATTTTCAGAATATTCCAGCTTGAAATTCTTTTCATTTAACCGAAAGCCTTATAGTATAATTCCCTCTTGAACAGGCCCTCCATAACACAAGGCTTCTGTCTGTGTACGCAGCCATTGATCCCAGAGTGAAGTACCTGTGCTACACCATGAAGGTGTTTACAAAGGTGAGCTTCTTCTTGGCACTGGTCAAGGAACTGCAATTTCTTTATGTCTTCAAATCATTTTTTGAAACATTTAAAAATTTTTTAAATTTGACATGTATGAATGTTATTCCTGCATGTATCTAGGTGTACCACTAGTGTTATGCAGTGTTCACAGAGGTCAGAAGAGGGTGTCAGATCCCCTGGAACTAGAGTTATAGATGGTTGTAAACCACCACTGTGTTAGCCACTCTGTGGGTGCTGGGAACTGAACCTGTGCCATCCGCAACAGCACCCATTCTCCATCCACCTTCAAATTCTTTTTGAAAACCAGTGTGAGCCTTCTCTTGCCACAGTAGGTGGTATCAGTCCTGAAAATATAAGTATGGTTTTTGTTTGTTTGTTTGTTTGTTTTGTGAGCCACAGCCATCGAGGCTTCCTTAATTATCTAGAAAGCCTTGAAACCCTAAACACAAACTAAAATTTTGTCTTGAACTTTAAAAAAAAATTTACGTTTAAAGACAGAGTCTCTCTGTAGCTCTGGCTGGCCTCAAACTCACTATGTATACTTGCTGGTCTTCATCGATCCTCCTGCCTTTGTCTCTTAAGTGCTGGGTTGAAAAGTGTATGCTACCATACTTGGCTTTGTTTGTCTTTGAATTTCACATGATAATCCTGCTCGTGACTGAAAGTACACTACTTGTTGAATTCAGTTTGATTTAGAGTGGGTTGGTTGGTTTTGTTGGCATAGTTTAGCTTTTGAAATGTGATTGTTACATTAGTTTCCCAAATAAGCCCCTTAGGAGGTCATAACAGGAGGCTGCGGGTACATCACCAAGCACTGGTGGTCTTTACCATGTTGGGTTTCCTTCCCGGTAGATGTGTGACATTGGCGATGCGTCGAGAGGCAGCTTGTCATCCTATGCATACACTCTTATGGTGCTCTATTTCCTCCAGCAGCGGAACCCACCAGTCATCCCTGTTCTTCAAGAGGTATTCAGAAAGGAAGCCACACTTCTCTTCTGTAAAGCGAGTCTCTGCCCCCTCTGCCTTTTCTAAAGTGCTGTGCTTCTGTAGTTAAAAATTTAAACTATTTTCCCAGACATTTTTCTATCAATGCATTGTTTTTCTGCTATACTAATAGTTTAAAATTAATTTCAGATATACAAAGGTGAAAAGAAACCTGAAATACTTGTTGATGGCTGGAATATTTATTTCTTTGATCAAATAGATGAACTGGTATGTATTTTAAAAGTAAAGATTTTCCTAAATCCTTGAATAAAAGTTAGTTATGCCGTACTGGTAGTGGAGACAAACAGGTGATCAGACATAGGTTATTGCCTGATAACATTTATTTGTATTATGATAGTAAAAACTAGCATTTAAGATCTTTCCTTTTTAAAGTTCTTTTTTTTTTTTTTTATTAAGCTTGATGAGTTTTCAGGTACTATATCCAGTGGTTTTCTTGTTTTATGTCTACTATTTCCAAGTGGTTAGGTAGCTTTATTCTAAGGGAATCAATTTTTGTTTCATGGTCATTTAACTGTGACTTTATAAAGACTGAGTCACAGAGACCTGGTGATTCTTGGCGTTTCTTTCCAGATTCTCCCCTTAGATCTGTCACTGAAAACTCTGCATCTGTACCTCTAAGTTATAGGGTAGAATTGGACAAGTTCATGTAAATGGTGTTGTAGAAATGTGAAGCTGTTTAATTCTTGTTTATTTGTATGAACTAAGTGACTAAAGACAAGTACAAATTTGCTCTCTGGGGTACAAATGAATATCACTGTGAAGACTTTGTGGTAGAATATTATATCCCTTGGTTCCTTCTATTTCTAGCCTACCTGTTGGCCAGAATATGGAAAAAATACAGAATCCGTTGGGCAGCTATGGTTGGGACTTCTTCGTTTTTACACAGAGGAATTTGATTTTAAAGAACATGTTATCAGCATCAGGAGAAAAAGTCTGCTTACAACTTTTAAGAAGCAGTGGACCTCAAAATACATTGTTATTGAAGGTATAAATGGAATCAAACATAAAATTGAAGTGCTTCCCCCGAATGTGCTGGGTTTGCTCTCCATAGCCATTTAGGAAGTTGGACATCAAGTCTAAACTGTGAGCACTTTGCTCCTCTTAACTTAGCTCTTAGTACAGTGTACAGTGCTACAGCCCTGTGGTCACCCACACCAGCCTGCCCTGTCTGTTTCTGGACAAAAGGCTTATTTTTAAATGACTAATGCCCCAGATGGGCCTTTCATGGGTCAAAAGTCTTTGTTCAGCATGACAAACCTTCCACTATTGTGGAAGATACAAACAGAAGAATCAGGCAATTTCAAGATAATAGAAGTTTTAAAACCTTGCTGAAAGTTGGAGAACGCCACCAGAAATGGATTTTTAGGAACTTTACTAACTGTTGAGGAAGGAATTTACCTGTACTGTGTATCAACATTGACCAAAAGGAAAACCTTTCCACCTGAGCATGGTGGCTCATACCTGTGGATTCTAGCACTTAGCAGGATAAGGCAGTTGAACCGGGAGTTTGTGGTTATCCTTGGCTGTGTAGTGAGATCCAGGCCAGCAGGAGTTACATGAACCTCTTCCCCCAAACTAACAAGAAAGGCCTTTCCTGTTCCACTGACCACAAGGATCCATTGGAGCCGTTGAAGTTTATGGTTGGTTTTTCCTAATTGGTGGGAATTTAATTTTTTGAAGGCAAATGGCTTAAACTAAGGAATGGCTGAGGAAATATTTTATTGATTTATAAGATTCAGTCTATTTTAATTTTAAAATGCACTTGCCATCTAAATGATATGTGGTATTTTGTGCTTATTTCATTATTTTTGTCATTTGGCAGTGTTAAAATGTAGTGCTATGGACATTTGTTAAAAATACACATCAAATAAATAAATAAAAATTCACATCACCCTGGGTTATAGATAGGGACCTACCATTTTAGAATCTTCTGTCAAAAACAGAATTATTAAGAGGGAGTTCTTTTTTTTTTTTTTTTTTTTTTTTTTTTTTTTTTATTTTCGAGACAGGGTCTCCCTGTAGCCCCAGCTGTCCTGGAACTCACTCTGTAGACCAGGCTGGCCTTGAACTCAGAAAGATCCGCCTGCCTCTGCCTCCCAAGTATTATCATGTCCTTTTTTTTTTCTTTGCTCAGCTTTAAACAAGAAAAGAAAAAAACAGTTGAGAATCTGGTAGTCTATGTGTGTAATCAGAACGCTGAGAGGCTGGCTTCAAACTCAAAGCAGTCCTCCTGCCTCAGCCTCCCAAGCACTGGGATTATAGGCATGTACCACCACTGCTGGCTTACCAGTAATACTTGTAACTATATAGTATTTAATGTATAATCTGTCCCTTTTATAGCCAAGCAAACTACCAAAATACCTACACACAATAAAAATAAACAAGCAGTACAAGAAGAAAGCATGATTAATCTGACGAGGAAGGAAGCCTCAAAGCTCTTATCATTGGGGTAGACTGAGGCAAGGGTTCCATGTTCTAGGAAACTCACTTCTCAGTCACTGTCCATTAGAAGCATAGCTGGAGCTAGAGAGCTGGCTCAACAGTTAAGAGCTCTGACTGTTCTTACAGAGTACCCAGGTTCGATTCCCAGCATCCACATGGCAGCTAACACCTGCCTGTAACTCCAGTTCCAGAGGATCCAACGCCCTCTTCTGACTTCGTTAGGCATTGGACAACATGGGTGCTCTTACATGCATATAGGCAATACACATAAAATAAAATAAAAATATCATTTAATTTAAAAAAGAAGCATAGCTGACATGCACAAAGGCCCCTCTTGCTGCTCCCCAAGCCCAGGGAATGCCACCATCCACTTTCAGGGTAGGTCTTCCCACCTCAGTTAACCTGATCAACATAATCTCTCAGGGGCATGCCCAGTCTTGTCTCCCAGGTGTGTTTGTGTGTAGTATGTGCATATACTTGAGTCTTGAGTGTGCAAGTTGAAGCACACTCACGGAGGGTTAAGACAACTTTACATGTTGCTCCTCTTCATCCTTTTTTTTTTTTTTTTGAGTCTAACTCTTGTTCCCAGCTGCATACACCGGGCTAGCTGGCCCAAGGCTTCTGGGGACTGTCCTGTCTCCTCCCATCTCACTGTAGGAGTCCTGGGATTATAGAGGCCACTACTGCACCTGGCTGTCCATGGGTTCTAGGGATTTAACCCTGGCCTTTGTGCTTGTGCAGCAAGCACTTACCCACTGAACCACCTCCCCAGCCCTTTATAGTCAGTACTAAGGGTCAGAGCAGTCACCATGTAACTCAGGAAGGCTTTAAAGATAAAGTTCTTGTGATACTGGACTTAAGAACTCCAAGGCTCCCTGAATGTCGGTGTGCGAGCTTGGCTGTGGTGGTGTTTTCAGAGTAATTGTAATCCTGTGAGAGTTTTAAAGGCTCTGCTATACATGCACTTTTTATTTTATAATTTTTTATTAAAATGTTTTAGAAATGTTAATTTTAGTGAACAAATATCCCTAAAGTTGAAATTATTGGAATTAAAAAAAAAGAAGATAAAGCAGTGCTTTCCTTTCTGGTTAACACTTTTGGGAGATCTCGCCCCTTATATTTACTATCATCTGTTACTTAGCTGTGTTACAGGTTTTTAGCTCATTTGGAAATTAGTCATTTAATAACTTTTACTAATAAAAGTAGACGAACTTTCTTCTTGTTATGTAGACCTCAGCTGTTGGATGAATAGTGATATTTCCTGTTTGATTATCTTATTTCTTCTCTGTAATTTTCTTTACTTAGATCCCTTTGATTTGAATCATAATCTTGGTGCTGGATTGTCAAGGAAAAGTAAGTTACTTTGTTTGTAAACTTAAGTAAAATAGCTTTTTCCCTAATATATTTAATTGAACTCATATATTTTTCATCATAGTGACAAATTTTATAATGAAAGCTTTTATCAATGGTAGAAGAGTATTTGGAATTCCAGTCAAAGGATTTCCAAAGGACTACCCCTCAAAAATGGTAAGTTTCCATTACAAGTGCCAGAAAAGAATTTTGTGGGGAGGGGTGAGACAGGGTCCCCTGGTGCCTCAGGCTGGCCTCCATCTCACAGGGAGCTGCCTGCCTCTGCTTCCTGAGTGCTGGGATTAAAGGCCATACCATTGTACCTGGCCACAAAGCAATTTTTAAGATAAACATTTTAAGCACTGACTATGTATGCAGCACAGAATAGTTAAATCAAGCTGACCAACATGTATATTACCTCGTGTGTCATTTTCTGGTGTGGCATTTGGAGTTGAGCTATGTCAGAGCATTTGCTGTTTCTGGCTGCTGTGTAGCAGGGCTCAGAATCCATTGCTTCTTTTTTTTTTTTTTTTTTGCTTCTTAACCAAGGCTTTGTACCCTTAGCAGCAGCTTCCCTTTCCCCTTCCCTCCCATTGAGGACTGTAGTGCATTTTGGTGGGTAGCCATATAAGTACTTATTCCAGATATTACTGTGATAACTTCTACACTATGACTTAAACTTGTTCAAGTTACCGTTACTTGCAGCTTTTGTTAAAAATAAATATTTAAGTTCAGAGAACACGGTGGAGTTCTTCATGTCTGACAAGCTTCTGCTTGGGAGGCTCTGAAGCCAGTCCTTGCGTTGTTTTTTTCTTGAGAAGCCACAATAAAGCAGAGCAGCACCAACAACACAGAGCCTTTTACTGTCCTTTAATGTGTAATTTATACAATGTAAGTTATGTTTCTCGGTTCATTAGAGTTTAGCCTTTTTGTCTCATGAAGCCCTCTTCCTGGCCTCCACTCCTTCCATTGTGTGCTATCAACTCATAGGCATGGTATTTATGAGTGTCTTCAGCCTCAGTAAAAGGAATAAAAAAAATAGGGGGTTAGGTAAATCTTTCTTCAGTTCCCTTCTTACTGGTGTTAGATTATGTTTGGAATAAGCTGTACAAATATTCCAATCTTGATACATTGAAAAATGTATGGTTAGTTTTTGAGCTTTGATTTACTGTTATAGTCCAGGCTTTGATGTAGCTATGTTCTTCTAGGAATACTTTTTTGATCCAGATGTACTTACTGAGGGAGAACTGGCCCCAAATGACAGATGCTGCCGGATCTGTGGGAAAATCGGACACTTCATGAAGGACTGCCCTATGAGGAGAAAGTAAGCACATGTTCATAGGGGACGTTTGCACTTTCCTGAGACAGGGTCTTCCTGTACCCCCTGCTGGCCTGAAAGTCACTATGCAAACCACGTTGGCCTCAATCTCACAGAGATCTACCTACCTCTGCTTCCTGGGTGTTGGGACTAAAGGCATGCACCACCACGCCCAGCTTTGTGCCAGTTTTTAAATGTGGTTCTATTAAAACAGAAAAAAATGAACTTGTATGAAATCTGGCCATTTTCAAATAAATTTAAGTTTGGGGTTTTTTTTTTTTTTTTTTTTTTTTTTNAGTTCATCATTCTGAACTGCATAGCAAATTTGAGGCTACCCGGACCTACTTGAGATGCCTTTTTGTCTATAAACACAAAAGTTTCTATTGGTTTTTTTAGGAAATGTCCCCTAGTTTGAATTCGTGCTTTGATTAAAAGCACTGCCCAGAATCAAGTTAGCGGAGAGGATTTATTAGCTAAGTAATACACATGAGGAAGCTGAGGCCGGGAGAGGGACGTGGACGGGAAAAGGAAGCTGAAGCAGAGCCCGTGGCAGGGGAACACTGCGTGCTATCCCTTGCCTGGCTTAGCTGCTTTTTTCTAACATCCTGGCACACTGCCAGAGCACGGCACTGTTTACAGTGGGGCTGGGCTTCTCCTACATCCAATTACACAGAAATACTTCAAGGACATTGGCCCACCGCCAGTCTGATGGAGGACGTTCCTCAATTGAAGTTTCCTTCTTCCCCGTGTGACTGTAGTTTGTGTTCATGTGGCAAAAACTAACCAGACTGGGAAACAACTAACTAGAGATTGAAGGGTTCATCCAGGGTCATCCAAGGAGTAAGTAGTAGAACCAGGTCTAGAAAACTAGTTCAGAACTCCCTCTTCCATAGCATAGCTGGAAAAATTAGATTCTAAAAATTAATAGCATTTCAACCAATTTCTGGAAGGTATAGCATTGACACCCCCTGTAACTATTCTCTCCCTACATGTAAGACCTCGTATAACCGTTATTAACGCCCCTCCCCGCTCCTTATTGTCCCCTCCCATTAGTATGATGACTTTTCAGACTACACTGATTATTTGTATTACTTTATCAATTCCACTTCTTACTTCATATCCTTCTTAAATGTTATACCGACAGTATTTCAACACTTAATTACCCCACCACTCTCTATTTGATCGGCATCATTCAGGACGCTTGTCGTTTTCTGTATTTTGGAGAAAAACCCTTCACACAGCCTATAATTGTGTTCTACCATCCTACGGGTTTATCACTTTTACCTGTATTAACAGTGCCTATCTAATCAATTACTTTGTTTGGGTGGGGCCTTTTCCGCCTCCATTCCCTCCTGACCGACAGTTTCTCCCTGTAGCCCCAGCTGTCCTGGAACTCTTCTCTGAGACCAGGCTGGCCTTCGAACTCACAAGACGCCGATCTCTGCCTCCTGCCTTGCTACTTGAGTTGCTGGGTTAGTTTTTTTTTTAATTGTGTTTTGTTGTGCCATGGGCTGGAGTTAGATTGGCCCCTTTCTTCTTTTATCTGGTGAAATTTACGCCCCCTTCCGACCGATCTTACAACCTAGGACACTGTGTGTTACCTTATCCCCCAGCACCTTCACCATCGGCGTCGAGATAGGACACGTCCTGATTGACCTTCCACTTCCAGGAGATACTTCCATGTTCCAGGGCATCCGCCACCCGACACCCTCTGCCGATTCCTCCGCAGCATTTGCACGCACACGGCATTTGCACAACCAACCCTGCAGCAAGACAGTTACATTTCATTCCACCATACAGCAATTATCAATAAAATAAAAATCCACATTACGATTGTATATATAAAAACATCGAACAAATAAACAACAAAAAGCCTTATAAACGCTGTGTGCCCACATGCCTGGCTGAACACCTGTAAAATTTTGAACTCCCCCAACCACAAAAGATATTGACTAAGCCAGGCAAGCAGTATTCTACACCAGAAGACTGGTGGTTCCGTCGCCCCTTTGGTTCTAGATCCCACCCTCTCCTTTTACCCAATAAACCTCATTTGGTCTGAACTCCAAACCCTAGATCTAAATGGCCAGAAAGCAGAAGGGGATTGCTACACTAGTGCAGTCCAGGAATAAAACATTTTTGGTAAAAGCAAAAACAGCCAATGATCACAGGATCTGCAGACTTTGTAATTTTTCTTTAATCATAGTTTGGCACAGGTTCCAGAGAACCTAACTGGGCAATAGTGGAGGGTCAGTGGGCACTGGGGAACTTGGACCCAATGGGTGCCGCTCTTGTATAACAATCGTCAGCACCCTGGGTCTGGCTGAAAAGAACGACAAAGTTGGTAAAGCCATGGCTGTTCTATGAAGAAAACCACTATTTAATGAGATGAATGACGAGCATAGGAAATGCATTATCTTGGTACCGGGTCCGCTAGGGTTTTTACAGTGTTATCCTTAGCGAAACCCCAGTGGGGCCTTTTAAAACTCCACCGCACCCTGTATCTTGCCCGCAGCACTCCCATAGTTGCTTGGCTTGTTGGGTCTACACCACTAGTTTTTGCCCCAAACATTCTGAAAATTTAAATTCTGTTATGGGCCGTTGCTGGAGATGATTTGGTTTTTCTTTCCTCCCCTTTTCATCCCTAGCAGTTAAGACGCGCCACACTGCTCTTGCAGCATTTGGTTTATTCTTATTCGCTTTGGTTTTTGCTCCCCTTCGGTTCAATCCACAGCACACTTCATGGTGGATGTAACGAACTGTCCTTTGACTACCATTTTCAGGGTGAATACGTTCACATTATACTCTTCTGACCTCCCGATAAGCCACTTTTGCATTTTCCCGTCATGTGCCACAACCCCCACATGCATGATGGTAACTCATACACAAAATAAAATAAGAAAACGCCGTCCTCTTTTCTCTTTTCTCCCCCCCCCCGGTCCCGCGCTCGAGCCTTTAAATCCCTAGCACTTTGGAAAGGCATGAGTCAGGCGGATCTTTGTGGTTCAAGGCCAGCCTGGTCTACAGATTGCAGTTCCAGAGACAGCTGGGGCTAAAAAAAAAAAAAAAACTACAGGGAGACCCTGTCTCTAAAAAGACCACACACACAAAAAAATGAATCTCCAGGAGAAAGGTGTTTTTTGCTTTTTCTTCGTTTCCACCACAGTACCCTTCTCTAAGCCTAGCGGAACAATCTTCTGCAGACCGGGGGCCCCGTTGCATTTGGGTTGTGACTGGTTGAGACTTACAGCAAATAGTTCCTGACACTTCCCTTGTATGCTATTTACATGTGATTGTAAATTAAAATAGCCCCACCAGCTGGATGGGGGGCGGGGGCGAGATCCACTGGGTGTCCCCGTGGTTTTCTTGGTTTTGGGCATAGCTGCTTGAAATTTGGTTCTACATAAAGGAAAGTGGTACTCATTACTTATTGTAAAAAAATTTAAAATTTGAAAAAATTTAAATATATATAAATAACTAAAAAATTCATGTTCTCTCCTTTTATAGGAAACAAGAATTATGTATTTGGACTTCGTTCTTCACCATAATTGAAAGAATTACTTTCTGTTGGTTCATATCTTGTCCACTTCTTTTATAAGTCCGCTTAATTATTGGGATGGTGCCCTAATAGATTAAAAGGCAACACAGCCTCTACATTACACAGAGAAAAGGCTAATGCCGACCAGCCATAAGGCCCCACCTTTTTATTAATTTTATTGTATTATTATGTGTATCTTTTTTATGAATGTTTACTGTCTGTGTGTAGGTTTTGTGCACCCATGTTTTGTGTGCAATGCTGTGGAGGTCAGAAGAGGTGCATCAGATACCCTGGGACGGACGTCCAAAGCACGGTTCTCAGCCGCATTTGGGTGCTGGGGATCCAAAAATCCGGCTCCTCATGCAATGAGCAGACAACTACTCTTCACACTGCTTTAGGGTCCATCTCTCACCGCCCCATGGATTCAGGATTTTTAAGAAAAGCTCAAAAAGTCAGATTTACTAAACTGATTTCTGAAAGAAAGAAAAATTACTTGACCTCCGCCCTTACAAAAAAAACAGCACATCTATGAGACCTGCGACCCAAGCTCCATTTTGCAGTCTAATGAGCACTGGCTACTCTCTCTGCAGGCGGACCCAGGTTGTTTCCAGCCCTATCCCCCCCCACCATATGGTTTCCCACCTACATATCCGTTGCCTACCCAACTCAGATTGCAGGAATCCAACGCCCTTTTTTTTCTTCCTGGCTCTCCATGCGGCATTGGACGTTTCCCCGCCATGAGTGCTACCCATGAGGAATTATCTGTACATTCTAATAAAAAATAATCTCTTTTCTTGACTTCCCCCCCCAGCAGATCGTTTCAGCGGTCCTTCCTTCCCCCCCTGTAGTCCCCAGGTGGCCCCCCCCTAGACACTCTCTTCACTATGCCCTCCCCTACCGACCAGGCTGTGTTCGCTGAACTAACATGAGATCTGCGTGCCTCGCGCCTCCTAAGCTCCGTCCTGGGATAAAGGTGCCTTACCACCACCCTTGCCCAGCCCAAGGACCATTCCTACCACCCATTGGCGTTGCTGGGAATCAAAACTCCTGGTGTCCTCCTTAAGCGCAGTCAGTGCTCTTAACTTGCTGAGCCAACTCTCTCAGCACCCCCCCCTTTTTTGCACCAAAACCAATGCCAAATTTTTAAAAACCCTCTTAAAAAGTCTACCCCTTTCCCTTAATTGTGAAGGGACCAGAATTGAGATATAAAACCGAGCACCGAGCAAAAAGGAAAAAAACCAAAACCGAAAAAAGTAGAAGGGCTGGAGAGCTGGCTAAGCGGTTTTCCAAGTTAGCACTGACTGCTCTTGCAGACGGAATTCAGGTATTCCATTCCCATGTTTCATCTTTTCCCACATGGCAGCTATTTTTCAAATATCCTCTTTAAACACTTAGGCATGGGTCATGGTGGCGCATGCCTTTTAATCCCAGCACTTGGGAGGCCAGAACAGGCAGATATTCTACGTTCAAGGCCAGCTGCATTCTACATAGCAACGCTCCAGGCCAGTTTTTTGTTGTGACCTACAAGGTGAGATAACTTGTCTCAATAAAAACCCAATGACCCAAAAACCAACAAATAACAAAACAAAAAAATACTTCAGTGTATCCAGCTCCCCCAGCTTCCCCATAATGTAACTCACACCTACTTGTTAGCAAGCCACCTTTCCTGGCAAAAAAAGTATTAATTCCACCCACATAATGCAACCCCCAATCCTGCCGGGTCTTCTGGCTACCCGTAAAGTTGGTTATAAGAAAAACAGAACGTCTCGGGATCCGTGATACATCCGCCTTTAATCTCCCTAGTACTCACGGAGGCCGTCCAGGGATGTGCACGATTGTTTACGCCAGACTGGCCCTTTACCCATAGGCTGTGGTTCAGTCTACGCCCACTGAGCTAACATGTGGAGGATCCTGTCTTGATTAAATAACATTAAACACCACTGTAGGCCTCTGGGCCGCTCTGCGGTGGCGCCCCTTTTTTTTTTTATCGCACACTCCTTCCAATACAGTACATCCCCGCCAGGCTGCTGCGGCAGTTGGTCGCTTTGGTGATCGTTCAAGGTCAGCCTCCGGTCCAAATGAGTTGAGTTCCATGACAGCTGGGCTTCAGGGAGCCCTGTCTCAAAAAGAACCAAAAAATATATTTTATAATAAATTTTAAAAAATGTTCCATGGCTTTCACAGTGGGCCAAAGCCCCTTTTGTCTGCGGGTCTCCAAGGATGTCGGATACGGGTTTTTGTTTACTGTAGTCCTCCACTTTGCCTGTTCCACTTTCCTCACCCACACTTCACTATACTAATGACACGGTCGTCTCACCCCAAAAATTGGAAACTACCGATCCTGAACTCCCTACCTGTCCTCCACTTTTAACAAAAAACCTTCTTCTCTTGTGGTCTTTTTGAGACAGATCCGTCCCCAGCGTTTTCCCATTGTAGCCCCACCTCGCAGATCTGGAATCTTGCCAGCTAGACCATGCTGCGACTTGATACCTCACAGGAATCATCCTGCTCCCCTGCCTTTTCCTCTTTTTCCCCTCACCGTGGCTCCCTTTGGCTCCTATTTAGCCCCCCCATCCCAAGTTTTAAAACCATTCACATCAGCAAAAAATAAATGAAGTTATATTCCCGGAGTGCACAATATCAGTCAGTTTTAACTGCCCGGAAGCCCTGGCCCATTGCCCACGTGGCGGCACTCGTTCCCTTAACCAATCCTTGGAGTTTGATAGGCAACTTCTGCTAAATGTTCCAGTATTAAGAACTTTTGTAGTGTAGCTCCGTTGGTCCGAATCATTGATCTTTAGCATTTGGGCTGGCTTGTGCTCCATCTCGGCGGTGGCGCGGCAGCCACCCAATAATCGGGAAATTAAAACCATCTCACCTACAGTTCCAAGAGCTTCTACAATAAGCCTGGCGCATGTGGTGCAGTTGCCCTTTAATCCCAGCACTCACTTGGATTTTTCCGGCAGGGGCAGTTGGATCTCTTGTGAGTTCAAAGTCCAGCCTGGTCTAAAAAACAAATTATAGACAAGCTAGGGCTACATAGTGACACCCAGTCTCCAAAAAGCAAAACAAAAAACAAAAAAAAACCAAAAAAATTTCCCCCAGACTATTCCATTGTTCCCCATTTGCCCTTTGCGAAAATCTCTAGTGAACTTATGGAGTCTTCACTTGACTTCATACCGTCCAGATCCCTTGTGACAATAAAAAACCCCATGCTCTTGTCCACCCACCCATTATGCTGTATTGTCTCATTAACGTGCTACCAACTCCGACTTCAGCCCCTTCCGATTACCTCGTTATTGCGATGCTGTAAACCATTCATCTCAGAATGATTGTAGTTGAGTTTGGGATGGGTCTTGCCTAGTTTTTCTTTTCATCTGTTGTACTTTCCCCCACACGACGGTTGAAAAATAAATCTCCTGCCCACCCCCTAAGAATTCTGAGGTTATTCCGTTCTGGTGGAGGCCACCCCCCGTCCGTACTAAACCTTTTCACTACAGGGTTCTCCCTGCTTTAGTTCATCCCCGTGACTCCTGTTACGATTCTACAACCCCCCACTTAACCTAACGACCCACGCTTTTATTTAAAATTTCGTTAATTTCTATGCTTCGCATTGTTCGCTCTTTTACCTGTCCCATGTCGTACTGTGCCGTGGTCTCTTTGCGACATGGGTCTCCTGTAAGCTCCCCCCGCTGGCGGCCACTTCCCTTATCTATACGTTTGTGTGCACTGGCTGGCCTTTGCCGAACTCTTCCACAGAATATCCTATCTGCCCTCCTGCGCCTGGCTGTGCGATTAGCTGACCTTTCTGCTTAGTTCTTTTTGCAACAACCCCAATGTATTTGTAATTTTCCCCCATTCTCCTTGGATCATGAATTTTCTTTAGTACTACGGGAATGTCTTTCTGACTCTCTCTGTTCTAACTTCCACTACATACCTACTTTTCTATGTAACACCTTCTATTTACTCCACCTCATGGCCACACTCCTGGGTTACCCACCCGGGCCAGCCTGTGAATGGACCCTGCTTTGTATCTCATTTGCATTCAGTTCAAGGTCTGTTTACCCTCGGAAAAGCTGTTATTCTTTTTCATGTATTTCTGTGTCCTGCTAGTTGTGACCCTGTCTCCTAGAGGTTGTTAACTTACAACCTTGCCCAAGGTGGGTATTTGCCCTTAAACTTACTTGACTTTGGTCCATTTTTATCATGTCAGCTTTTATTTGTTTTAATCAAGATTTTTCCTCAAAACAAATAAATTTTAATGTTTTGTCACATTCCTTCTTGTCTGTTTCTCTTTATATATGTTAATACACTTAGATTATTTAAACTTAATCATGCCTCCCCTTTTTAGTTTACCCTGCGCTTTATCCCCTGACTACTTACTACTGCCTTACCCTTTTATCGCACTTCCTGTAATTCCCCCGACGCGGTTTTCTTGCTAATCTTTGTCCATTCGTCTGGTCAAACTGTGACTGCTCCTGATGCCATCATTGTGTTTACTGTTGAAGGCATTGCACCTCCCCAGTGGGTTCTCCCTCCACAGTTCCACCCCACACGGATCTGCTTCCCTTGACTGGGACCATATGTCCCATTTACTGGAAGGTTCACTTTTTCCGCCCCCCCCCTGACTGACCATATATGGGATGCTGTTGCCTATGGTGCTAATTTAATTTTGTCGGCCCCTGGGGCTCGGGTTAATTTGGAATACTGTTTGAATGCACGAAATTCACTTTGCTCTACTACACAGCATTGCGAAATCATTCCCGAGGACACAGAACTCTTCTACGGAAATTTTAACTTCAATAGAATCTTACTGTATTAGTGAAAATGATACGCATCCCTTTGTGTTTTTCTCTCGTTTTTTTGCGGTTTTGCGGGGATAGTTTTCTTGTGCTTTCTTTTTTCTTTTTTGGTCTTCTTTTTTTTTTTTTTTTTTTTTTGGTCTTTTTCAAGCTGTCCTGGAACTCACATGTAGGACGTGGGCTCGGGCCGTGCATCCACATCGAGTATGTTATCCTCGGCCATCGTGCACCTCTGCCCGCTGCTCCTGTAGTACCGTGACCTTAAGGCGTGCCTCCCCCACCACGCCCGCCAGCCACGTGTCTGTAGGTTGTTAAACACTTAAGCGACCTTGCCGCCTCTATCTACACCCAATACTAATTTTCTGCCCTCCTATGCCGATGTTTCTTACTTTGCCCCAACTACTCTCAACCTAAAGATGGCTTCTCACGAGTTGCTCTGCTCTGTTCACTTGTCATCGATGATCTCTTCGTGGGCGTCATTATAGTACCAGTTACCAAAGCCTTCACTGGTCAAACGGTTTCTTTTTTTTTTTTGTCAAAGCCTCTCCTTTAAATTTTTCATTGAAGCTCTGTGCATTTTCATTCAACCCAAATGCATCAATGTCAAATCGAGACACTTTTGTTCCACGTCCCCCCCTTTCCCTTTCAAAATTCCCAAGCAGCTCACTGCATCTTTATGCCAAAAATTTGCTTTGTCCATACTTTTTCTCAGTTTCTCTTTCAAAATTCTCGATGCAGAAGCTCAGAAGTTTCCCTTTTCGAGAAGCTTCACCATATCCAGTTCTCTTAGTTGTCTTTTCAGTCTTTGGACAATCCTGTCTAGTTTGTTTATTATTCCTTCCCCAAATGCATCACTCCCACCAAATATGGCACAGACCCGCATCGCATCGCCACCTTATTATCACAGGTTTTACCGTACCTTTTCAGCTTTCATGACCTTTTTTTTTTTTTAGGTATTCTTTTGACAGGGACCGGGTGTCCTTAATTCCCCGCTAGCCTGCTGAGCTTGCCCCTTTCGTAGACCCACAGTGTCGCATTTTGACCCCACTCAAAGAGTCCATCAACTGCCTTCTTGCCTCTCCCGAGTGCTGGGCTTAAAGGCCCTCCTGTCGCGCCACCCAATCATATCCAAGGCATGATGTCTTTTTTTTTTTTTATTAGGTGAAAAATGTCCAATGTTTTCCAATAAGATCCATCTACTTGGACAAATAGACACTTAACCACCACCTCATCACATGAGTCTTCGACCATTTTGTTTGCTCCACACCTGGGGTTTCTTCTTACCAATGGTCACCCAAATAGGTCCAGTAAGCACAAAGGTCTGTCGTGATATTACTGTCTGGTCGCCATGATTACAGCCTGGGTTAGTCACATACATGCGCCAGTCTATAGCCTCTGAAGAGGCTGAAAACCCCAGTATTTTGTACCCTTTCAGTCCACCCCCCAACGCTGGCGTTATTCTCACTCCGTCCCCGAGTCCCATCTGACACTGAACATTTGGCGGATTCTTGGAGTTGAGACATGAGTCCTCTAGTCCATATTGGCAAGGTTGAACTTGGTGAAAAAGCTGTGTCTCACGTCTTTGAAGGATGGCCAAAAGCAGTGGCAGCCAAAAGGTAGTTGTACTTGCCAGTAAGCAGGCCCAACAACTCTGCTCTTATTTTTACTTTTTTCCCACTTTTCCTCTTTTTACTAAGATCTCAGGGTTTTTTTGTTGTTTTTTGGTCTTTTTGCTTTTTCGATCCGCGGTCTCCCTGCTAGTCCCAGCTGGTCCTGGAATTTTTGTGACCCAGGCTGGCTTCCAACTCCCAGAGATCCGCCTCTGCCTCTGCCTCTCAGGTGCTTGGGATTAAAGGTTGTGCACCACCACACCCAAACGGATCCCAAGTCTTATACCTAAGTACAGTTTCTCACGGCTCCTTATATTTTATGGTTTTCTATCACTTTCTCCACCTTTTGGAGCGTTTTTTTTTAAGTCCACACAGTTAGCCCAGTTTTAACCAAGGTTTTTGTTTTCAAGGTCAGTTGAGGATTTCATCTGCAAAGGGCACTCAGGTGTGTTTTGGGGGGAGGGGGGTAGGGGGACTTTTGTGTAGTCCTGGCCTTCCTTTTTGCTTTTCTTTTTGTTTTTTTTTATTAATTTTCATTTACCTCTTCCTGGATGTTGTATGAATGTACTGTCTGCATGGCCCTCTTCACGTCTGTGCACCCCGTGCGTTGCCAACCGCTTGCGGAGGTCAGACACCCGATGGGTGGTACGGAGTTCCCTGGCAAACCTGGACGCATGTTCGCGTCGGAATTGGAAACGTTCCAAGACGGTTTCTCGGCCGCCACCCCTGTGGGTGCTGAGGATCACAACCCGGGTCCTCTGCAAGATGCTGGTTCGGCTTGCTTCAAACCGCTAGGGCATCTGTTCCTCCCGCCTCCTATCCCCTCTTTGGCCCTTTTTCAAGCTAACCAGTTCTTTCCACCAGGCTGCTCTTTTTGAAGCATGACAGACTTTCCTCTTTTTTTTTAATTTATTTTATCGTTATGATTACCTCCGTCTGCTTGTGGTTGGCTGCACGTTCGTCTGTGTAAATATTCTCCGCTGGATGGTCCAGATAGACGGTTGTTGGTATGTTCACCTTTTGGCAATTCTCCGCCGACCGTTATCAAGACTGCGTTCTACAGCCGCCCCCCATGTAGGTGGCTGGGGGACCCGCGAACCCCAGTCCTTGTCTTGCAGAGCTGGTTGTGCACTCTAAACACAATCCTTTGTTAGGCCACTCTTCTTGACCAGCCCTGACTCCTCTCTTTGTAGACCTGTCGACACTGGCTGATCCCCCCCCTACCCCCCCTTCCCCCCAGTTCCCATTAGTTGACATCTTCAAGACCTCCTGCACAGGAAGACTGGTCCCTCACATTTCGACAGGACATTTTCACAGAGATGACTCCATCATCCCCGTCCCCTGGTCACTTAGTTGACCTTCTGAGGGGCTATCACAGAAAAAAAGCTTACTCCCTTTAAGACCATCGGCCCCCCACTTACCATAAAAAAAAAAAATTGACCCTTGGCACACACAATCTCGGTCATGGGCACCTAAGCTATGCCCGTACACTACGCTTCTTTCCAGAAAGGTGACGGACACCAGCACCCCTGATACCTCTTTTAACTACTCCCATAACTGTTTTAGACCCAAAGCTTGGACAGACAGGCTGGAGCCACACACCTTTCATACCATAACCTACGCCCCACATTTGGCGAAGAGAACCGGGCAGGCGCGGGATCTTTGTGTCGAGTTCAGGCACAAGCCTGCTAAAGGAGGAGTCTCCAGGGACAGCTGGGGACTGGATTCACCTGCTCGAAACGACCAAAAATTTCAAGGCTTTGGATCATTCTACACAGCTCAAGCAGCACTCTTTGTTTTTTTTATAAGCAATCACATACCCCCACCTAAGATGCAAACGCAACAGCTCAATAAATTATTATCTTTTCCGTGTGTTTTAGACATAATTGTTCTCATGTAACAAACGACGGTTGCTTTCTGTGCGGACTTTACACTTTGGTGTTCCACTCTTGTTGTTATTTTTTGTTATTTCATTTTATCATAATCCATCATTCTCCAATTCTCAAATGCTGGGATCACATGTATATGCCTGGCTAAAATGTTTAAAATTATTTTTTTTTTTGGTCTTTTCAAGACAGGGTCTCCCTGTAGCCCCAGCTGTCCTGGAACTCACTCTGTAGACCAGGCTGGCCTTGAACTCACAAAGATCCGCCTGCCTCTGCCTCCCAAGTGCTAGGATTAAAGGTGTGCGCCACCACGCCCGGCTAGTTTGGGGTTTTTTTTTATGAAAATAAAGTGATCTAAGGGTGGCTTTAGATACAGTTGGTGAGGGCTGTCTGCAGAGGTTAACAGTCTTCCAGGCTGTATGTTCTTGCATTGTGCCCATGGCTCTCATTTTAATTAGCTGTTCTAACAGGGTCAGAAGAGGAAACTAAGATTCTTTTCAAAACAGTGAAAATTTCAGAATCATTTCAGCCAATGAATAGCAGTCGAGTGTGTTCTTCCATAATGCATGTGTACATCTGATGTGTAACAGATTGGGTAGAGCTGGGATTTAGAATTGCTGATAGCTTACTAAAGTTTAGGACTCTGGGACTCTTCATCAGTGCTTGGCTGACAGTAGATCAGGTGCTTGGTCTAGGTACTGTGCTTTCTCCTGATGTCAGTGGGAGGCAAGGGAACTATTTTTCATTGCCTGCTTGGGTCATTGTTCTCTTGGATGATTGGGGTCGTGCTTTTAACTGGACAATGCATTCTTACTTCAAAAAAGGCTAAGCAAAGTAAGTTTTGATTTGCAATTTGAGGAGTACCTTTAATGCTTCTTTGTTCAAGTTAATAGTGATTATGTAAGAAAGAAATTATCTTAACACACAAGTATGGCGGCATTAACCTCTGCTTGCCTTCATGTGGATGGCTGAGTCAGGAAAGTCATGAGTTCAGGGCCAGCCTTGGCTACAAATGGAATTTGAAGTCACCCTGGACTACATGAGACTTTGTCTCAAAGATAAAACAAATGAGGCCAGAGAAAGGCTCAGCAGTTATAAGCTCTGGCTGCTCTTACAGAGGACCCTGCCTCATTTCCTAGCACCTGCTTCTGGCAGTTCACAACCACCTATTACTCCAGTTCTGGGGCTCCTGTAGTCAGCCCTCTGCACCCAGAGAGTCCATATTCATAAATTCACCTAACTTCAGATCAGACTATTTGGATACTATTGCATTTGTATAGAAAATATACATGCTTGAGTAGTCTTAATTCCCCTCTTCATAATATAACTATCAGAGATTATTTCAAATATATGGGAGCATAGATTATACAGTACCATACTCTTTTCTTTCTTTCTTTTCTATCTATCATCTATCTATCTATCTATCTATCATCTATCTATCTATCTATCTATCTATCTATCTATCTATCTATCTTTTTTTTGAATAGGGTTCCCAGCTGTCCTGGAACTCACTATGTAGACCAGGTTGGCCTTGAACTCACAAAGATCCGCCTGCCTCTGCCTCCCGAGTGCTAGGATTAAAGGTGCGCGCCACCACGCCCAGCTTTGTTTTCCTTTTTAATATTTATTATTTTTGTGTATAAGTATATTGCCTGCATATGTGTAAATACACTTATGTCATGCAGTGCCCACGGAGGTCAAAACAGGGCCCCAATCCCCTGGACCTGGAGTTACGGACAGTTGTTAGCCACCAAGTAGGTGCTGGGAATGGAACCCATATCTTCTTCAAGAGCAGAGCTCTTTTTTTTTAATCTTCTTGAGCAGTCAGTGCTCTTAATCACTGAGCCATCTCTCCAGCCCCTCCATACTGTATGCTATAAGAGACTTGAGTATCTATGTATTTGGGTTTCTGTAGGATCTTGGCACCAATCTCTGCCTCCCCTGGAAAAGGCAACAGTAACTTCTTCATAGATAGGGTAGTTTGTTAAATTTTGGGATCCCTTTTTGGTACTTTATTCCTGATTATCTCTAAGCCCAAACATATCTTGATATTTTACATTTCAGAGTGAGGCGAAGGCGAGATCAGGAAGATAATCTAAACCAAAGATACCCTGACAACAAGGAGAAAAGAAGCAAAGAGGATAAAGAAACTCAAAACAAGTACACAGACAGAGAGGTGTCAGCAAAAGAAGAGAAGCCGGTGCAGTATGCAGCTCAGAAAGCCAAGCCAGCAAGGGCAGCTGTTGACCTGGGGAGGGAGAAGATTCTCCGGACACCAGTAGAGAAATGGAAGAGACAGGATGACAAAGACTTACGAGAAAAGCGTTGTTTCATTTGTGGAAGAGAAGGACACATTAAAAAGGAATGTCCGCAGTTTAAAGGCTCTCCAGGTACGGTCACCTCTCCAGACACCTTGGTGTTTATGCTAACATTGCAAGGCAAATCTCCTTTCTAAAATGATTTTGTTTGTTTTTTTTAAAAATATATTTGCCCAAAGAAGATTGTTTTAAGGGAGTGAAATCTCCTCCTAAACACACACCTTTATTTCTGATCCTCTGTATGTCTTAACTGTTTATTCCTAGGTTTAGTTTTGTGAAAGTCTTAAGAATATCAGTGATGAAGGGGCTGGAGAGATAGCCTAGCGGTTAAGAGCACTGACTGCTCTTGCAGAGGACCCGGGTTCGATCCCCAGCACCCACATGGCGGCTAAGAACCGTCTGTAACTCCAATTCCAGGAGAACTCCAGTTCCAGGGGAATCCGAGACCCTCTTCTGACCTCCGCGGCATTGCACGACACGGGTGCGCAGACCTGCATGCAGACAGTACACTCATACACATACAAAAATAAATAAAATTATTTAAAAAAAAAGAATATCAGTGAAATGAAGGTCTGCTAATACTTAATACCTATAAACATAGTCTCAGTACCCAGTACCAAGCTACAACCAGAGCTGTGCTGCTCAGGATGTGTCCTGGTGAGATCAAAACACACTGTCTAGTTAAGCACACATGGTTGGCTTGTGTACTCCTGAGATAGCATTCCACACTGTATAATCAGCAGTGGTTATATCTGCAGAGGAGGATTGTAGAGGATTTCATCTTCAATGCATTATTTGAATGTCTTTATCAATGATAGTTATTCTTCGAATGAAGGAAAAAAATCTTATCACAGTTCAGAGTCACTCATAAATCTGATTTGGATACAAACCTGATTTGGGTACAGGAGTCCACATATGTAGTCCCAGCTACTTGGAAGGCTTGGGCAGGAAGGGTACACTAGCCTCTGTGTTGCTGGAAATGAGTTGGTCATTTTTACTGAATAGTCTGTTATGGGTGGGGATTTTTTTTTTTTTTTTGGTTTTGGAATTTTTGTTTTGTTTTTCAAGATAGGGCCTCCTATAGCTCCAGCTGGTCTGGAACTGGCTATGTATACCAGTCTAGCCTCTGTCTCACAGAGATCTGCCTGCCTTTGCCTCCAAAACACTGGAATTAAAGGTGTGCACCACTACACCCAGCACAGGCAGGGTTTTAACAGACTGTTAAGAGTCAGGGTTACCTTCAACCATGTCTTATACTAAGTTATTAGGGTTTTAAACAGACTGTTGAAGAGTCTAGGGTACTCTTCAACATGTCTTCTACTTAAGTTATGATTTACAAAGCAGTTTATGTACTTTCTTTCGATTTATGAATAAAGCTCGGGTCTAATTTAGACAAGCATAGAATGTGAGAAATCTAGAGAAGTAATTTTTTAAAGATTTTATTCGTGTCCTTAACTACATGTTTATTGACAGTATTAAAAGTAGGGGCTCATTCACAACACATTTATAGTATTCCATTTTAGAGCAGATTATCTTGATTTTTAAGACAGAAAATTTTTAGATCTTCCATCTTTATTCTTTAAATTTTTAATTTTTGTTTATTTATATATGTATTTTTTTTTTTTTTTGAGACAGATACCATGTAGCCAGTGCTGGCCTAGAATTTGCTACGTCGTCCAAGCTGGCTATTTTAAACAAAGGTGAAATTTTTTTTTAGGTGAAAATTTTATTGGCTAACACACATGGCCTAATTTAGTCTTGTCCTACTTCTGAGGAACTCAGAACTTAGCCTGTTGTTTACTTTGATTTTTTGTTCTTTTTTTTTTACATTTTTTTTTTTTTTTATTATTTATTTTTTTTTTGTATGTTCTGATGTATTGTCTGCATGCAGGTCTGTGCACCCGCCTGTCGGCAATGCCGCGGAGGTCAGAAGAGGGTCTCGGATTCCCCTGGAACTGGAGTTCTCCTGGAATTGGAGTTACAGACGGTTCTTAGCCGCCATGTGGGTGCTGGGGATCGAACCCGGGTCCTCTGCAAGAGCGTCGGTGCTCTTAACCGCTAGGCTATCTCTCCAGCCCTGATTTTTTTCTTTACAGGAGGAAATTTAAGTTATAGAAATTAAAATAATGACATTTGTTAGTGTTCAGTGAACATTTACTAAGTATCAGGTAGTACTTTAAATTTAATCTATAGTTATAGAGAATCTCATTTAACATCAATAGTAGCTTCATTAAATTTAGCTTAGGAAGCTAAACAATGTAGATCAACTTTAACATAATTTTATCAAAATCATTTTTTAGAATGTCTTTGGTTAAAAACTTGAGATTTGTGTTTACAAACAGCATGAAGTTGATTGTCACTGTTTCCTTCAACAAAGTAGGGAAGAGTCCTCCTCTCTGGTACATGTCTATATAGTAGCAAGTTTTAAGTTGTTCAGCACAGGTCTAAAAACTATAAGAATAGGGACTAAGGAGATAGCTCAGTAAAGGTTCCCCACGCTTAAGTCCCAGTATGTACATGAGAAGCTTGGCATGATGGTGCAGTCGTTATCCCAGTTCTGGTGAAGGCAGCAGGCCCCTGGGCCTCTCTAACCAGAGAGCACAATCTAATTGAGGAGTCTCCATGAACGACTGTCTCGGAAAACAAAATGGACAGCCCCTGAGGAGTTAACCTTGAGAGAGACTTCTGGACTCTACACACATGCATGCACACATGTGCTTCTGCACATACACAACACACACACACACACACACACACACACAGTGTCAAAGCAGTGGTTTCTGACAGCCTGAGAGGACAACAGCAAATCCCAAAAGGGACCCCTAGCCAGCCAAGATTAGGAGACCCACAAAAAGCCCTGAGCTAGAAACCTGGCTGCTTCGAGATGCAATACTTACACATTAAATTAAGAATCATGTTATTAAAGTGGGATTGGACAGGAGCAGTGGGGCTAGAGTATGGCAGATTCTGTTTGGTAGTTTAAACATGACCTGTCTCTTCCAGTCCCATAGTCGTGCCATGTCCTGTCATTTCTTTACTGTGTATGCTGGTCTGTCCCATCAGCAGAAAACCTGCGTTAACAGTTTGAGAACAGGGCTGTTGCTTTCAATACAAGTGGGAACGAAAAGTGCTACTTTGTCTCCTTAGGTTTGATTAAGTCAGATTGTGTGTTTGGATACTCTTCACGTAGCCCTTTGAGACCAGCTGGTACCTTTGTTCAGGTAAATCCAGCTCAAAACTGAGAGGGGGGCAACTCTGTCCCATTACTCCTCAGACTCTTCCCGAGTGCTTGCAGCTGTGTGCTGGGTGCTCCTGACTGGCCTGCCTTACCCTGTCCTCTGTGCCTCCTGTGCTGGGTTGGTGGCACCTGCTGGACCTGTGCATCATGGCCCTGCTGAGTCACTCCTGCGTACATCTCTCTTTCTAGCTAACTTGCAGAATTCTGTCTCCCATGTGCCCAGTTTCAGCTCTCCTTGGATATGGTTTGAGGATGTTTCACATGCTTTTCTTTTCAGTTTTTGTAAACCAGTCTATTTCATTTTTTAGGCAGTGCTTTTACATGAAGACAAAAAGAAACAAAAAACATCCATAGTTTTGAGTCCCCAGTCAGGTATGTGGTTTTTTCAAAAGAACAAATGTATGTTAATTTGCTTTCTGCATATTTTACCACATGCCTTTTGCGATTCTCTTGAGTGAAGTAGACAGGAAGGGACGGCAGAGTCCCTCTAGGGAACTTGTGATGTAGACAGGAAGGGACAGCAGAGTCCCTCTAGGGAACTTCCAGAACTCTCTTGCCCTACCCCCCTTCATTTTCTTAATCTGTTTACTCAGTGGGTGAGTGCAGACCTGTGTCATTTTCAGATGCTCCCGGTAACTTTACCTGTCCCGAGGACGACCTGTCAACCCCGTGACAGCTTCCCCTCTCTGCTTTTTGTGGCTCCTGTGAATTTGCTCCTGTGTTGCCCACACTGTACTTTCCTCAGACTTGTTTACCATGGAACAAAATAAGGAGAGGAAGGAAGAGCCTGACCCTTCCCTCCGCTACCTGTCAGCCATTTCATTTATGGACCCTTCAGGAAGCATTTGTTGAGCCTCAAACTGCAGGGCACTGGCCTTAGTACGACACACGTGCCCCAGTGAGTAGCAGAGCACCCCTCCACCCTCAGCAGGCCCCAAGCCTGTGGAGAAGTGCTGAAGGGACGTGGGCGGACATGAGGACTGAAGGTCTTCTGATAGTTCAGGTATACTTCCGAAAAGGTCTTTCAAGAATATCTTGAAAAAGAAAGGACAGAACTGAAGCAAAGGGAAAGAAAAATGACTTAACTTTTTCTGATAAACTTTTCCCAGCATTTTTAATACAAGAAAATATGGTATAAAGGACTGAGTCCTAGCTATCCGACATTCTTACTAACTTTGCTAAATCAATCAGAGTCCCTTTTTAGCTTGTTCTTAAAAATGGGCTTAAAAAGGGAAATTAATCAAACGGATCATAGATGTCCAATTTTTAAAATGTTTATTTAATTGGTATAATCTGACATGCTTGTGTGCAATGTGAAAAGCAGCCTGCATTCAACTCTTTTGAGTCTCTCTTAAGTACCTAGAGGAATTATTTCAGGTATTTGCAGAGTTATGCATTTAAATATTTTATACTTTTATTTAATGTGTGAGGGAAACAATAAAATACCAAATTCTTCCCCTGCCCCTTTTTGTGATTAGGGTCTCATGTAGCCTAGGCTAGCCCTGAACTTGGCCTGTGGCTGAGGATAAGCTGGATTGTGCAGTGCTTCGTGTATGGTAGGCAAGCTGCCCACCATGTATGCTACATCTCCAGCCCTGGTATCAGATCTCTTACAATCAAAATTTAAAGGAAGTGGGAGTTGAGGTTGGTATGTAGAATCAGGCTAGATGGTTTAAAAGAAAAAAAACTCAGAACTGTCTTCTAAGATGAGCTACACTTAGACCCAAGGGAGGACTACATGAAAGATAAGCAGGCAAGAAGCCGTGAGAAAATGTGGAAGCAAGTAGTTCCTAGAAAGATTAATAATTTTTCTCATTGAGTGCATGAATTTCAAAATAAGAGCTCTGCTGTAGACAGAAGTGAAGGGAGTACAGCCCACTTAGGGAGGATGGGTGAGAGGGGTGGGCTGTATTCATCCGCACTTCTATCCAGAATGGCCCCAGCGGATGGAAGGAAGAGTGTGGGAAACACACCGCCAGTCTATGGACTTTATTTTCCCATAAGATCTGAGAATTTAAAGATCACAGGCATACCATGCATAAACAAACCAAAAGAATGTTATTTAATGAACTTTGACCCTAAACAGATATTCCCAATCTGTAAGTAGCAAAAATACTGATCTTTGCATTGGTCCAGATGTTCAGGATGCCAAGTCAGTAAAAGAATATAGTGTTTAAGAGCATCTGTTTGTATTCATGTTGCATGGGTGTTATTCCTACTTGAGGTTGGGAAACCTCTGTCCTGTACATACCACAGGTGTCTCATCTGCAGAAAGGGAGGTCTAATAGCTGCCCAGTGAGGATGCTGAGAATTTTATGTGCAGTATGGGAGACACCTGCATGCTTGAGTGCAGAGAAGACTCAGGGTAGTGGTTGTGGCCTTGGGACACTATTCTTGTGGCTTCTCCAAGTCTGCATTTACCGGTATTGGTATTGCTCCTGCTAAAGGTCTTATACATCTTGAAAGTAGATTTTATTATACTGTTACAAACTTAAGTGGGAGAAAAATACAGATGCTAGATATGTACCTAAAAATGGTATGGCCAGTGAACATTTATTTAGTTATAATAAAGTTATTACCTATTTTTCTGTGTAAAAATCCTATGTGTTTATAAAACATTGGAGCAATTGAAATTTTTAATAAATTATTATGGAGAAATTTGATTATAAATTCTATTTTCTACAAGAAAAATTTATAGTCTATAAATTTATAGGCTACAGAGTTGGTAGCACATACCTTTAATCCCAGCACTGGGGAGGCAGAGGCAGGTGGATCTCGGTGAGTTCAAGGCCAGCCTGGTCTACATAGTGAGTTCAGGCCAGCTGGGGCTACAGGGAGACCCTGTCTCAGAAAGACCAAAAAAGAAAAAATTATAGATAGCTAAAATTTTTCCTTTCCAATAAAGTAAACTCCTTAAGTATATAGCAGCTGTCAAGTTTACATATCATGTGTTTATCTAAATTATGTTATAGTGTGAAATGTGTCTCAGTTATAAGAATTAGTTTTCTTTGAAGCCCTCTTTTCAATAGACTATATTTGTAACACACTGCAAGTCTCCTTAAACACATTAACTGTGCTGCCTTTGGGCACCATGGCGAGTCTCACTTTCAGATGTCTTACCAGCAAGTGGGGGTGGGGGTGGCCATCCAGTTCATGGGGTTACTGCCGAGATGAAAGCCTCTGTCAAATCCTGCCTTTTATTGCATCCCGTGCTCCCCTTACACAGTGCTTAGATACTCATCAGGAATAGAGAAGACGTGTGCTGTCGTGATCAGGAGCTTCAGAGGCAGAAACTTGAATTTTAAATCCACCCAAACCTTGTACTAGTTAATGAAGCCTGTCAAAAAGTTCTCCAACCTCTCTATGCCTCAGTTTCTTTATCCACAAATTGGGGCTGACACCCCATAAGACTGTGGTAAATACTAACTTGACACAGAGAATCTATAGCAGAGTTTCTCCAATTACTGCTGCCCTCTGTAGAGATTGTTGTAACAGAAAACCCCTCCTGCTGTAATTGCTGTCTTCTTGCTCATGAGGCAGATGGACTTTGTGAGTGCATGTGTGTATGGTGGGCACCCGTGTGTGTGGTGGGCACACGTGTTTGTGGTGGGCACCCGTGTGTGTATGGTGGGCACCCGTGTGTGTGGTGGGCACCCGTGTGTGTGGTGGGCACACGTGTGTGTGGTGGGCACACGTGTGTGTATGGTGGGCACACATGTGTATGGTAGGCACATGTATGTGTGTGTGGTAGGCACCCATGTGTGTATGGTGGGCACACATATGTGTGTGGTGGGCACCCGTGTGTGTGTATGGTGGGCACACGTGTGTGTATGGTAGGCACACATGTGTGTGGTGGGCACCTGTGTGTGGTGGGCACATGTATGTGTATGGTGGGCACCCGTGTGTGTATGGTGGGCACCCGTGTGTGTGGTGGGCACCCGTGTGTGTATGGTGGGCACACCTGTGTGTATGGTGAGCACATGTATGTGTATGGTGGGCACAAGTATGTGTATGGTGGGCACCCATGTGTGTGTGTGTATGGTGGGCACACATGTGGAGGTCAGAGCAGGCAAGGTCTCTTCATTATTTATTGTCTGCTCCTACCTGTGTAGGCCAGGCTAGCTGGCCTCCCAGCTCCCCAGATCCTCCTGTGGGCACCTCCCATCTCAAAGTGAGAGCACTGGGATTACAGACATGCCCTGCTGTGCCCAGGTTCTAGGAATTCATGGTGAGTGGATTGCACTGAATTGTCTCACCAGCACCATGTTGAACATTTTAAAACAAGATTATTTGGAAATTGTAATACTAGTTGTGAACTGATTTTTATTCTTAAGCTAATTACAATTTACACATTCTAATTTTTACAGCTAGGCTGTTGTCCTCTTTAAAATTTTGAAAACTAAGTTTCTCTATTCCTTAACCACCATTACCACCATCCTGTTTTCCAAAGAAAATTACTTTGAGAAAATTTTCCAGTCTTTTCATTTATTTATTCAATTTTAATCCCGTGGTTTGAAAATTTAAAAATTGGATATTGTAAAAGACTCGTAGGTGTCCTTCATTAGTGCGTATTTATTCAACGTTATCATTGAACAAAATTTTAAAGTCAACTTTTTTTTTTTTTTTTAAGAAAATCCAGTGGCCCCCTTTTGTGTTTGTGATGTAGATACATGTTCACATGTGTTTGGGCACATATGTTAAGCATGAGAGTGTGTGTGTGTGTGTGTGTGTGTGTGTAGGCCAGAAGTCAAGATGAGGTGTTGTCCATTCATTTTTACATACTGAGGCAGGTCTGACACTTGAACCCCCCAGACCTGCCAATTTGGCTCGTCTAGGTAGACAGTTTGCTCTGGGAATCCTGTCTCTACCTCCTGTGGTGCTGTAGAGCCCACCCAGCATTTTTTTTTTTTTTTTTGTCTTTTTGAGACAGAATCTCCTTATAGCCCCAGATGACTTGGAACTCACTCTGGAGACCAGGCTGGCCTTGAACTCCCAGAGAAACCCCTGCCTCTGCCTCCCAAGTGCTAGGATTAAAGGTGTACACCACCATACCTGGCTCCACCCAGCATTTATACGGATGCTGGGGCCAAACTCTGTCCTCATACTTCGTACAGGAAGCACTGTGCCCACTGAGCCATCTCCCCAGTCCTACCAATGGTCTTTACGATAGTTAAAATTAATAGTTTTATATATAATGATCACTGGTTATCATTGGATATAGTTCATTTGTTTTGGTATACTTATTCATATCCTCTTTTATGAATAGATCATTATTTGTATTTTATTTATTTATTTTATGGGTTTGAGTATATTGCCTGCATGTAGATGAAGGCATCCATGTTGAGCAATGCCTACAGGCCAGAAGAGAGCATCAGATCCCCTAGAACTGGAGTTACAGATGGTTGTTAGCTACCATGTGGGTGCTTCAAACCAAACCTGTGTCCTCTGCCAGTGCTTTTAACCACTGAGCCATCTGTCCTGCTCTGATCATTATTTAATAGTTTCTGTTGACTAGCCTTCATACCTAACTCCAACAAAAATATCTATAATTGGATTTTAAAGCTTTTTATTAAATCTCAAGCTAAAAAAATTCTTCTACATTAAGCTCTCACAATGATTAGATGGTGTAATTGACCAAAATTATATATGTGTGTGTGTGTGTGTGTGTGTGTGTGTGTGTGTGTATATATATATATATGTTTTTGTTTTTGTTTTTTTAAACGGGGTCTCCCTTTAGTCCCAGCTGGCTTGGAGCTTGCTTTGTAGACCAGGCCAGCCTTGAACTCATAGTGATCCACCAGCCTCTGAGTGCTGGGATTAAAGGTGCGCATCACCAGGCCCAGCTTATTATATATTTTATTAAAAGTTACACTTTATGCATGCATCTGGTGACCCAGATCTAGGTGCCCCCCCCCTTTGTGTATGTGATGTATATATCTGAGTTGAAAGCCAATTTGGTCTACATAGCGAGTTCCAGGCCAACCAGAGCTACACAATGAGACCCTGTGTCTAAAACCAACAAATAAATACAACCCCCCCCTCCCAAATACACAAATGCAAACAAGTTCCATTTCACGTACTTACTGGACTGGCTGTCATAGTGAAAGGCTGGGACAGGTTCCTGTGCATTCATGTGTCTCTCTCTGCTCAGCATCGCTTTTTGTGTATGTGACAGTGTTCCTTATGCTGTTGGTTTTGTGGTTTGTAAATATTGAGAAATTTCAAGAGTTTATGATAGCAAATTAAAAGCAATAGTAATCCCTTAAGAGTTTGGCAATGGAAAATATAACAGTGCCACTCAGCTGCTTTCATTCTTTTTTTTTTCACATAAATTTATTTTTATTTTTTTTAACAAATCTAGACCCATGTCCCCCCCCCCATTCCCCCACCCCACCAGAGCTCATGCATTCTGCCAAACATGCTTTTCATCTCTTTCTCAGTCTTTCTCAATATTCTCCATGAGGAAGTTGACTGTTTTGAGAAGAAGTTCACTGTTTCAGTCAGTTCTTTGATGCAATTCTTTCTGTTGTTGTTTCCATTATGCATTACACCCAACTGCTTTGGACAAAAGCTCAGGGGACCCTACATAAGAAATACTTAAAACTAGGTAATTGGCACTAACATCCACAGATGAGGGATACCATTCGTCGTTTGTTTTTCTGGGACTGTGTTACTTCACTCAGCATGATGTCCTCTAGTTCCAGCCATTTTCCTGCAAAGCTCGTGATGTCGTCTTTCTTTATATATGCTTTCATTCTTAATTATGTAATCAAACTGATGATGTGCCATTGAAAATTATTTGTAATGATTTCATGTATGGAGACTTTTCTTAGAGATATGCACATTACTACAGCTGTCTGCATTTTATCTCCCCACATCACCAAGAGTTAAGAAGGTGTTAAGAAAAGCCACTAACAGCTTGTGGAAAAACATTGCATTATGTAGTCATGTCCAGGTTCTTGGTAGGATGAGGGGTTCCTTAGGGTATGGTCCCATGGTAGAGTGACTGATGAGCATGCATGTGATACCAGATATGACCCATAGCACAATGAATCAGTAATAGAAGAGCTAGAAAATGACTCTTAAACAACCTAAATGCCCTGTCAAGTAGGCCCAAATGTGAAGATTCCTGTTCATATAACAGTCCTTCCTTAAAGAATAATAGCTTTGCCGGGCGTGGTAGCGCACGCCTTTAATGCTAGCACTTGGGAGGCAGAGGCAGGCGGATCTTTGTGAGTTCAAGGCCAGCCTGGTCTACAGAGTGAGTTCCAGGACAGCTGGGATTACAGGGAGACCCTGTCTCAAAAAGACCAAAAAAAAAAAAAAAAGAATAATAGCTTGACTTGATATTAATACTGCCAAATTATAAATGTTGACAATCAAAAGAGGCATTGATAGCTGTTAAACTGCCATAGCTGGGACTAGAGAGATGGCTCAGTGGTTAAGAGCACTGACTGCTCTTGCAGAGGATCCAAGTTCGATTTCCAGCACCCATGTGGTACTAACAACCATCTGTAACTCCAGTGCCTCTTCTGTGGCATTGTGTGGCATGGTTACAGGCATAACACTCATACACATAAAGTAAAAATGAGATATTTTTTTAATTGCCATAGCATGGGTTCATTTTTGTTGTTCTATTTTCTTTGGGGTTTTTGAGGTAGGTTGGTTGGTTGGTTGGTTGGTTGGTTGGTTGGTTGGTTGGTTGGTTTCGGTCTTTTTGAGACAAGGTCTCCTTTTAGCCCCAGCTGGCCTGGAACTCACTCTGTACACCAGACTGGCCTGGAACTCACAGAGATCCAAGTGCCTTTGCCTCCTGAGTGCTGGGGTTAAAGGCTTGCGCTGCCACGCCCAGGGGAGTTAAGTTTTTTGTATTTTGCTGGTCTGTTTTCATTTATGTGGCTAGTGTTGCACCCCAACATTTTTCACATTTTTAGTTGTATTTACTCATGTTTATGTGTTCTTATTTTTTGTGTGAGAATATCATCTGTTTTTAAGGGCCTTTGCAGGTGTGCAGTCATGCTCAATAAGTGAGTTACGGCATTTCTCACCGCAGCCAACACCAGAGCATGCTTGCCAATATAGATTGTTTGCTTGTGTTTAATAGTTGGATCTCACCAACTTTGGTGCATTTTCAAATCATGCTTGAGATGCAAAATTTTATACTCCCTTAGAATGTGTGAAAGTTCATTCATAGGTCATTCCTAATAGTGTGTTTCATGTGTGATGATTAGACATAATGATTTTTCCCCACGCTGCTGGGGACTTCACATAGAGGTTTGTATGCTTTATCTCTGAGCTGTATACCCAGCCTTAATACAAAGAACCTTACTATACTAGATTATTTGACTTAGCGGTAAAATTATTCATTCTTTTTTTAAGCAATTAACATTTTCGGGGAAATGTAAAACAGGTACAAGTCATTTACCAGGAATCCATTTTTCAAAGAATTTGCACGCGGATTTTTAATCCCCTTCCTTCTCTCTCTGCTTTCCTCTCTGCCTCTCTCTTTCTCCTCTTTCCCTCCCCCACCCCACCTTTTCTTTCATTTTGAGACATAGTCTGACTTTGTAGCAAGGCTGGCCTCAAACCTACCCATGATCCTTCTTTCTCAGTCTGCTTTCCTGAGTACTGAGATTACAGCCATGTACCACCAGGTTCAGACTTAGTCTTTGTTTCTAAATAAAAGATCTCTAAATGTAGAAGTGCCCTGCCCATCTGTAATATGGTAGAAGTGCCCTACCCATCTCTAATATGGTAGAAGTACCCTACCCATCTGTAATATGGTAGAAGTGCCCTACCCATCTGTAATATGGTAGAAGTGCCCTACCCATCTCTGATATGGCAGAAGTACCCTACCCATCTCTGATATGGTAGAAGTGCCCTACCCATCTCTGATATGGTAGAAGTGCCCTACCCATCTCTGATATGGTAGAAGTACCCTACCTATCTCAGATATGGTAGAAGTACCCTACCCATCTCAGATATTGTAGAAGTGCCCTACCCATCTCTGATATGGTAGAAGTACCCTACCTATCTCTGATATGGTAGAAGTACCCTACCTATCTCTGATATGGTAGAAGTGCCCTACCCATCTCTAATATGGTAGAAGTGCCCTACCCATCTCTGATATGGTAGAAGTACCCTACCCATCTGTAATATGGTAGAAGTACCCTATCCATCTCTGATATGGTAGATGTACCCTACCCATCTCTGATATGATAGAAGTACCCTACCCATCTCTAATATGGTAGAAGTGCCCTACCCATCTCTGATATGGTAGAAGTACCCTACCCATCTCTGATATGGTAGAAGTACCCTACCCATCTCTGATATGGTAGAAGTACCCTACCCATCTCTGATATGGTAGAAGTACCCTACCTATCTCTGATATGGTAGAAGTACCCTACCCATCTTGAATATGGTAGATGTGCCCTACACTCATAGGGAGACCTCATCTGATATGGTAGAAGTACCCTATCCATCTCAGATATGGTAGAAGTACCCTACCATCTCTGATATGGTAGAAGTACCCTACCCATTCTAATATGGTAGAAGTCGCCCTACCATCTCCGTGATATGGTAGAAGTCTCCCTGTTGAGTGGTGTGCTTTATCTCATATGGTAGAAGTTACCCTACCCATCTGTACTGATATGTAGAAGTGCACTACTCGATATGTAAAGACCCTACCCAGCTGATGTAGAGTGCCTCCACTGATATGTGAGTACTACCAGTGATATGTAAGCCCTACTCCGAGTGAATCCTACCCATTTGATATTAAGTGCCTACTACGAATGGTAAGTACCCTACCCATCTGATTTAGATCTCTATTATATTGAGTACCTACCATGCGATAGGTGAGGCCCTACATCTCTGAAGGTAAGTCTACCACGATATGGTAGTGCCTATCTTGATATGGTAGTCCCTACCCGCTGTTGGAGATCCTACCTATTGATATGGTAGAAGTACCCTACCCATCTCAGATATTGTAGATGCCTACCTCCTAAGTAGAGCCCTACCCATCTCTGATATGATAGAAGTGCCCTCCCCATCTCTGATATGGTAGAAGTACCCTACCCATCTCAGATAGTAGAGGCCCTCAGATATGTAAAGCCCTACCCATCTCAGATATGGTAGAAGTGCCCTACCTATCTCTGATATGGTAGAAGTGCCCTACCCTATCTCTGATATGGTAGAAGTGCCCTACCTATCTCTGATATGGTAGAAGTACCCTACCCATCGTCTGATATGGTAGAAGTAGCCCTACCTATCTCTGATATGGTAGAAGTACCCTACCCAGTCTTATTGTAGACTACCACTAGAATGTAGAAGTGCCCTACCCATCTCTGATATGGTAGAAGTACCCTACCCATCTCTGATATGGTAGAAGTACCCTACCTATCTCTGATATGGTAGAAGTACCCTACCCATCTGTAATATGGTAGAAGTACCCTACCCATCTCTGATATGGTAGAAGTGCCCTACCCTATCTCTGATATGGTAGAAGTACCCTACCCATCTCTGATATGTAGAAGTCCCTACCCATCTCTAATATGGTAGAAGTACCCTACCCATCTCTGATATGGTAGAAGTACCCTACCCATCTGTAATATGGTAGAAGTACCCTACCCATCTCTAATATGGTAGAAGTACCCTACCCATCTCTGATATGGTAGAAGTACCCTACCCATCTCTAATATGGTAGAAGTACCCTACCCATCTCAGATATGGTAGAAGTACCCTACCCATCTCTAATATGGTAGAAGTACCCTACCCATCTCTGATATGGTAGAAGTGCCCTACCCATCTCTGATATGGTAGAAGTACCCTACCCATCTCTGATATGGTAGAAGTGCCCTACCCATCTCTGATATGGTAGAAGTGCCCTACCTATCTCTGATATGGTAGAAGTACCCTACCCATCTCTGATATGGTAGAAGTACCCTACCCATTTTAACTATGGTAAAATGCCCATTTCATTTCCTCTGTCATGTCCCCCTTTATCTTAGAGCCTCATTTAAAAAAAATTAGTTTATTTATTTTTTATGTGTATGAATGTACTGTCTGCATATAGGTTTTGTGCACCGTGTCATGAAGCATGGAGGTCAGGAGGAAAAGGGTGTCGGATCCCTTGGAACCTGGAGTTAAAGAGGTTCTCTGCGCGCCATGCCGTGTGGGGATAAACCCTGGTCCTCTGCAAGAGTCAGTTGGTGCTCTTAACTGCTAGGCCATCTCCCAGTCCCCATAAACCTCATTTTCATAAGGCAGATACATTTCTGGCTTTCTTTTTTTCCCCCCCTAAAATTCTTTTTTTTTTTTTTAATTTTTTAATTAATTTTATTTATTTCTGTATGTGTATGAATGTACTGTCTGCATGCAAGTCTGTGCACCCGTGTCGTGCAATGCTGCGGAGGTCAGAAGAGGGTGTCGGATTCCCCTGGAACTGGAGTTCTCCTGGAACTGGAGTTTCAGACGGTTCTCAGCCGCCATGTGGGTGCTGGGGATCGAACCCGGGTCCTCTGTAAGAGCGGTCGGTGCTCTTAACCACTAGGCCATCTCTCCAGCCCCATCCCCCCTAAAATTCTTAAATGTATTATCTTGGATTTGTACATTTAAGTGGTATATTATAGAATATAAGAATGTTCTACAATACTTTTCGTGTGTAGTTAATAAAGTTTCAGATTTTCCCATGTTGCTTTATGTACAGGTTCAGGATTTTTATAGTGCTCCATCATCATGTGAACACAGACTATTTTCTATTTTCATTACTCAGCACATGGGCATTAAGTCTGCATCTGGGGGTTTTGCCTTTATAAGTACTACCGTAGTGAACATCTTTTAGGTACTTTCCTTGATCCCCATGTTAGAGAGGTTCTGTAGGGTTTATGTCTCTCCAAGTCAAATGCTAGGTAATAACATTTACACATTCAGTTAAATGCTATCAGTTTGCCCCAGTTACTGGCCCAAAAGCACTTACAACTTCGAACACTACAGATTCTTTTCTCTGATCCTTATAATACTTGATGTTCCAAAAGTTTTGCAGTCTGATAAATGAAAATTGCTCTGTTATTCTCACTTGTCCTCTTTCCCCCTCTGGTCATGCTAAGTGCCTCCTTTGCTATTTGTCCTTCTTTCATGTATTGCTTTTCTTTTACCCAGTTCTCTGTTGGGATTTGTCTTTTCAGTATTGACTTGTAATTTTAGGTTTGGTGATGTGCTTGAAAATTGTAAACATGCACTGCTGCTTATACTTTCTTTTACTTACATTTAATTCTGCAACTTATTTGTGATGAAAGGGTATGGATTTCAGAAGAAAACTAACTTCATTCTTCCTCTTAGATATTATGTATTTAACCTAATATCAGCTGCTGAATAATTTATACTTTGCCTCACTGGCTTGAAACACAGCTTTCATTCTGCACTAGTTGTCTCATTGGTTTATGGGTTCAGACTGCACAAGAACAAAATTGGCAGCTGTCATAGGGTTTATCATGGTTTAGTATGTATAATTCTCACTCCTGTCCTTCACCTGGAGATATAGTAAATTTTATTTTTCCTCTAAATATCTGTAAAAAAAATAAAAATCCCCCCCCAAAATCTTTAAGTTATTAGCAAACTAAGAGTTTACTAATCCACAGCCTTATATTTGAAGAGTAACAGTGTAACATATTTATTCCGGCCAGAGAATTTTCTGCCGTCTGTTTGGTTGCTGATGAAAAGAATGATCTGTCAAAAACCTTTCAAACCATTGTGTTCATCTGGCCCTCTGCACCAACATGGGAATACACTAAATGACAGATCATTAAAACAATATTATTCTAGAAACTTGTCAACTTTTAGAAAGCAGTGACAACCCATATGTTTAATATATGTCATATTTTCTTTTTTATAACTAGGATAATTACTTGATTGAGAGCAATTGACCTTTTTCTGGTATGACAAGCTTCTGTGAATAATTGACAAAAACAATTTTCGTGACTCTTTGAACAAGTGGGTTGTTTAATTTATGTTGAATTTTGTTTTCCCTTCCTCTAGGTAGTCTCTCCAGTAAACTTATGACTCAGGGAAAAGCCTCATCGAAGAGGACCCAACAGGAATCATGAGGGAAGGAAGTGCAGCTCTCTACATGGCCACTCCAGGCTCCCTGTCCACTTGGAAAATTAGGTTCATTTCACAGGACACGGCAACAGAGTGATAACAGGCTTCAACCTAACAGTTGAGGGAAATGTCGGAATTTTTTTAATGTAATGAAATTGTTAATGAGGGAAAAAAATTTTAATACGGTCTTGCCTACCATCAATCCCTAGAGATTTGGGGATTTTAATAGAAAGCCATGATGTATTTAAGCCAAGTTAAAAGGAAAAATATAACTATGGGCCAGTATTCAATGACTACAGCTTCATGGTTTTTAATTCTTTCAAAGCACACTAATAAAAATAGTGTGCTGCAAACCCCCACATAAATTAATCCTCCTTTCCCTTTCCCCTATAAATCCCTTTTTTCTTTCAAAGAGGGGAAATTCTATTTATTGTTATTTACTGAGTCCTCATGTGGAAGCATATCAAATATGTGTGAACTGCTACTGCTGTACTTAGGATCTCCAGCCGTTCTGTCATTGCTCCAGAAGAGCTAACATGAATGTGAGTAGATACGTGCGCCTTGTGGACCTCAGCACCACTGAGATAGCTCTGGGGGTTTCCTTCTGTAGTCTTAAGTGAATTGAAATAGAACTGTTGTGCTCATAAAAATGAAGTCATGAAAACAAGTAGTCCTGTTTGCGGGTTTTATAAACAAAAACATTTTCAAGGGGAAGATGACAGAATAAAAGTGCTTTTTACTTTTTATGATACACAGAAATTAGGGTGAGAGCTTTTCCAAACCCCTGAAAATCAAAGCGGCTGCTGTCTCCACCAATCACAAGTTTGATTGGATTCCTTCTGGGTCTGACTGGAGCCCTCTCTGAACTGTTTCTCTAACTTCACAAGCCTTTCTGAAATAGTACATAGACTATGCCTCGGTTTATTTATCATTTTGAAATAAAATCGACCTTTCAACCTGTAATCTTATCCACACTATTTTCTGGTGAAAGAGCCCTACATGTCCTTAGAACAATAAATGACAGACTTGGGGTGATGCACATCTCTTCTTTGATATCCTGTGTACGGTCTTCTTTGATATGTGCCCAGTGCTGGGGAGTGCACAACAGGAGACTGGGGGCTGAGAGCAGTGTCTGCTGGGTAAGAAGACCTGGAAGACACACATTTATGTGCACTTCTGATTTTTAAAACTTAACATATTCTAACTACAGAAGAATCATATCAAAATTAAACAGTCGAGAATTCAGAAATGGCGGGAAAAAAATAAAAATGGTGATCATCTCTTACACGGTTTGAACACATGAATTGCTTCACCTGCCTGCACTGTACATGATTCTTGTCATTCTCGTCACCCGTTCTGGTTACCTCTCTTGCCTCTCTTGTCTCTGGGTGTGAGTGACTAAGCCTGCCACTCTGACCATGTCCTTTGAAAGGCTCTTCTGTTGCCTTCTGCACTCACAGCAGAGTAGAAGTCTGGGACCAGCCTAGTTTTTATTCCCTGGAAATTTTTCTTTTCCAGTGACTGAAGTGAGTGGATCCAGTGTTATCTCCTTATTTAATTTGAGGAAATATTTTCCTAGTTCCATTTTTAATAACTCTTCCCGATATTCTGCCACTCCTGTTATCTTTTTTCACTGTCCTGGAGAAATTTTTCATTTAACCTTCATGTGACTGGTTTGACTCTTGCTACTCTTTTAGTTCTAATGTGAATATTACTATCATATTTCTAATTTTCTATTTTTTTTTCATAGCCACAACTGTCCTGGAACTCTATGTAGACCAGGTTGGCCCCATCACACTGGCTCCTGAGTGCTGGGGGTAAAGGTGTGCACTACCACACCTGGCTGTATTTCTAATTTCCTTGACTCTACCTCACTCCTTTGGTTCACTTTGTATTTTCTTTCTTGTATCCTTTTAAGGATATAGTAAAGGTTTCCTACACTTTGTTTTGATTTGATTTGAGCAACATAGATTCTGCCCAACACACTGGTTTCTTGGTTGCTCCCAGTACTTTTGTAGGACAGTGAGAAGTGTTTGCAGCAGAGGAGAGAATGGCTGCCGGTCACTGCCTCTGCAGGCTCCAGCTCGGTGTAGAGTCCAGTTCTCCGTCAAAGCTGTCTGCAATGAGTAGTACCAGTGCCTCATGACCATGCTTCTCTCTGGAGCAAACAAAACATGAGATTCAATTTTGACAGCAATTGTCCTGAGACCTGAATGTTCACTTTTTAGTAGTCAGTGTGGATGGTTTCAGCAATCTGCAGGCTTTTTTTTAGATTCTTTTTTTTTTTTTTTACCTTCAAAGGCAGCTTCTATTTTTAAGAAAAAATAAATCTTCCCCAAGTGGGAAAAAAACATAAATGTGTGTGGCATTCATAGTGTTAAAATTTTTTTTAAAAGTTGAGCTGGGGATGGTGGCACACACCTTTAATTCTAGCAGTCTGGAGGCAGAAGCAGTTGGCTCTCTGTGAGTTCAAAGCCAGCCTGGTCTATAGAGCAAGCCCCAGGCCAGCTAGAACTAAAGGGAGGCCCTGTCTCAAAAAGACAAAAAAAAAAAAAAAAAAAAAAAAAAAAAAAGTTGAAAACACAATTTAACACCTCCCTATAACACTGTAAAGAAGTGTTCAGAATATTTTCTTTGATCCTGGATGGCAGCAATCCAGAACACCGTATACTTGCCATCAAGAGGAACTAGATTTAAAGTTTTGCAGTTATATGGCAAAACTCCCCAACCTTGGACAGTTCTGTCTCCAACCTATAAGATAGCAGCCATACCTTGCCCTGAGGGTCAAGTAAGACTTTTCTCAGTACTCTTGTTTAAATGTCTAGTACTGTGAGACAATCCTGAAGTGCAGTTACAAACACCTCCCCACCTTAGCATTATGACAAACCCTAAGCATAGAGCCTGCAGACACACCCACCCCACGTTAACTGCAGAACAGCTGCTGCTTGAGATAAATGAGCTCATCGACTTCAATGAGCATGAATACCAACCTTGCCGGGGACCTATGCCAGCTTCAAATGATTCCTGGTTCACTGACAGATTGTGTGGCAGTGTTTACGTGCAAAGCAGCCAAATGAAAGCAAACGAAGGGGGGCAGTATTAAATACACACAAGATCCTGAACCAGGAAACAGAACTACAGTTAACATTACCCCTAAGGGGGCTAGAGAGCTGGCTCTGACGTTAACAGCACTGGCTGCTCTTGGAGAGAGAATCTGAGTTTGGTTCCCAGCACACAGACACAGTGGACAACATATGGACAACATAACTCCAGTTCCAGGGGAATCACCTTCTGACCTCTCTTACCTACATAAAAACAATACACACAACACATATGATAAACTTAATAAATCACATATACTAAAATCCTCAGTTAAGCAGCACTTGTAAAAAAAAAATTAAACCTGTTGAGTACTGCAAACTATAGTACTTAAAAAGCTGAAAATTGGACAGGTGGTATCTTTGAAGAACAGCTTTATGTTCACCAAAAACCCCAAGAGTTCCCCAAGTCCTGTTCTTCACATGGGAATCTCTCCATTATTGGGGGTAGGGGGGTGAGACCCTTAGGTCGCATTGACTCCGTCTGTAGGATTCACTCTTGGTGGTATACATTTCATGGGCTCCACCGTATCAGTTTCTCAATTCATGACATCTTAAATATCCATTCATTATTGGTGTTCGCGGAGCGCATGAGCAACATATTCCTTTAATCTCTCCAGTATTTGCAGGATGAAAAGCATCAGAGCTAACATGCCTGATCCCAAATCACCTAGCTAGCCAAAAGTGATGCCACAGAAACCACCCTACTGCCTCGAAATCCCAGTTTTGTGTGTGTGCAATTGGGGCAAAGGAAAAACCCTTTTGGTGAGGTCCCATTTCTGAAACAAGAAGATAGAGCTACCAGACAATTTTGATCTTTTTTGACCATATAGCTTCTATGGGATTAGAAATAAACTGGGACTGTAAGGGTATAATTTAGCACTTGCTAGAATGCACACTTGTAATGGCAAGTGGTGGAGACAGGATCTGAGGTTCCTGGTAATCCCAGTTCCAGACCAGCCATGGCAACACACACATATGCGTCAAAACAAGAGAAAAAACATCAGGATGTCGTCCCCAGAACCTCTGCTTTGTCTCTGGTCTTCCCATGGGAAACCTGTACTGATTTTATTTCCACGTGCTAACCCTACTGTACTGTGTCCCCGAGCGATCCCTCCCCACCCAGGCCGTGCAGCCAGGAGTCAGCAAGGTCGCTGCGCATCCCCGGCAGCGCTCCGCGAGGTCGGGTCGCGTCAGTGGCGACGCCTTCCGCCCGAGCCTCGCCGGCCCGTCACTCACACGGGCCGTCCAATGGCGGCGGGGGGGTGGGGGGGCGGAGCCTGGGGCGCTTCCGCCCGAGCCAGTGGCGTCAAACGCCTGCCGTGTCCATGGAGAGAGGTTGAGGCCGCTCGGCCCGAGGCTGCGGGCACCGGCACCGCGGACATGTCGGCTTCGTTGGTCCGGGCTACGGTGCGAGCTGTGAGCAAGAGAAAGCTGCAGCCCACGCGGGCCGCCCTCACCCTGGTGAGTCCTCAGCTGACACCGCCGTGGCCGCCCCGCGGAGGTCATGGCGGTAAACAAGCGCAGCGGACTACGGCTCCCGGCAGGCCTCGCGTTCCGCGGCCGAGCCGACACTGGGGGCGGACGTGCGGGCCGCGCTGGGGGCCTCGCCGGATCCCGGGGCTGCAGGGCGGCTCGGCTGGGCTGGGAGAGTCCTGAGCCCCGCCAGCCCTTGTCCCTCCGCGGACAAAGAAGGAAGGTCTCCAGCCGAGTCCCCAGCGCTGTCTGGGACGAAGGTCACACTCCTGGCGTCCAGGTGCGGCCGGGGCGCGTTGAGTGGAGGAGACACCGCGCATCCTAACGGTTGTTTAGGGAACATTTCGAGTGCTATGCCTCCGTGTCCTTGGTGTAGGCAGCTTCGGAAATCAGTCCACCATCTATCTCACGCATCCCACGACCCCACGGTTTAAATGCTCTGTTCCGTCTAGGGTCAGTAAACTAGAGGAAAGCTGTGATCAGGTGGGAGAAGTCATTTTTATTGTAGATCCTTGTTTAGGCTTTTCGGATTAGCTCTATCAGACTGCATTGTTTTACTTTTTCTGCACTAGCGAGCTCCTTTTCATGTCTGGTAAGCACACCATGGAATCTAGAGTTACCGAAGATGAAGAGAACGAGAGAACACAATTTCAGCCCTCGTGTACCTTCAGATTATATACCTGGCTGCCCTGGAGCTCCCTATATAGACCAGGCTGGCCTGGAACTAACTCCCAGAGACCGCCTGCCTCTGCCCCTGCCCCTGCCATATTTCATCTTAATCTCAGTAAAAAAAGTATTCAGAATTCATCAGAGTTCTTAAACTAGTAATAAGTAGATCAAGGAAAAGTCAGGGCACAAGGACAGGTTTTTTGTTTGTTTGTTTGTTTTTTAAAAGCCTTTATCACTATTTCCTATCACATTACCTATTGGGAATTTTTGAGCTGGCCCTCTTTATTCCCACCCTCTCAGACATTATCAGGACCCTATGTTTCAGGACAAGAAACGAGTTATTCAGGTCCCACCCTCTGTGGAAACACATTCCTAGGCAAAACTGCCATTTTTGTAAGGAATCACATCTCATTTACCAGGCCTGGTTTCTGTCCAAGCTTTACTTCTCCATTACATATTATCATAGCAATTGTCAGTTACAAGGCTGCCTGTTGCCTGGCTCAGCTGTAGAGTCAGTTTTCCGAACTCATCCTTAAATGTTATGCCTGACCCAGTCTCAGTTCCCTGTGATTTTCTTGGGAGCTAGTATGAGCAAAAGCACATGGGTGCTCCTTTGTACTCCCCAGTGGTTACTGAAGCCCCAGCTAATGTACCCTCTAGACACTAGGGCCTGTTGCTGTTTATGCTTGGTCTTCGAGTGTTTGCTAAATACTTGGGACCTCAGCATGTTACATCGATTGCAGAAGTAGTGAGGTCCTAGGTGAGTGTGTTACAGACACATAAAAGCAGACAAAAGTAGAGATGATTAACTGGGCATGGAGGGACACCTTAATCCCAGAATGTGGATCAAGACCATTCTGGTCTACATAGTGAGCTCCAGGTCAGCTAGAACAAGAGCTGTCTCAAAAAAAAAAAAAAAAAAAAAAAATAGTTAAGAGAACATACAACTGAATAAAGGAGAAGCAGGCACATACCTTTAATATCAAGGCCAGCCTGGTCTACAGAGTGAGCTCCAGGCCAGCTGGGTCTAAAGGGAGACCCGTTCTCAAAAATACAAATAAACAAATATCTTTTAAAAACTGATCCTAAAATGATGTATGAAATACACAAAGCATCAATAAAAAAAAAAATAAAATAAATAAATAAAAACTGATCCTAAGCCAGGCACGGTGGCCCACGCCTTTAATCCTAGCACTTGGGAGGCAGAGGTAGGTGGATTTTTGTGAGTTCAAGGCCAGCCTGTTCTACAGAGTGAGTTTCAGGACAGCTGGGGCTTACAGGGAGACCCTGTCTCAAAAAGACCAAAAACAAAAAACTGATCATATATATAATATATATTGTATTATTATATATGTGGCCGTATCAATTTTGAAATGTTGCTGTAGAGTCTAATAGAAGTGAGGAAATGGCTGGGAAGATGATAACATGAAAACATACCAACCCCAGTTACCTGCTTTAACTGATGTTAGGTCTGGAGAGTTGATAAAGCTGAAGGGAAGGGTTTAGATTGGTGTTGGGCTTCCCAGGAAGCATGTATAGAAACCTACAGTGGCTAAAAAAAAAAATTGTGATGTATACAGAGGGTGCCTTAGGGCTTAACTAGTGAAACCTGACTGAAAAGGGCTGAGAAACAAGAGTTGGCTGGAGAGATGGCTCAGCCATTACGGGCACTGGTTCTTGCCGAGCAACTGGGTTTGGTTCCCAGCACCCACATGGTGGCTAACAACCATCTGTAACTCCAGTTCCAGGGGATCAAAAGCCTGCTTCTGACCTCCACAAGCATTGCATGACATGGGTATACTTTACACACATGTAGGCAATACACTCATAGGCAAAATAAAAATAATAAAAAAGGAACTGTTAATGTATTGAATAGGATCAGAAGACAGACTAGTACATGGAGGTAGTTTAGCTTTCCCAAGGAAAGTTAAGGCAGCCTTGTCTACAGAATTCCAGGCGTGGCAGGACTACATGATGAGACCCTTGCCATTCTGTAAGCTATATGTTAAGGACAGCTGGGGTTGAGTAGTAGAACAGTTGCTTAGGGTGGGTAGAAGAAAGGAGTGGGAGAGCAAGAGAGATCCTGTTGTAAAAGCTGATTCTTTTTTATTTTTTTTATTTTGTATGTGTATGAATGTACTGTGTGCATGTAGGTCTGTGCACCCGTGTCGTGCAATGCTGCGGAGGTCAGATTCCCCTGGAACTGGAGTTCTCCTGGAATTGGACTTACAGTCATAGCTCTTCAGTCATTCATTTAGTAGCCTTATGCAAATATTTAATTAGATGTACACCACAGATTTGTAAGACTAAAATCACGAAGTATAAAAATACACCAAGGACAGGGTAGGTGGTAGCTCAGTTGGTAAAGTACTTCTGTGCAAGTGTGAGGACTGAGTTTTATCTCCAGTATCATATTAGAAAGCCTGGTAGTGTTGCGTACTTTTAATCCCAGTGCTGGGTGGTGGGGAGAGTTGGTGTCTGGGGACACGCAGATCCCCAGGACTCGATGGTTAGCCAGCCTGGTCTTCTGGGTGAGCACCAACTCAGTGAGAGACCCTCCCTTTCTCAAAAACACAAGATGGACAGTGCTTGAGAAATGATACCTGAAGAATGATGGACACCCAAGGTTAACCTCTGACCTCTGTGCATGCTCACAAGAACTCTCAGACACCTAGAAGAGACCCGTTCATTGGCTACCATTTATCTGTCACCTTTGAAAGATTAAAATACCAAGCTTATGATGAAATTTAAATTGGTTATGGTTGTTGGCACATGTTCATTAAGGAATCAGTTTGGTGTTTTTAGTTTTTCTAAACAGACAAAAAAAAGGGGGACAGGAAGGAAAGTAGGGGATTCCTTAAGCAAATAAAATTTTGAGGATAGCTGGGCATGGTGGTGCACGCCTTTAATCCTAGCACTCGAAAGGTAGAGGCAGGAGGATCTTTGTGAATTCAAGGCCAGGCTGGTCTACAGAGTGAGTTCCAGGACAGCTGGCATTGCCGAGGTGGCCCGCTGGCACGAGGCTGTTCTGAGCACACTCATCTAGAGTGCCTTTCCCAGCATTTGAACAACAAAAAGAGTCTGCAATCATTTTTTTTGAAAATGAGTCCCAAACATCTTCAAGGTTTCTCTCATTCCAAGTGGACCAGTCTGTGTCGCAAACAGCAAAGCAGATCAGTCACTAAGCAGACTGCAGTGTCGTTTTCCTCTTGGTGAGGGCTCGGCTGGGGGAAGCACTCACTAGTCACACTTGCCCAGGATATCTGTCTGGTTTGCACCTGGCAGGGAAAATGAGGATGGTGTTGGCTCCTATACCAGTTGCGGGCAGTCAAGTTCTTCTTTGTTGCTACTTTCTATATAAGATGAGCATCAGCAACCCAGTGGTCAGCAGAAGCTCAGCCTGACTTTTATTTTGAGATGGGTCTGGTTGTGTAGGCCAGGCTAACCTAAAACTTATTTTGAGATGGGTCTGGCTGTGTAGACCATGCTAACCTAGAACTTTTATTTTGAGATGGGTCTGGCTGTGTAGACCAGGCTAACCTAGCACCCATGATCCCCGTCTCAGCCTCCAGGGATCACAGGTGGCCACTGTTTAGATGTTTCCTACTAAGACTTGAGAAAACAAGAGGACACATTGATTTGTAGGACCAAATTAGGTCATTAAGAAAACTTGTTGGCGATAATACTCAGGCTTGGTTGACCAGAGAGAAAGCCCCATTTGCTTTTGTCACCTTTGGCCTTCCCACTGTAAACCCAGATAGTTAATATTTTAGCTCCAACAGATATTTTTTCTTCATCTTTACTTTCTCTGATAACACTTTTTATAGAAATATTACAGGATCTGCCTGTACCCCCATCTGGCCTGAAACTGTAGACCAGGTTGACCTTGCTCTCAGAGTTCACCTGCCATTGCGTCCCGAGTGCAGGGATTGAAGTTGCCTGCCACCACCTCTGGCTTGGCTTTGTTTGTATAGCCTTATTTTTTTATTCCCCTTTTTTAATATTTTATTTATTTTGTTTTATGTGTATGAGCATATTCTCTGCATGTGTGTTAGTGTACCTATGACATGCAATGCCTGAGGATGTCAGAAGAGGGCATTGGATCCCCTGAAACTGGAGTTACGGATAGTTGTTAGCCACAATGGGAGTGCTGGGAATCAATCCTGGGTCCTCTGTAAGAGCAGGCAGTGCTCTTAGCCACTGAGCCATCTCTCCAGCCCCATATAGCCTTATTTCATGGGAAGTAAAAATAATGGCCAGATTTAATAAAGTCATCTATAATTAGTTTGATCTGTAATGGTTAAAAGTGACCAAATAACCTGAGAAAAATTCAGAGTCTTACTATATATTAATCTATCACGAGCATAACAAGTTAAGAATGTTATTTTTCTAATATAATTTTTAAATTAAAAAATTTTATTATTTGACAGTTATATTATTTGACAATTTCACACATGTATAGTGAATTTTGGTAATTTTCATCCCCCTACTGACCTCTGTCCTTCTCTCTCTCCCATTGAAACTCTTCTCAACAAACCTACTACTTTAGTGTCTTTATTTCGTGTGTGTGCATGTCTGTGTTTCTTTTTTTTCTTTTCGAGACAGGGTCTCCCTGTAGCCCCAGCTGTCCTGGAACTCACTCTGTACACCAGGCTGGCCTTGAACTCACAAAGATCCGCCTGCCTCTGCCTCCCAAGTGCTAGGATTAGAGGTGTGCATAATCATGCCCCGCTCACATGTCTGTGTTTCTGAGTGTATGTATGTGCACTTTGTGTCTGCAGGGGCCCATGGAGACCAGAAGAGGGCATCAGATCCCTGGAGCTGAAGTTACAGACAGTTGTGAGGCTCCTGATGTAGGTGGTGGGAACCAAGCCTAGGTCCTCTGCAAGGACAGCAAGTGCTCTTAGCCACTGAGCCATCTCCAGCCCCTGTTGTCTTTTTGTTTTTTTATGTTTTAAAATTTTATTACATTTATTTGGGATTTGGGGTGGGTGGTCTCCACCACCCTGTACTTAGCAGAGGTTAGAGGACAACTTGCTGGCGTTGTTTCTCACCTTCCACCATGTGGCTTCCCGCAATCAAACTCAAGTTACCCAGATTGGAGGCCAGCACCTCTACCTGCCAGACGCCTTGCTGGCTCCTTTTAGTGTTTTGTTTTGTTTTTTTTAAATATGAGAGATTTATTACGGCTCATAGTTTTGAGAGAAGAGTCCTTCATTGTGGGGAAGTCATGGCAACAGGAGGGGGAGGAAGCTGCTCACACTGCATCTGTCAGGAAGCAGAGAGAGGAATGATGACGCTCAGCTTGTTTCCTGTTTATAATTCATTCCAAGATCCCAAGCCATAGAATGGTACCAGATCTTCCCACGGTAATTAACCCTGTCTAGAGACTCCCTCATAGACATGCCTAAATATCTGTATCCTGGGTGATTGTAGACACTGTCAAATTAACAATAAATATTAAACATCACAGATGCTATCGAAAGGTTACTCCTGAACAAACTGTCAGCCCATGAAAGGAAACAGCCAGAATTGACCAGAATCCAAGTCAACAGCTCCAGAGAGAGAGGACAGTTTTACTTCTCATCCACCTGTGCCCATTTTCTAAGCCTAGGGAACAATCTGCGGAAGAGGGGGCGTGGTAGAATGTAAAGGCTGCGATTGGGGTGAACGGTGAAACTACAGCGTTGTAGTCTGGACACTAATTATTGATCAACTTGATTGAACAAAAACACCTTTCACCCCCACTGAATGGTGGGACTGTGGTTTTTTTTGGGCACACATCTGTAGATTGGTTTTGCACGAAGGATGCTTATACTCATGGATTATCACTTATAGCTAAAAAATGAAGAAAAAAAAAAACCTGAAAGATGCAGGACAGTTATGGCAGAAATACATGATCTGGGAGGGGTGGGGTGGGGGGAAGGAAAGGGAAATATGCCTGATCTGAATTGGAAAATGATGTACGAAAATGCACAAACCACATAAAAATTAATTAAAAAAATGAGACAGAAGGAGGAAGGCAGTATCAATTTAAAACCAGATCACCATAGAAAATGGTAACCAAAATGTAAACCAGGTCCGGCTAATTATTTTCTAAAACTATTGATTTGTAATGAAAATCAAATCTGAAGACACTTTTCAGTCGGCACACAGCACACCTGTGAAAAATGACAGCATTTACAGGGCGCTAATGGATGGCCCAGAAAAGCAGGTCCTGTGCACCACATGAATTCATTTTAACCAGTGTACTCTGTCGATGCTACAGTTTTCTGTATTGTAGAGATGAAGAAACTGAGGCCCAGAGTGGACCAGGCTTTCTCAAGGTTGCTCAGCTAGTAAGAGGTAGTGCTTGAATCTGAAAGGACTTGATTGGGGTTGATGGACTTCGTATCTTCTCCGTATGTGTGTGGTAGCATCTGTGATGCTTTTAGTGTTTTAATGAACAGTTTCACTAATTCCTTGAGGTTGGCATTCTTTGGTTTACAAAAAAAAAAAAGCAGTTTTTTTCAGTTTTTCTTGTCACGTGAATATATAAGACAGGCTTATATATAGTCTTTAAGTCTGTGGCTTTGAAGAATACAGATTTCTTAGCTAAAACCATAAAATTTTATTTTTTAGACACCTTCGGCTGTAAACAAAATAAAACAGCTTCTTAAAGATAAGCCTGAACATGTAAGTACCACCCATTAAATATTTAGTAAAAAGTAAAGTTCTGTTCTCAGGATTAATGTAACTGTTGCATATACCATGCTTTCATTAACTAGGGTATTTGTTTTTGTTGGTTTGCAGTGCTAAGGATTCAACTTAAGGCCTCATCCATGCTAGACAAGTGCTCTACCTGGGGGTCACCCAGACTCCACTCATGCAAGACAAGTGCTCTACCTTGGGTACACACAGACTCCACTCATGCGAGACAATGCCTCTACTGGGGTACACCCAGATTCCACTCATGATAGAACCAAGGGCTCTACCGGGTACACCCGACGCCATCTGCTAGACAAGTGCTCTACCTTGGGGTACACCCAGACTCCACTCATGCTAGACAAGTGCTCTACCTTGGGGTACACACAGACTCCACTCATGCTAGACAAGTTCTCTACCTTGGGTACACCCAGACTCCACTCATGCTAGACAAGTGCTCTACCTGGGGTACACCCAGATTCCACTCATGCTAGACAAGTGCTCTACCTGGGGGTCACCCAGACTCCACTCATGCTAGACAAGTTCTCTACCTGGGTCACCCAGACTCCACTCATGCTAGACAAGTGCTTTACCTGGGGGTCACCCAGACTCCACTCATGCTAGACAAGTGCTCTACCTTGGGGTACACCCACACTCCACTCATGCTAGACAAGTGCTGTACCTGGGGGTCACCCAGACTCCACTCATGGTTCTTAAAAATCAAAATCATACAGAAGGGACTTTTCTGAGAAAAAAAAAGCTACTCTCAACCCTAGGCACTTTGTCACTCTTCCTTCCCAGATGCCACCTTGTTGTGTCCTTGGTGTGTGTGGTGGTACCTCAGCCTCCACAATGTGCAGTCAGGGTGGTTGGTGTTCTGTAGTGATAAGGCCTCTGCCTACAGCCTGGCAATAGCCCCTCTCCCTTCCAAGGTTGTGACAGCCAAAAGGGAACCACTGGCCCATATTGCTCTTGGATGGGTCTTTTTTATGGAAGAGCATACCCTGCATGCTCTGGTTACAGTTTGCATTTTGCACTAATAATTCAGCTTGAAGATTTTGTAAACCATTGTATGATGGTCTTGTCCTCCTCCACGACTGCATAGATTCCACTGAGCAGATTTGATGTGTTGGACTTAGCTTTGTATGAACAGTCTTTCTTTGGGTTGTTTTCTTCATTGCTGCCCAAGACCTCATTGACCAGCAGAGGGTGTGGCGGCGTCCTGTGCTGGACCCGTTGCTCTAGACTTGGAAGCTGACTCTAGCCAGATAAGACCGGATCCTGCCTGCGGCATCTTTGAGTCAGGAGGTCTGTGCATCGTGTTATTCACTGTGCATTATTAATAGTTGATAGGATGCTGTAAATATTTCAAGCAGTGGCTTGTGGATAGTTAATTATTATTAGACTGCGAAATTATTTTCTGGGTTCTGTTTACAAACTAATGGGACTTTTCACACCTTCATCCTAAGAGTCATTAAATGCTGACAGAAGTTAGTGTTGCGACAGAATTTGGATTGATAACTTTCTAGTGTATAAAATGACCAAAATAATAATAACAACAACAATAAAAACCCTGTTAAGTTAGTCTTAGAGTTTTGTGGGCTATTTATTCCTATTGATGTGAAAATGTGTAATTTATAACATGAGCATTCCCTTTGCCAAACTGTCATTATCTAAACCTTTTGTTTTGAGACAGAGTTTGTGTAGCCCTGCAACAGCCTAGAATTCAGTATGTAAACCAGGCTAACTCTTGAACTCACAGAGATCGCCTGTGTCTGCTGATGCTGGTATCACGGGGGTGGTTGCCAGATAGTGACCCGTGGACCATGCTGCATGCTCACCACAGGGAACCCCAGAGAAAAACTCAGAGCAAGCAACCTCCAAGCTTTATTTAAACGTATTTAATTTATATGATGTGTTCATGTTCCTCTGGGGGCCAGAGGTCAGTCTCACACAGCAGCATTCCTAGGAGCCATTTACCCCAATTTGGTTTTTGTTGCTGTGTCTTGATTTTTGGTTTTAGTCTTTTTTTGAGGCAGAGTCTCCCTGTAGCCCCACCTGCCTGGAACTCAGGATGTAGACCAGGCTGGCCTCCATCTCACAGTGATCTGCCTGCCTCTGCCTCCCCAGCTTGCTATGATCCTCATGCTTCAGCCTGCGTGAGTGCTGGATTCAAGGTGGGTGTGTCACCAACTCTGCTGTAGCCAAGGTTTTTAGTAATCATTTAATCCTGTACTTTAATGCTAAGTTTCTATTCTCAATTTTGTTTCAGGTAGGTGTGAAAGTTGGGTGTACGAACCCGAGGCTGTAATGGCCTTTCTTATACCCTGGAGTACCCAAGACGAAAGGAGTTCTATGAAGAATTATTACAGGGATTGTTAAGCTTTCTTGTTTTCATTTTTGAGACAGGATCTTTTTGTAGCCCAGGCTAACCCTAGAACTCCTTAGATAGCCAGATAAGGATGACCTGTCTTACAAGTGCTCCTCCGTTCTGTCTCAAAAGTGTTGGCAGTTTCCAGTGTGCACCACCATTCCTGGCTCTGGTAGATTTTTTTTTTTTTTTTGGTCTTTTCAAGACAGGGTCTCCCTGTAGCCCCAGCTGTTCTGGAACTCACTCTGTACACCAGGCTGGTGTTGAACTCACAAAGATCCACCTGCCTCTGCCTCCCAAGGGCTAGGAGTAAAGGCATGCGCCACCACACCCGGCTCTGATAGATATTTTTAATGTTTTCTGGACACTGTTCTGACAATTTTTACCTTTGTACAAAACTGATTAGAGACTGATATTTGAGTTAGAAGTTGTGTAGGTTGTGCTTACTGTGTGCCAGACATTGATGGGCAGACTCTCATTTCTGACATGACTGACATGCAACTGAATGAAGGAGATGACGTTTCCCGTTCTGATGAGGCACTGGTCTCAGCAGTGAGGAAGCGCCTCCCGGACATTAGAACATCAGCTTCCTAACTTCCTGAGTGATCCATTGGATAAGTTGTTGTTGCAGCTCTCGGTAGTCACTACCATTTCTAGAAAGGGTTGTGTGGTTCCAGGTTTTCTGGCACAGGGTCTCCCTCCTTACCCCAGCTGGAACCTCCTGATTCTTCTGCCTCTCAAGTCCCAGGTCTATAGACATAGCCACTGCACTCAGCCCCACAAGCTTTTCTTAAAAAGAAAGTGGATCTTTTTTCATTGTGTGTGTGTGTGCACACACGTGTGTACCTGTGTGCATGTGTGTACATGCGCGCATATGTTCACATGCTGCATTGTACGTGTGGGGGGTCAGAGGACAACTTTGGAGAGTTGGTTCTTTCCCTGCCCTGTGCGTTCTGAGCATCAGGCTGAGGTACTCAGGCTTGCACAGCAGAGTCCTTTACCCAAGACAGCTTGCTGACCCTCACAAAGATTTTTAAGACTATAAACTCCAAAGTGAACCCATCTAGTCATTTCCGATGACACAGCAGTTTTATATGTGTTATGTCGACTTCATACTTTTATTTCAAATATTTATTTTTAATTACGTATCTGTGTAGATACGTGTCCTTGAGTTCAGGATTTGGTAGAGGTCGGAGATATCATCCCCTGGAGCTTGAGTTGCAGGCACTTGTCAACCACCTGGCTTGTGCTGGAAGCAGATTCTGGTCCTGTTAAGAGCAGTATGCCTTCTTAACTGCTTAGCCCCTTCTGCAGCCCTAACTCAGCCTTTGAGGGATTTTTTTTTCTAATTTTTATTACAATTTTCCATTTTTTGATTATTGCATTTGACAGCAGTCTTTTCCCCCGGTAATCCTCTGACCCATACTGAAGCACCAGGCATAACCAGAATAGTATATCCTATGAATAAGCAGTTCTTTGGATGTTTTTAGGTTTGATGTGTCAAGTATAGTTGACACTCCACCTATACTTGTAATTTCATTGACTCAATCTTTGCATTTGGGAGGCAGAGGCAGGCAGATCTCTGTGAGGTCAAGGCCAGCCTGGTCTACGTAGTGAGTTCTAAGACAACTGGGGCTACAGGGAGACCCTGTCTTCAAACAAACAAAAAAAAGAATATACATCTTTACTCATAATCCCAGATTGAAAAAAATGAGCAAAATATAATGAAAGGCAAATCATGATTTTGCAGAAATGTCATGGAATTTCCTTGTGGAAAACCTTCTCCCTTGTTATAATTGGTTCTGAAGTAAAAAAGGTTGGGGACATGGAAGCCCGTTAGGGAAATGCAGAAATCTGCTAAGACCTCCTGTAGAATTGCTGTTGGTCACTGCTGAGAGTTCACTTGACTTTGAATGCAGGTTCCATATGCTGTGGGCTTTATATGACATATGTTTTCTTTCCCCAAGGAGTCAGAGTATTCATCGAAAAGAAAGCACAGCTAACACTCTTAGGAACAGAAATGGACTATGTCGAAGACAAATTATCCAGTGAGTTTGTCTTCAATAACCCAAACATCAAAGGAACTTGTGGCTGTGGCGAAAGCTTTAATATTTGAAACATCAGGACTCCTGGCTCCACGTTCCAGGAGAGCTGGAGGCTGCCTGGGAACTTACTGAAGAAATCATGTGACTGTCAGTGCACTCATTTACAATGTGTGGCCGCCTCACGGGGAAAAATAAAAGTGGTGCATTTTGAAAATTAAGCCAGTGTATTAGATTCTAAAAGAAGTGATATTTGTATTCTCTGTAAGGGGCGGAAACTGAGAAATCATCGGTTCCTTTGAGTCATTTTTTCCGTTCTTTACAGAAGTAAATCCTGGCCTGTACTTAATTCTCTAGCATCCTATGTATGGGAACCAGTTTCATGCCTGTTGCTTTGCTGGGAGTTGAGGAAAGGAGGCGGTGGAGTACAGCACTAGTGCGCAAGTGAACGGCTGGGCCCTGCGGCTCCCCGCAGCTTCCCAGCCATTTTGCTCGCTGGCTCTAATTCCACAGGCAGGACAATGGCAGGGGAAGTGTGCTGCTGCCTGGCTTTCTTCCCAAATTTGCTATGGCCTTTGACATGTATCAGTAATGTGATTATGAGATGCCTCCTTTGTGTATACTTCTCCAGTACCAGAATCGACAGTGCACGAGTTCTGAGTGAGGTATCAAAGGCAAGAACCACCAGGCTTAAGTCCATCTTCTTCAGCATTCTATCTGCTTCTAGATGGTTTGCTTAGACCTTTCATTTGGAAGGTCTCTTAATAAGAAGCCACCTAGCTCACCTGTCTCAGTTCTGTATGTGAGGAGACAAGACCCCAAGGAGGCCCAAGGCTTGTCACACCCCTGTGTAAGCTAGGGGTGCCTAGCACAGCACACAGCTCTCACTTCCAGTGACAGCAGTGCTGTGGGAGGCGGTCAGTGGAGGTGCATGGCGGTCTGCTTCCCAGGTATCTGTCAACATTTCCATGGAGTTGCTTTGTAATTTATGGAGATCATATTAGTTTTATTTTGAATGGAAAAGTCTTTTTTTTTAAAAGCCTTTTGTATGAATTGCCATCTTGTTTCTTTAGAACTTTGAAACAATAGTTTCTACTTACAGGTAAGATACTTCAGCAATCTAGAATTTCTTAGAGGACAGCATTTATGGAACAGAACATGGAGGTGTTTCCTTACAATTATCTATATATCTTTCTGGTTCCTACATGAAATTGCTACATTCTTATTTATCACCAGTCTTTTGAGACAGGGTTTCGCTGTGTAGTACAGGGCTTTGCTGTGTAGTACAGGCAGGTCCTGAACTCTTGTCCCTCCTGCTTCAGCTTCCTGGGTGTTGATATTAGAACCTGGCTCCCACTTTTTCTTTTAAACTGCTCCTGACTTAGTGTACTATTTTTCTTGTGTTCGATACCTTACATAATTGATAACAATATTTTGTTGAAATCTGATTCTCCTGATGTGGCTGAGTTCTTAATATTTATGCCATTTCCTAAAGTACCTACCCACAAAAATGCACCAAAAACTAGAGCGGTAGTTTTATATAAATGTTGATGAGCTTGTACCCTAAAATAGAATTGTCAATATACCCTTAATTTGTGCAATACTGTATGTAGAGATTGAGTTATCAATTAAAAACCATGGCCTCTCGTGATCATAAGAATGCCTTTTCCTGTTGAGGGGTTTAGAGTAATGACAAATTTTATGCTGCCTGTTTGCAGAAGCTTCTTTGAGTGTGTCTTTTGTTTTGTTTTTCTTTTTAGTTTTATCCTTTTTTTGGTATTTTCGAGACAGGGTCTCGCTTTTAGTCCCAGCTGGCCTGGAGCTCGCTCTGTAGACCAGGCTGGCCTTGAACCCACAGAGATCGCCTACCTCTGCCTCCTGAGTGCTGGGATTAAAGGCGTGTGCTGCCACGTCCTGCAGCAGAAACCTCTTTGAACCTTCCTTGCTTTCCTCCCTGTTTCATGGTCGCTCTCCTCCAAACGGTACCTTCCAGCTGATGCAGGTTCGCTTTCCTACGTCCTCAGGAGAGACTGTTACTCCCACTCAGAATGCTCCCTTTATTCAAGCATCGCTTTTCTTGCCTTCAAAAAGGGTCTTAGCAGTTCAGTTCAAATCCAGTAAGTGAAACTGTCTCAGGCTGCAGAGATCCTAGAACTGGCAAATGAACCATGCTTCAATGAAGGTATTATTGTGTTAATAATCAGCTCATGACTGTAGAGTGATGGCTCAGTAGTTAAGAGCTCTGGCTGCTATTCCCAGCAACCACATGATAATACCTGTCCTTAACTCTATTTCCAGGAGATCTGACTCCCT
>VZQC01012289.1:0-25312 GCA_009823505.1 Rhizomys pruinosus | reverse complement strand
AGAGAGAGAGAGAGAGAGAGAGAGAGAGAGAGAGAGAGAGAGGATGTAGGTTGTATGTAAATACCATATAGAAGGAACTTGAACATCTGATGACTTGGGTATCCATGGAGTGTCCAGGAATCAATCTCTCATGTATATTCATGATTATACTTACTATTATGATTTTATTATAAATGTAGGCATTAGGACCAGCCAAAAGAGGAGACACACAGGGTAAGTTCTGAGAGGGTCCCAAACATGGAGCTTGTGTGCCCTCTTCCTGTGGAGTGGAGATGCACTACTCCTGGCAAAGCGCTGAGCTTCCTGCCCAGGAAGCTTGCTCAGCCTGAGTCTGGAGTTGTCTTTTCTTTTCTTTTTTTTTTTCATTACTTAGACATGATTAAATTATGGGCCACATGACTGGTCTCCAGCTGCCTCTCCAGTCCAAGCCTGTGGCTGGTCTTCCTGGCTCGGCCTCCCTCCACCTTAGTTTCACCTTAGCTGTCACCAGGGCCTACCTGTCACTCCTCTCATCATAGTACTTGGCACGTCCCAAGGGTTTAGTATTTTCCTCCCAGGAAGAACCAGGAACAAAGACCAGAAAAATCCTGTATTATACAGCAGCAGGAGTGTTCAGGCCCTCTCCCACCAGTCTTCCTAAGCCCCATCAGCCCTTGTCAGGTCACCTTAGCCTAACAGTCTGTACTGAGGATCCTTGGTCACATCTTAATGTCTCAGAACCTGGATGTTTGCATATGCTATTTCCTGTATGTGGATTTGCATCCTCATTTACCTATCTATTAAACTACTCACATTTTGGAACCCAGGTAAATGATTCCTCCTTGGTAGAGTCTTCCAGAGAGGGGCAATCCCTACCTCCTCATTGCTGCTTATAATTCTTTGTTCATTTATAGATATCACAAAAATTACAGGATAGCACTGTTTTGGATCAAGATCCTGTATAGTCCCCCAAAGACTAGATTAAAAATCAAAATGCTAAAGTTCTGTGTTACTAAACCTAAGCTAGGTTGTTATCTGACCTCCTGAGAAGTTAGGAGACAGAATAGTCAGGTTTCCAGTTTCAATCTGTGTTGATCAAGAAGTTTCCTCTGCTTTGATCTTTATGGAAAAAAAAGAGTAACTGTGAACTAACCTGATGTTAAGCCTAAATCAGGCTTTATTATTCTGCCTTCCTGACCCACCTCTAAAGAAAATTCTTTGAAATTGCTAAACTGCTTTATGTTCTTTATTTCTGCTTCCTTCAGTCCTTTTCTCTTTTGGAACACTACTCTCCTCTTCTAGGTCCACTGGAATACTTAACCTAATTTGCAAAACAAAGTGTTGTCTGATTCTAGAATTGCAAACAAAGTCAAATTGAGATCTTCAATTTAAACATGTTGTAATTTGTCTTCTGACACAGATTATTTTTATAATTTTCAGGTCTGGAGTCTTGCTGAGGGGTCTCTGGGTACTTATAGTCAGGACCTGGGTTAGATAAATGTTCAGTTGAGCCTTGCCTTTATTATTTGAAGCTCCGTTTGTCTTTCTAGGGGGCCCCATCTTGCCTTCTTTGGCTGCCCTTTTCCACCACTCCATTCCCCATGTGCCAGTGAGATGGTGGTTTATCATTTCATCATTACAAACATTCCTCTTCAATATGGGTGGACATGAAAGTTACCATTTAAGATCTTGTACCTCACAAGCTTGTTGGGACAGCTCACATTTTAGAAAATCCATGGACAGCATACAGCAGTGAGAGGATAAGAATTAAGTTTGGGGCTGGAGAGATGGCCTAGCGATTAAGAGCGCCGACCACTCTTGCAGAGGACCCGGGTTCGATCCCCAGCACCCACATGGCAGCTGAGAACCATCTTTAACTCCAGTTCCAGGGGAATCCCACACCCTTTTCTGACCTCCGAGGCATTGCATGACACGGGTGCACAGACCTGCATGCAGACAGTACATTCATACACATACAAAAATAATAAAGTAAAATTTTAAAAAATTAAAAAAAAAAGAATTAAGTTTACTAACTCTATGGGGGGGCGGGTGAGTGTGACTCGGGTCTGAGCCGACTGGAATGAAGGGAGTGGAGAGGCATCCAGTACCTGTGTCTATGGTTGCGAATGAAACAGAGATTGGCTGGTAATCCTTTTAAAAATTATTGTAATTCATCTTTATTTATTATTTTTTCATGTGGATGAATGAGTGTAAACTGGTCTGCAAGTAGTTGGTTCGCCTGTGTCGTGAATGCCGCGGAGATCAGAAGAGGGCGTCAGATTCCCCTGCGACTGGAGTCAAAGACCGGTTTCTCAGGCTGCCATGTAGGTTCTGGGGTCAAACCCCGGACCTCTGCAAGAGCCCAGTCAGTGCTCCTTAACCGCTGAGCGCCATCTCTCCAGCCCGCAGATGCTGCTAATATTAAAGAGGAAAAATCATCACAGACTGCTAGTAACAAATCCATCTAATCTTTAGAACCCTAAAGGAAAAACTAGGAAAGAAAGAGCCAGAAAGGCAGACAAGAGACTCCAGCATAATTTTTAGTTTGGGACAATAAAAAATAGAAGTGCTCAGTCCCCATCTTCCCTCTTGTCTGGGTTGAACTCTCTCTCTGAGCACACTACAAAGGACTGGGCTGGGCAGTGACAAGAGCCCTGCCTGCTATTCTTTCATCCTTCTTCTGAATCATTTTAAATGGTATGGGGGCAAGCCGAAAGACGTGGTGTGTTGCTTGGCCTTTAATCCTAACACTTGAGGGCAGAGGCAGCGGATCTCTGTGACTTCAAGGCCAGCTTGGCTCACAGAGTTGAGTTCCAGGACATAGCGAGTACAGGAGACTCTGTATCAAAAAAAGACCAAAAATAAATAAACAAAAATTTTTAAAAAATATGAAAAGCATGTTTTGGCAGAATGCATGATTTGGTATGGGTAGGGGTGGGGTGTGGGGGAAGGAGTTGAGTTTAGCTCCTATTTTTTTCTTGGATGGAAGATGCACTCTTATGTGCTTTTTGGTACTGGAGGGAAACAGTGACAGGAAAGATGCTAGGACAGGAATAAAAGAGGGGATGAGAACACCAGCCCGGCTGTCATGTAAGAGAGGCCCACACTGCTCCATTTTGAGTATAGCCACCATTTTATGCAATTACTGGAACCTGCCCCATCCAGGGAAAAGGTCGATTTCTCAAAGACAGTTACTCAAGGCCCAAGAACAGCTAACTTAAACATGTTAAAGATAACTTTTGGTAATGTGGGACAGGTGGACTTGACTTAACATTGTCCCTCGTTCCTTCCTGTGCCAAGACTGTGTCTAAAGATAACCTTTTTGGTATGTGGGGGCCAGGTTGGCTGACCTAACCATGAGCCCTGTAACTCTGCTATTATCCAATAAGGCTATAGAAGTTACCCAAACCACCTGCAGGCCCAAGGCATGCTTCTGTAATCCCTGCCTGTCAGCAGGAGACCAGGTTGGATTCCTCCTGCTCATAAAGTGTATAAAACCTTATGCAGAGATTGTTCGGCGGATCGCCTCTCCCAGTTGTACAGACAAACCCTGGTTGCACCAGAGGAATATACCTCTTGCTTTTGCAGTGAATCTTGTCTCTGCATCTCTCACTCGGGGGTCTCTCAGGGGTAAGGCTCGATTCGGTCTTACATGAGTCACACTTGAACAGATAAGCAACCATCAAATGCCAGGGAGAACTGGCCAGAGAACATAAAAAGCCAGCAAGAACGAACGGAGATTTTAACGGAGCCTGGACCTGAATCCAGTTCTTTTTTTTTTTTTTTTTTTTTTTTTTGTATGTTTGTTTTGAATGTTCTGTCTTCATGCAGGTCTGTGCAAACCCGTGTCGTGCAACGCCGGGAGGTCAGAAGAAGGGGGTCTCGGATTCCCCTGGAACTGGAGTTCTCCTGGAATTGGAGTTACAGACGGTTCTTAGCCGCCATGTGGGTGCTGGGGATCGAACCCGGGTCCTCTGCAAGAGCGTCGGTGCTCTTAACCGCTAGGCTATCTCTCCAGCCCCCAATCCAGTTCTTAAAATGTCACTTTGCTAGTTAAAGAAAGGCAGTCTGAACAGTGAGGATTTAGCTATTTGATTATTTAAAAAAAAATCTTTAAATGGTATATGTTATTTCATTGATCTCTTTCATTATCAATAACACAGGAATAAGCATGGGACTGTAGGGTTTGCCCAGTGGGTAAGCACCTGCCTGACATCCATGTAGTCCCAGTTTCAATTCAGCATCATAAACCAAAACCAAACTAGATCTCTCTTTTCTTTTTTTCGGCTGGCCCAGACTTGCTATGCAGACTAGGCTGGCTTCGAACTCACAGAGATCCTCCTTCTTCCTCTCCAGTGCTGGAATTAAGGTGTGTGCCACCACACCCAGCTCTGGGTCTCTTTTTGAAAAGTGCTAATTTAAGCGTGAGCCACCAAAGAAGATTCGCGCAACTTTTTAAAAATTCTGGTTACCACCAGGTGTGGTGGCGCTTTTAATCCCAGCACTTGGGAGGCAGAGGCAGGCGAATCTCTGAGTTTAAAGCCAGCCTAGTCTACATGGGTGAGTTCCAGGAGTTCCAGGCCGGCTGGGGCTAGAGGGAGACCCTGTCTCAAAAAGACAAAAAAAAAGTCTGGTTCCTAGGGCTGCAGAAATGGCTCAATGGTTAAGAGCACTGGCTGCTCTTGCAGAGGACCCAAGTCCACCCCTACCCCCACCCCCCCATGGTGGCCAACAACAGTCCTTAACTTCTATTCCAGGAAACCTGATGCCCTCTTCTGGTCTATGTGGGTACTGCATGCACATGGTGTTCTTAACATCCACGTGGGCAAAATACTCATACACATAAATAAGAATTTTTTTAAAAATTCTGATTACATGGCATGAGGATAGATACCTGCAGTCCCAGCTATTCAGGAGGCTGAGACAGGAGGATCCTATGAGTTCAAGACCAGCATGAGTAACAAAGTGAAACCCCCCACCTCAAACAAACTGGTAAAACTCCAGGTAACATTAGTTTTACCCAAGGTTCTTGTGAACACACAAGCCTCCTTATAAGAAATAAAACCTTGGGGCTGGAAAGATGGCTCAGCGGTTAAGAGTGCCAACTGCTCTTGCAGAGGACCCGGGTTCAATTCCCAGCACCCACAAGGTGGCTGAGAACCATCTTTAACTCCAGTTCCAGGGGAATCCAACGCCCTCTTCTGACCTCCGCAGCATTGCACGACACGGGTGCACCAACCTACATGCAGACAGTACACTCGTACACATAAAAAAAAATAATAAAGAGGCTGGGTGTGGTGACACACGCCTTTAATCCTAGCACTTAGGAGGCAGGCGGATCCTTGTGAGTTCAAGGTCAGCCTAGTCTACAGAATGAGTTCCAGGACAGCTGGGACTACAAGGAGTCTCTAAAAGACCAAAAAATAAAAATAAAATAATAATAAATAAAAAAGAAATGAATATTTATAAAAAATAAAAAAAGCAAGTAAACCTTAAAAAAATTAAATAAAAGAAAGTAAAGCTGTGGAGTTCCTCTTGATGGTTATTCTAAGTAGAAATACCCTTATCAAGGGGCATCTGCAACGTCCTGCTGTGTATTTCTGCTGACTTCTCAAAACCTTGGGCATAAACAGGCTGGTTTAACTGAAGGATGATCTTGGGATTGTTTATGAGTATTAAAACCTTTCCAACTCAAGACCACCACTGCTCCCAAAAGAAACAAATCAGGTCAGAAAGCAGGTCACCGCAGTGGGGCAGCGCTGGGCGAGCTGTCCTTGCTTTCACCCCTGGTTTCCCAAGGGCACATTTTCTTTTACCTCATAGAGACTAACAGAAAAATTCCTGAAGATTGAGTGGGTTGACAGACCTGTTTCTCCAGTCTGCCTGCATTAGTGAGGATTCTGTCTCCAGAAAGATGAAAGGGAGTTTAGCTCTGACCTGTTCTAGAACAGGTCTAGGCACTGGGGTCATGACCTTGGGTGTGGAAATGGCATGATTCACTTTTTTTATTTTTTAATTATTTTATTTATTTTATTTATTTTTTATTTTTGTATGTGTATAAATGTACTGTCTGCATGCAAGTTGTGCACCCGTGTCGTGCAATGCCGCGGAGGTCAGAAGAGGGTGTCGGATTCCCCTGGAACTGGAGTTCTCCTGGAATTGGAGTTTCAGACGGTTCTTGGCCGCCATGTGGGTGCTGGGGATCAAACCCGGGTCCTCTGTAAGAGCGGTCGGCGCTCTTAACCGCTAGGCCATCTCTCCAGCCCCTATTTTTTAATTTTTTAATTTATTTCTGTATGTGTATTAATGTACTGTCTGTATGCAGGTTTGTGCACCCGTGTTGTGCAATGCCGCGGAGGTCAGAAGAGGGCGTTGGATTCCCCTGGAACTGGAGTTCTCCTGGAATTGGAGTTACAGACGGTTCTCGGCCGCCATGTGGGTGCTGGGGATCAAACCCGGGTCCTCTGCAAGAGCAGTCGGCGCTCTTAACCGCTAGGCCATCTCTCCAGACCATGATTTACTCTTTCTTTCTGTATTATCTAAGACTTTTGGCTTTCAGTGACAGAAAATGAACTTGAAGCTGATTACTAACATGGGGGGAATAAGTGTATTTGGTTGCTTCCTGGAACATCAGCAGAGAGGTGCTCCAGCGGCAACTACAAGCGGCTCTCAAACCTCTGGACTCTTCCTTTTTTTTTTTTTTTTTTTTNCAGTCTCTAAAAGAGCCAAAAAATAAAAATAAAATAATAATAAATTAAAAAAAGAAATGAATATTTTATAAAAAATTAAAAAAAGCAATAAACCTTAAAAAAAATTAATAATAAAAAAAACAGCTGTGGGAGTTCCTCCTTGATGGTTATTCTAAGTAGAAATACCTTATCAAGGGGCATCTGCAACGTCCTGCTGTGTATTTCTGCTGACTTCTCAAAACCTTGGGCATAAACCAGGCTGGTTTAACTGAAGGATGATCTTGGGATTGTTTATGAGTATTAAAACCTTTCCAACTCAAGACCACCACTGCCCCAAAAAGAAACAAATCAGGTCAGAAAGCAGGTCACCGCAGTGGGGCAGCGCTGGGCGAGCTGTCCTTGCTTTCACCCCTGGTTTCCCAAGGGCACATTTTCTTTTACCTCATAGAGACTAACAGAAAAATTCCTGAAGATTGAGTGGGTTGACAGACCTGTTTCTCCAGTCTGCCTGCATTAGTGAGGATTCTGTCTCCAGAAAGATGAAAGGGAGTTTAGCTCTGACCTGTTCTAGAACAGGTCTAGGCACTGGGGTCAGACCTTGGGTGTGTGGAAATGGCATGAATTACTTCACTTTTTTATTTTTTTAATTATTTTATTTATTTTATTTATTTTTATTTTTGTATGTGTTATTAAATGTCTGTCTGCATTGCAAGTTTGAACCCGTTGTCGTTGCAATTTGCCGCGGAGGTTCAGAAGGTCAGAAGAGGGTTGTCGGATTCCCCCTTGGACCTGGGAGTTCTCCTGGAATTGGAGTTTCAGACGGCGGCCGCCATGTGGGTGCTGGGCGAATCAAACCCGGGTCCTCTGATAGAGCGGTCGGCGCTCTTAACCGTAGGCCAACTCTCCAGCCCCTTTATTTTTTTAATTTTTAATTTATTTCTGTATGTGTATTTAAATGTACTGTTCTGTATGCAGGTCTGTGCAACCCGTTTGTCCAATGCCGCGGAGGTCAAGTAACGAGGGCGTTGGATTCCCCTGGAACTGGAGTTCTCCTGGAATTGGATTTACAGACGCGTTCTCGGGCGCCATGTGGGTGCTGGGGATCAAACCCGGGTCCTCTGCAAGAGCAGTCCCGGCGCTCTTACCGCTAGGCCATCTCTCCAGACCATGGATTTACTCTTTCTTTCTGTATTATCTAAGACTTTTGGCTTTCAGTGACAGAAAATGAACTTGAAGCTGATTACTAACATGGGGGGAATAAGTGTATTTGGTTGCTTCCTGGAACATCAGCAGAGAGGTGCTCCAGCGGCAACTACAAGCGGCTCTCAAACCTCTGGACTCTTCCATTTTTTTTTTTTTTTATTTTTGTATTTGTGTATGAATGTATTGTTTTGCATGCAGATCTGTGCAAACCCTGACGTGCCAATGTCCGCGGGAGGTCAGAAGAGTGTCTCAGATTCCCCTTGGAACTGGAGTTCTCCTGGAATTTGGAGTTCCAGACGGACTCTCCTTAATTCATATCCCGTCCTTTTCTCTGTTTCTCTGCAGTGTTGGAGGGCCAGCTTGAGCTATAGCATGAGACCCCATTTCCTGAAGCCAAAAAGTTTAAAATAAATATAAACTAATCTTCACGGAAATAGATCTTTACTTGACCTGGCTTGGTTTGAGTATTTATTGAAGACTTGGCTGAGTTGGGCCACATACTTCCTTTGACATAACAGATGGATCTGGGACAACCAGGCCACATGGGCTGATATGACCTTGTGGATTCTGAAAATAAGGTGCTAATTAAGCAAAACAAAGGGTCTTTACTACTTATTTTTCTTGATATAATATCCTTTTCCAAAAGTAAGTAGGAATTCATTGCTAAAGTATCTTTTTTTTTTGGCAATAAAATACTGACAGTAAATTCCATATTTTCAGAGTCTGTTGTCTAGTAACTCTCTTTTTATCTTTCCTCCCCGCCTGTGTCTTCCTGTGACTTTTAAAAAAAGAACTTGCCATTTTTCTTATTGGTTGATTGATCTGTTGATTGACTGCTGTGTATACGTAGGCTTGCACGAGTTCACATCATGGTAAGCATGTGGAGTTTAGAAGACAACTTGCAGGAATTGGTTCTTCTACCATGAAGTTTCCAGGGATTTGGTTTCATAGTCCACTAGCAATTTGTGTGTCCCATGTAGTTAAGGATAGTTTTACCTTTACAAATATTGGGAAAAACAGAAAGAAGGATAATTTGGAGCATCTGAAAATCGTACAAAATTAACATTTTAGTATAGGTCCAACAGAGATTGGAAGTCCTGCTAGATCTTGAGATTTCTATGAGATAACTTTCAGGTCAACCATGCTGACCATTGGTTTCAAAGATCAACATATAGCTCATCGAAACAAATGGAAAAAATCCTCAGTGTTCTGTCATCTTTTTTAGTGATGGGAAGAGAACCTGTAGCTCTCGTATGCTAGGCAAATGGGCTATCTTGGCCTGAGCCAGTCCTCCATCCCTGCATTCATTTTTTTAGTTTATTTTTGAGACAAGGTTTCTCAAGATGTAACCCAGGCTGGCCTTGAGTCACCAGACCTGGCTCTTCATCTGTTCTTATGCTCTTAACATAGCACACTTAAAGGCAGGCACGGTAGCTCACACTTTTAATCCCAACCCTCCGGGAGCAGAGGCGGCCAGATCTTGTGAGTTTAAGGCAAGTCTGGTCTACATTAGCAAGCTCCAGGCCAGCTGGGGATAAAGGGAAACTGTCTCAAAAAGACCCTCTTCAAAAACGCCCCCCCCAAAAATCCCACTTAAGAAAGACCATCACAATCTAGATACAGAATACTTTCATCCCCAAAGATTCCCCATGCCCTGTGTAGAACACCCCCACTGAGATCCATTCTGTTATATCAATATACAGTATTTTTCCCAATTTTTTTTACTTTTGGTCTTCTTCGAGACAGGGTCTCCCTGTAGCCCAGCTAGTCCTGGAACTCACTCTGTAAGACCAGGCTTGGCCTTGAAATCACACAAAGATCTGCCTGCCTCTAGCCCCCAAGTGCTAGGATTAAAGGCCTGCGCCACCACGCCCGGCCCAAATACTCTTTATTTAGAATAGAACCCATACAACTAAGCACTCTTCAGTCTCATGGCTGTCAAGGAATTCTTTTTCTTTTCTTTTTTTTTTTTTTTTTTTTTTGGTCTTTTTGAGACAGGGTCTCTATGTAGCCCCAGCTGGCCTGGAACTCACTCTGTAGACCAGGCTGGCCTTGAACTCACAAAGATCTGCCTGCCTCTGCCTCCCGAGTGCTAGGATCAAAGGCTTGCGCCACCACACCCGGCTTATTTTATTTTTTTTGGTTTTTTTGAAACAGAGTCTCTCTGTGGCTCTAGCTAGCCTGGAACCCACTATGTAGACTCTGCTAGGCTTGAACTCACAGAGATCCACCTGCATCTGCCTTCTGAGTGCTGGGATTAAAGGCATGTGCCATCATGCCCAGCTAAGCATGCTTTCTGATTTCGAGATTCACTAATGTTGTACTGGTATTTTGTTCCTTTTCAGAGTTATTATTACGGGGCTGGAGAGATGGCCTAGCGGTTAAGAGCGCCGACTGCTCTTACAGAGGACCCGGGTTTGATCCCCAGCACCCACATGGCGGCTGAAAACCGTCTGAAACTCCAATTCCAGGAGAACTCCAGTTCCAGGGGAATCCGAGACCCTCTTCTGACCTCCGCGGCATTGCACGACATGGGTGCACAAACCTGCATGCAGATAGTACATTCATACACATACAGAAATAAATAAAATTAAATAAAAGTTATTATTACAAAAATTTTAAGATTTATTTTGATTATTTATATGTACATATTGTTTTATTTTTATGTATTATTTTATTAATTAGATGTACGTATATATGTGTTTGTGTGTGTGTGTGTGTGTGTGTGTGTGTGTGTCCCTGGGGAGGCCAGAAGAGGGTGTCCGATCTCTTGAAGTTAAAGTTATAGGTGGTTGTGAGGTACCTGATGTATGTGCTAGGAACCTAACTCAGGTGCTCTGGCATAGCAGCAAGTATTCTTACAGTCTGAGCCACCTCTCTAGCCCTCATCACAGAATGTTTTAATTGAGATGGCTCAGTGGGTAAAGGTGCTTGCCAACAAGCCTGACAACCTGAATTGGATGCCCAGAATCCATGTGCTGGAAGGGGAAAACCAACTTTTACAAGTTGTCCTGACCTCCACGTGCACCCCACTAAATAAATAAATGTAATTGAAATGTTTTATTACATGTTTAATAATGTTTGATTTAATTTAATGTTTAACTACTGGCTAAAACAATGGGGTTTTTTGTCTTTGAGACAGGTTCTCTCTTTAGTCCCAGATGGCCTGAAATTGCTATGAAGACCAGGCTGGCCTTGAACTCACTATATAGACCAGGCTGGCCTTGAACTCACAGAGATCTTCTCGCCTCTGCCTCCCAAGTGCTGGGATCAAAGGTGTGCACCACCATGCCTGGCATAAAACTTTTTTTTTTTGAGATAGGGTCTTACTATGTAACCCTGGTTGGTCTGGAACTTAACTATATAGAATAGGCTGGCCTTGAACTCACAGAGATCCTCCTGGCTCTGCTTCCAAAGTGCTGGGATTAGAGATATATGCCAACATATCTGGCTGGCTAAAATTTTTACTGTGCAATAGTTCAATATACTTAACAAAACCAGTCAAAATATATCAAGTTCCAGGCCAGCCAGGGCTACATAGTCAAACCCTGTCTCAAACAAAACAAAAACAACTGCCCCAGAAAAATAGTGACTGGATCTCGATGAACACATTAATGTAGCTTCAAGGATTATCAGTTTAGGCCAACCTTGTTGTACCAAACCTCCTTCTTGTAGATTTGAACCATATCTTAGGTGTCACACCAGTTCAATATTTACTAACTTAGGCACTTAAAATATATGTGTGTGTGTGTGTATATATATATATATATATATATATATATACATATATACATATATATATGAAACTGAAATGGCATTATCACAGCAATAAACTTCTAACAATAATTGCTTGATTTCTCTTATCAAATTATCTAGTCAGTGTCCAAGTTACCAACTGTTTTAAAAATGTCGTCATCTTTGCTGGGCATGGTGGCACATGCCTTTAATCCTAGCACTTGGGAGGCAGAGGCAGGCGGATCTCTGTGAGTTCAAGGTCAGCCTGGTCTACAGAGTGAGCCCCAGGCCAGCTGGGACTAAAGGGAGACCCTGTCTCAAAAATACCAAAAAAAAAAAAAATGTCATCATCTTTAAGCTGGGCATGGTGGTGCTTGAGTGAGTTCCAGGCCAGCTGGGGCAAGGCAATAGGGAGACGCTGCTCAGGAGGCAGAGGCAGTGGATCTCTGTGAGTTTGAAGCCACCCTGGTCTACAAAGTGAGTTCCAGGATAGCTAGAGGTACAGTGAGACCCTGTCTCAAAAAGAAAAAAAGTCATCATGTTAATTACATACTTTGAATCAGAAGCCAAATGGAATCTGTGTGATACTATTGGTTGATATGTCTCTCAAGTCTCTCTGAATGTGTATGTCTCCTGTGTTAATTCATTTGTGCTGGTATTACAAAAGACCACAGACTGGTTAATTTCTAAATAGAAACTTGGGGGTGGTGAGAAGGCTCAGCAGTTAAAAGCACTGGCTGCTCTTGCAGAGGACCCAGGTTTGTTTTCCTGCACCCAAATGGTGGCTAACAACCTTTTGTAACTCAAGGCCCTGCAGGGAATCACGAAGTCCTGGCCTCCCAAGTGTGCTGTGCTGTGCCCTCCTCACCTGGAGAAGGCAGAAGGGCAAAACAGGAGCAATGCCACTTTCCTCTACCCTTTACTTTGTAAAATGTAAATATTTTTTATTTGTACTTTTCATTTTTTTTTTTTTTTTTTTGAGACAGGTTCTCCCTGTAGCCCCAGCTAGCCTGGAACTCACTATGTAGACCAGGTTGGCCTTGAACTCAGAATCCACCTGCCTCTGCCTCCCAAGTGCTGGGATTAAAGGTGCTACCACATCTGGCTTTAATTTAATTTTTAAAAGCTGTATGTGTATGAGAGTCTTCCCTGCATATATGTAAAGCGTATCACTTGGGGGTATTTTTGAGACAGGGTCTCCCTTTAGTCCCAGCTGGCCTGGAGCTCACTCTGTACATCAGGCTGGCCTTGAACTCACAGAGATCTGCCTGCCTCTGCCTCCCAAGTGCTAGGATGAAAGGCATGCGCCACCGCGCCTAGTTAAGTGTATCACTTGTGTGTACCATCATGTGGGCAGCGGGACCGGAACAGCCAGTACTCTGAACCTCAGCTCTCCAACCCCAATTACATTTTAAAATTGTCAAATTCAGCTTACAAATTTTATTTTATTTGTGTCTAATGAATTTTAGGAACTTTTTGTGTGTGTGTGTGTGTTTTTGAGACAAGGTCTCCCTTTAGTCCCAGCTGGCCTGGAGCTTGCTATGTAGACCAGGCTGGCCTTGAACTCATAGAGGTCCACCTGCCTCTGCCTCCCAAGTGCTAGGATTAAAGGCTTGTACCACCATGCCCGGCTTGCAACGATTTTAAAGGGGTGTTGAATAATGTTGGTTTTAATTCACAAAGGTAATTAATAATGTTGAAGTCTTCAGAATTAGCACACTTTGTAGCCTAGGGGCTTATCATCTGCTTTTGTAATGAGCTTTTATTAGAACACAGAAATGCCCACTCATTTATATATTACAATGACAGAATTGAGTACTTGTGACAAAGACTCTTTGGATTATAAAGTCTAAATATATAGATTTTTTTGCTTTATTTTTATTTTATGTGTATGTGTATACTGTGTGCATGTATGTAAGTGGACTGGTGTTGTACCATACATGCAGAGGACAGAAGAGGGTGTCAGATCCTCTGGAACTGGAGTTAAGGATGATTGTTAGCTGCTGTGTGAGTGCTGGGACTCAAGCCTGGGTCTTCTGCAAGAGCAGCTGGGGCTCTTAACCACTGAGCCATCTCTCTAGCCCTCCCCTCCCATATGTTGTTTTAAGGAAAAAGCATTTTGAAGTATGTGGTGGCATACCCCTTTAACCCCAGCACTCAGGAGGCAGGGGTAGCCAGATCTCTGTGAGACTGAGGCCAGTGTGACTACACTAAAGGGGACTATAGTGAAACCCCGTCTCAAAAGATCAAAAACAAGTAGGTAAGCAATCAAACAAACCAAAACACCAAAACAAAACAAGCAAAATCATTCTGGCCTCTGTTCAGCACTTAGGTATTTCATATAAATTTAGCTGGGTGTGGTGGCGCACACTTTTAATCCTAGTACTTGGGAGGCAGAGGCAGGAGGATCTCGGTGAGTTCAAGGCCAGCCTGGTCTACAGAGTGAGTTCCAGGACAGCTGGGGCTACAGGGAGACCCTGTCTTGAAAAGACCAAAAAAAAAAAAATTTATAAATTTCATAATACTTAGCTACTTTTCAGTTACTTTAGTTATTGGATAATCTTATCAATCTTCCAAATATTAACTCTAAATAAAGCTAATCAATTATACTTACAAATATCATTGTCTTAGTTTCTTTTCCTGTTGCTATGCTAAAATAGCCTGACCAGGGGTTGGAAAGATGGCTCAGCAATTAAGAGCACAGCTGCTTTTCTAGAAGACCCAGGTTTGGTCTCAACGCTGGTGTGGCAGCTAAAAGCCATCTGTAATTCCAGGGAGCCAATGCCCTCTGCTGGCCTTTGACAGTACTGCATGCATGTAGTGCACTTACATATGTGCAGGTAAAATATTAGTACAAAGAAAATAGTAGTAAATAAATAATAACTAAAAATATCCTGACCAAAGCAATTTAAGGGAGAAAAGTTTGCTTAACTGTTTAAGGTGCAGTCCATCATGGCAGGAGTCAAGGCAGCAGGAACTTGAAGTAGCTGGTTACAGTGCGGACAAACTCAGGAAGCGTAGAGCAGTGAGGCTTCCTAGTGCTCGGCTTCCTCTCTGTTTTATACAGCCCAGGCTCTTCTACCCAGGGAGCAGTCCCACCCACAGTTAAGATGGGTCTTCCTACATCAATGAAAGTAATCGGGGCTGCTCTTGCAGAGGACCCAGGTTCAATTCCCAGCACCCACAAGCTGGGCATGGTGGCACACACCTTTAATTCTAGGATAGGGAGGCAGAGGCAGGTGGATTGTAGTCCATCCCCCAGGCCTGCTGGGTAATTTTGACCGTGAACAAAAGGGGGCGAGAGGTGCGGAGCCAACACAACACAGACCCTGGGAGTCTGGTGAATGCCAGCAGAAGGCGAGCTGCCACAGACTCGTTTATTGGGGGTAAGGTTAGGGTTTATGTACTGTTCGCATTCCGCTCTCTTCTTAGTGCAGTCATTGTGTCGCCTTGTGATTGGCCCAGGTCTGAGACTCAGTTGTTGCTATGGTCACCTGCCTAGGGCAGGTTAGGTTAATGAGGTACAAGCTCTGTGCAGGCGCACTGCATAATTCTTGGTGTACAGGCTACTACAGTGGGTCTCTGACTTCAAGGCCAACCTGGCCTACAGAGTGAGTTCCAGGCCAGCTGGAGCTACAGGGAGATGTGCCTTTAAGCAGGATAAGCAAGTTACAGAAGCAAACCCCCAGCAGTTAATTATGTCTGTGTTTCAAGATTTGGACATGCAGCTGGGCAGTAGTAAGGAAGGGGGGGGCGGGTATCTGGGCTACCTGAAGTTTGCCGTGCAACTTTGAACTAAGAGTGAAATAAACAAATGGTTTCTCTTCTCAAAATGGAAATTTTCTGATCATTACACCTCTGTCACCCCTGAAACTTAGATAAAGGGCTAAAGTGGCTGAGAGTTTGGTGTGCACCCAGACAGACAGGATACAAATTTCAGTCTTACTAACATTAAGGGCATGACATTGGGTAGGATATTTAACCATCTCTAAGTTCTACTTTCCATGAATAAAACAGTTAATTCCAACATCTTTCAGAGGGGCATCATGAACAGACTGATGTGAAGTAGTCTACACAGTACCAGCATATAAATATGGAGTGAACTATGGTCACCATGCTTCATACAGATGGTCAGCTTTGGTGGAGGCGTGAGAGGTTGGAAATGAAACACCAGTGTCCTTACAGCAGCTTGTCCCAGAGTTGTTACATTTGCTGCTGCTATGCAACCCTGGCCTCCAAGCCTCACAGCTATTACCAACTTTAACAGTGCAGCTGTGACTACCCTCAAGAGACTCTCAACAAGGTCTGGCCTATTGATGGACCTTCACAGAAAAATCCACTGAGAGGGGTCAATAGACACTCACCAAGAGTCCCGCCACTCCCTCTTGCTCACTTTCCAGCTGAGTGTATTTCTGCCCCAGGTGCAAGTGATCATTGGCTATGCAAGAGTGTATGAAGGGGCTGGAGAGATGGCTCAGTGGTTAAGAGCACCGACTGCTCTTGCAGAAGACCCAGGTTCGAATCCCAGCACCCACATGGCAGCTAAGAACCGTCTTTAACTCCAGTTCCAGGGGAATCCGATGCCTTCTTCTGACTTCCACGGCATTGCACGACACGGGTACACCAACCTACATGCAGACAGTACACTCATACACATAAAACAATAAATTAAAAAAAAAGAGTTTATGGAACAGGGATGGTTAACTGAAGGGGAGGATCCATCTACACAACTATGGGCAGTGGTCATCCACACTGGCAGGAGACTCTTCAGTGAGGCAGCTGTTTGGGGGTCCCCCAGGCTCCTATAACTAACCCCTTCCCCATGGTCCTGTAATTAAGCCTTGATGAACACATTGGTTCACCAGGCTAGACTTGGGTAGAAACCTTCCAGCCATTGGTGCCCTATCCACAGTGAACAGACATTTATTTGTTCATGTCTCCCTAGGGGAGGTCTACACAATGGCCACATTCAACAAGTATTTATTGAGAATTTTACTCCTGCCAAACAATGTTCTGAAATAGAAAGATATACTGTAAAATTGCAATATTTACTTAGCACTTACATTAAGTCTGCAAAGAAATCTTCTGGTGTGCTTAGGATGGAATCAATATTCAATGTATCTCCAATTCTCAAAAATGCAAACAGTATACTGTACTGATGAGTACAATACAAGTTTGATTATAAGTAATATATCAGTACATTATTTGGTCTTAAAAATAAGATTAAAAAAATTAAGCTACGATGAAATTGAGCTGAGGAGGTGGCTCAGCAGGCAGGCTGGCTGGAAGCTCATGGGCCAGTTAACCTGGAGGATGCAGAATCAAGAAAGAGACTTCCTCGAAGAGGTGTAAGGTGCCAACTCTCAGCCACAGTTTTACTACTCGATGCCACAGTCCATTTATGCCTGAGTAAAAACAGCTTGACTCTTAGCATCCATTTTAAGCTAAGAAAAGGTCTAGGCTGCTAAGAACACGTTCCTTCACAGTTCTCTCAGATCTACGCTCTAAAATAAGGGCTCACTCTTTTTTTAAAATTTTATTTATTTTGTATGTGTATGAGTGTACTGTCTACATGTAGGTTGGTGCACCCATGTCGTGCAATGCCGAGGTCAGAAGAGGGTGTCAGATTCTCCTGGAACTGGAGTTAAAGATGGTTCTCAGCCACCATGTGGGTGCTAGGAATCGAACCCGGGTCCTCTGCAAGAGCAGTCGGTGCTCCTAACTGCTAGGCCATCTGTCCAGCCCAGGGCTCACTCTTTTATTGAAACAGTATATCCAGCATGAAAAGGGAAAGAGGAACTGTCATATGAGACTGTGTCCCTTCTGACCCCCCAACTGACCTAGGACACACACACAACCTCAGATGTTATCAATTTAATCCCATCTGTTGTTTGCAACACCAATGGGATTATCTCATTGTGTTCAATGAGATAAGGAGTTTGCAGTGCTTGATATATAAAATGTACACACTTATATCCATACATTATTTTGAGTCAAGGGAAAGGAGGGTCATAAGGGATTTAGGCCATATGTGTAGAGTCAGTTAAATTAGTTGACACGAATGATATTCCATACTCTATATGAATACTCCATGAAGGGTGAGGTGAAGGAATGGGTACAGAACAGGAAACGAATCAAATGAAAGCTATGGCAGCTCTCTCCAAAAATTTGTACATACAGTATGCACCAAAATGTTCATATACAATTAATTTCATTACATTGAAAATGGACTCACAGCTTTTTATTCATTTTTACTTTTTTAATTTATTTTTTGGTCTTTTTAAGACAGGATCTCCTGCGTAGCCCAAGCTGGCCTGGAACTCACTCTGTAGACCTGGCTGGCCTCGAACTCAGAGAGATCCGCCTGCCTCTGCCTCCTGAGTGATAGGATTAAAGGCTCAACTTTACTTTTTAATTAAAGTAATTTCAATTTTTAAATCATGAAAAAAGGAAGAAGGAAGGAAGGAAGGGAGGGAGGGAGGGAGGGAGGGAGGGAGGGAGGGAAGAAGGGGGACTCAGGAGTTAAAAGCACTTACTTCTCTTGGAGATGACCCTGGTGGCTTATAACCACCTGCAACTCCAGTCCCAGAGGATGTAATGCCCTCTTCTGCTCTCTATGGGCACCAGTTGTGCATGAGATGTGTGTGTGCACAAGTACACACACACACACACACACACACAGACAGGTGTGGTGGTGCACGTCTTTGATCCCAGCACTCAGGAGGCAGAGGCAGGTAGATCTCTGTGAGTTCAAGGCCACCCTGATCTACATAGCAAGCCCCAGGCCAGCTGAGACTAAAGGAAGACCATGTCTCAAAAAAGACAAAACAGACAAAATACTCATAGACATAAAAATAAATCTAATTTTTCATTATGTACATTCATTGTACATGGTGTTGTGCTATATAAGGACAATTTTTATATTTTAATTTATTTTTATTTTTATTCACCACATATGTTCAGGTGCCTGTGGAGGTCAGAAGAGAGCAGCAGATCCCCTAGAGCTAGAGTTACAAGAGGTTAAGAGCTGCCCTGCAAGGGTGTTGGTAACTGATTTCTAGTCCTCTGGAAGAACAATATGTGCTCTTAACCCCTGAGCCATCTAAAGGATTTTTAAAGGTTTACATGAGTCTTCCCTTTTGTCCCCTTCCTTGCCATCATCTGCTAATTGTTTTTTAATGATTGCCATTCTGTTGGGATGAGAAGAAATCTCAATATAGTTTTATTTTGCATTCTCTGATGTCTAGTGAGGTTGAGCATTTTTCCATATGCTTAATCAACCATTTGTGTTTCATCTTTTGGGAAGTGTCTGTAAATTTCATTATTATATTAACTGATTAAGTTGTTTGCTTTTTATTGTGTGGTTTTTGGGTTCTTTGTATATTCTACATATTAATCCTCTGTCTGATATATAGTTAGCATAGATTTTTTTAAATTTTTATTTATTTATTATGTGTATGAGTGTACTGTCTGCATGTAGGTCTGTGCACCTGTGTTGTGCAATGCCACGGAGGTCAGAAGAGGGTGTCAGATCCCCCTGGAGCTGGAGTTAAAGACAGTTCTCAGCCACCATTAGGGGGCGGGGGATCGAACCCAGGTCCTCTGCAAAAGCAGTCAGTTCTCTTAACCGCCAGGCCATCTCTCCAGCCCAGGTAGAATAGATTTTACCCCATTCTGCAGACTATCTCTTTACTTAATTAACTGTTTCTTTTGCTGTACAGAAGCTTTTTATTTCATGGGATCCATTTGTTGATAGCTGACATTGTCTCCTGAACAACAGGAGGCCTAGTCAGAAAACCCTTGCTTATGACTATATCCTGACCTGTTTTATCTACTTTTTTCTGTAAGTTTCAGAGTTTCAGGTTTTACCTTAAGAGATTTGATCCATCTGGAACTGATTTTGTACAGAGAGAGAAGGATTAGTTTCATTTTTCTTTTTTAAAAAAATATTTATTTATTTATTTATTTATTTATTTATTATTTTTTATGTGTATGAGTGTACTGTCTGCATGTAGGTTGGTGCACCCGTGTCGTGCAATGCTACAGAAGTCAGAAGAGGGCATCAGAACTGGAGTTAAAGATGGTTCTTAACCACTGTGTGGGTGCTGGGAATCAAACCCGGGTTCTCTGCAGGAGCAGTCAGTGCTCTTAACCACTAGGCCATCTCTCCAGCCCCTCATTTTCTACATGCAGCTATCCAGTTTCCCTGCTACCTTTTGTTGAAGAGACTATCTTTTCTCTAGGGTGTATTTCGGCATCTGCTGGGCCACCAGGGAGGCAGGGCCAAGTCGATCCCTGTGTACTGGAGGCCAGCCTGGTCTGCATACTGAGTTCCAAGCCAGCCAGGGGCTACATAGGGAGACCCTCTTTGAAGAAACAAAAACAAACAAAACTCCAGTGGCTGTAGTTGCCTGGTTTTATATCTAGGTCTTCTGTTCTATCCCTCTGAGTTACATATTTGCTTTGTGCCAGTACCATGTTGTTCCAACCTTGGCTTGGTAGCATGACTTGAGGTCGGCTCTAGTGATACCTCCACGATTATTCTTTTTGTCAGGAATTCTTGGGCTATCCAGAGTGTCTTGTGCTTCCATGTATCTGGAATCTGTTTCTATAAAAATGAATTTTCCTCATATGAAAATATTTTTAAACTTCTTGACAAGTGAGGTGGGAAAATGGCTCAGCAATTAAGAATGCAAACTACTTTTTTTTTTTTTTTGTTTTAAGCGTCCCCTTAAGTCCCTTCCTGGAGCTTGCTCTGTATACTAGGCTGGCCTTGAACTCACAGAGATAACACCTGCCTTTGCCTCCTGAGTGCTGGGATTAAAGGCATGCACCACCACACCAAGCCCAAGATGGTTCTTAGCCGCCATGTGGATGCTGGGAATCAAACCCGGGTCCTCTGCAACAGTAGTCAGTGCTCTTAAGCACTGAGTCATCTCTCCAGCCCCAAGAGTATATGCTACTCTTTAGAGGACCTAAGGTCCATTTCCAGCACCCATGTCAGGCTGCTCACAACTACCTGTGACTCCGGCTCTGGGGAAATCTCATGATCTCTTTGGACCTCTGTGAGCACTTGCACTCACATGCTCCAGCACCCACTCACAGTCCCCAGCACCCATGCAGTAGCTAATAACTGTCTTCAACCTGGTGCTAGGTGATCTGACACCCTCTTCTGGCCTGTGCAGGCTTTCACACATGGGTGCATTTACATATAAGTAGGCAAACACTCATACACATAAAATAGCTAAAAATCTTTAAAGAGTAACAAACCCCAAATTTTTCCTAAGGACTCTGTTGCTTGCCTTTCAAACACAAGGACCTGAGTCCAATCCCTTGAACTTGTGTTTTAAAAAAGTCAGATGTGATGCCATACATTCCCAGTCCCAGCACTGGGGAGACAAAAACAGTGGCTTGCTGGCCAGTTCAGGCCAGTTCCAGGCCAGTGACAAACTCTATCTTAGAAAGCAAGGTGGACAGAACCTGAAAAATGACACCCAGGATGGTCTTCTGGCCTCCATACACTTATGTACACAGGTACACATACACCCACAGGAGCATGCACATCAAATCTCTCCACTAAGATTTATATCTCCCTTATTTTCTTTTCAATACAAAAAAATGAACAACTTCATTCTAAAAAGAATGGAAAATTAGTGAAATTGTCAGAAGAAGCAAAAAGCTATCTTTGATTCTGCTCAAAAGACAATTTAAGCTGGGCGTGGTGGCACACACCTTTAATCCTAGCACTCGGGAGGCAGAGGCAGGCAGATCTTTGTGAGTTCAAGGCCAGCCTGGTATACAGAGTGGGTTCCAGGACAGCTGGGGCTACAGGGAGACCCTGTCCCCAAAAGAGAAAAAAGAAAGGTTTCTTTTAGGGGGCTGGAGGGTTAGCTCAGTGGTTATGAGCACCAACTACTCTTGCAGAGGACCCAGGTTCGATTCTCAGCACCCACCTGGAAGCTAAGAACCATCTTTAACTCTAGTTCCAGGCGAATCCGATGCCCTCTTCTGACCTCTGCTGCATTACACAACACAGGTGCACCAACCTACATGCAGACAGTACACTCATACACATAAAAAGTAATAAATAAATTTTAAAAATTAAAAAATGAACATTAAAAAAGAGACAATTTAATAAAAATGGATCCGTCTTGACTCCAAAGTTGCCATTAGGAGGTGGAATTTGCCATAGCAAAATTCATGCCATCCATAGCATCTGTGATTACAGCATTTCTTATTTTTGTGAATCTCTGCCTTTTGAGAAACTCTAAAGCTTTATGAGGTCAAAGTGAGTGACAGAACTTTATCATGCCAATTGCAGATGTGTGCTCCATCCTCGGTAATTGCATGTCATTCTTCTCAAATTTATTCACCTAAAATGTTAAATGACACCAGAAAGTTTCCTCGATTATTTATCCAAGAAACCATAACTGGACTTTTCCTGTGATAGTGTTCTTAGAAGAATTTTTTTTTAATTCTCTCTTGGTGAACAACAAAAATAAAATGCTTGGTTAAGAGTCATTGCAACTCTTTCAGATTTCATTTGGGGGAAGTCAGCCAATTTCTGTGCATAAAGAGTCTCATTCTTTCTAGACTGCTGACTGAAGCCGTGCTGACAGAGATCTGAAATGAGACTGAGGGGTATGTGGAGTTTCTTTCTCTGCTGAACACCACAGTTAACCTCCAGGCAGCATAGCCTTTGTGATTGATTGGCCGACAGGTGTTCCAATGCACCGGACTGTTGGGTGGACATGGCCTCTTCTATAAGTCACCTTCTATGCGCCACTTTACCATGCCGAGATGGTCATGTTGGATACAAGGTCATGGCTATGATTGGAAATGGTTGAAGAGGACAGATGAAGTTTTTCTTGAAAAGGACATTTTTACCATTTCAAAGTTAGTAATGTCTCTTAAAATTTCCAAAAGGGGTTCTTTTCTTAAATTTTTAATTTTTTTATTTTTATGTGTATGAATGTACTGTCTGCATGTAGGTTTGTGCACCTGCGGAGGTCAGAAGAGGGTGTCAGATTCCCCTGGAACTGGAGTTAAGGACGGTTCTCAGCCACCATGTGGGTGCTGGGGATCGAACCTGGGTCTTCTGCAAGAGCAGTTGGTGCTCTTAACCACTAGGCCATCTCTCCAGCCTCCAAAAGTGGTTCTTAATATAAAAAAGAGTTTTTTTGGTCTTTTAGAGACAGGGTCTCCATGTAGCTCCAGCTGTCCTGGAACTCACTCTGTAGACCAGGCTGGCCTTGAACTCACAAAGATCCGCCTGCCTCTGCCTCCCAAGTGTTAGGATTAAAGGTGTGCACCACCACGCCCGGCTTAAAAGAAAATATTTTGTAGTGTGCTATGAACATAATAGGTAGAAACCTGGAGACTGCGCCTTTAAGCCTGTCAGGAGTTTATTCAGCATCATGCTGAAAGAAGTTGTGATTGTCACAAGTTCCTCTCGGCACGTTACAAATAGCAGAGACAACAGAAATTCTGGAGTATATGACAGATACTACCTCCATTTTCTTCCTCTGTCTCAAAGCAGCTTTACTATTTCTAGGGGACAGGATGGCTACCACATCACTGTAATTGTGTGCCCCTTTCTGTTGTTTCGTTTCAAAACTTTCGTTGATCCTTAAGGGCATTTTGTTTAGGCACAATCTAATTTGAGAAATATAGTCTTTGAATTCTTTCTCTGCTAAGAGTGGTGGATGGGCCCCAAGGAAACAGTTTTCCAGGTCCCTGGGACCCTGCTCACATGAACCTACAGCAATGGTGTAAGGTATGCATAAGACCCATGCAAAGTCAATCAGACAAAAACCCAGCATGGAACTGGGCAAATGGGCAAGAAGACCCAACCTTGAACAAGGAACTATTGGCAGCTGATTGATGGCTAAGGAAGAGTTGGTCTTCCATTTATTTATTTATTTATTTATTTATTTATTTATTTTATTATTTTTTTTTGTCAGATTCCCCTGGAATTGGAGTTAAAGACAGTTCTTAGCTGCCATGTGGGTGCTGGGAATCGAACCCGTCCTCTGCAAGAGCAGTTGGTGCTCTTAACCACTGAGCCATCTCTCCAGCCCCAAGTTGGTCTTCCTTAAGGGAGTGATGCTAAGTAGGCTGACCAAGGCTCCAGTGGATGAACTGACACCAAAGGCCATCTGGGGACACAAACTTGACTCAATAAGCCTTAACATGTATGATGAAATGCATGACATCTGGTGGGGGGCTGTAGGAGGGTACAGAGAGGGGAGGGGAATCTAAACAAGTTGTATCATATGAAATGCACAAAGATTCAATAAAATATATATTGTAAGAATAAAGAGTCGGGCATGGTGGTGCAGGCCTTTAATCCCAGGACTCAGGAGGTAGAGACAGGCAGATCTCTGTGAGTTCAAGGCCAGCCTGGTCTACAGAGTGAGTTCTAGAACAGGGCTACAGGGAGACACTGTCTCAAAAGCACCCAAATAAATAAATAATAAATGAATAAATACATTTATTTGATAAATATAGGTCTTTCCTTACACAGTCCTCTAGATAGTTCTCTATGTGATAGACCTCTCACAGGAGTTCTTTCAAACATTGACATGTTAACTCTGACTAATTAGGAAACTGTAACGTTATCATTTTAAAAGGAAAAAGCTAAGGTGCAGAAAAAAGTAATCATGACACATGTTTATTGATCACCTCTGTTCTGAGCCCTGTGATTAGTGCTATACTGATGTTTCCTTGCTTATTCAGAAATGAGTCTCTTTTTCAGATTAAGAATCCTCATGAAGTGAGATCATCTTATTTCCTGTTCACTGAGTATGAATACTTCTTATGTAAGCACAAAAATATCACAGAGCTTAAATTCAAAGGCTTAAATTGGTTGCTTTTTGTTGTCTCTCTATTCAGGAGCCCAAATGGTAACTGTAGCCAAAGTAAGGATCTGGAGCTTCAAAGAGTAGCCACTGTATTTGTTGACCATTGCTACCCTAGACATGTCTTCCACTTATTTTTTCTTTTCCTACCGTGAATCTCTTCATTGTTAACTTCTCTAGTCTCTTGCCGATGATACAAAGAAATCTGGAAAGTTAAACCTAGTCTTCATTGACAATGTCCATATGTCAAAGGCATTGTGTACGTGGCTTGTCACCACAAAACCTCTCTAGGCATCATGCTAAATTAAAAAATATTAATAATTCTATGTAAAAAAACACAAAACCATCCTTGTGTGCTTTCCTCTTCTACTGAAACATACATCCAAATTGAATACTAGGAACTGGGTGATCCATTTTTATTCTTTCTCACTTTTTTTAAGTTTTCCTAACTGAAATTTTACAATGTTCATACAATATATTTTACAATGTTCATACAATATATTATTTTTATAATCTACAAACAACAACAAGAAACAAATCTACAACTACACCCTCTTACTGATTCCTGCCTGATTTGCATTAAAACTCCATTAATATTAGATATATTATTATATATATATTATATATTATATATACACAGATATGCCTGATTGTGTGCAAATTGTGTCCCAAATGCCTTCATTCAGTGTGGGTTCATCTTTTACGAGCCGGTTTGTGCCCATGAGCACCACACCCTGAAAGAGACTGAATCTCCTCTTTCTTAATTTTCCAATTCATTTGAGCAAACGGTATCCAGCAGGACAGTCTTCAGTGCATATTTAAGTTCTGAGAAAATCAAGCAATAAA
>VZQC01012288.1:0-16116 GCA_009823505.1 Rhizomys pruinosus | reverse complement strand
AAGTTTTATGACAGGAGAGTGAGGTATTTGTCTTGCTTTCTGTTTTACCTCTGAAAAATTCTTGGTACAAAGCTAGACTCAAGACAAAGCTCTGTGCAAACTGTCAGCTGCAAACACAAGGTGCATGAGCCCCTAGCAATTTCTGGACTAAACCCAGAGAACAAAGCCAGGTATAGTGCTTGGAAGATAGCAGACTATGAAGTGCACTGTGGTAGCTTAGCTGTCCTCTGTTTGCTTCTGTTTTTGCTCTAATAGCCTACATAAGCCTTGATAGCCACATCATTCAAAAGAAAATGAAAGCATGTTACATTTACACAATGGAGTTTTTTTTTTTTTTTTTTTTTTAAAAAATGAAATTATGTAATTTGTAGCGCAAATGGATGGAACTGTTAACCATCATGCCTGAAATGGGGGTGACAGAACCCACCAAAACAAGTGTCCAGTGTTCTCCCATTGGTGGTGGTTGCTAACTTTGAATGTTTAGATATGTGTGTTTTAAGAGGAAAATCAACAGAAGTTGGGAAACTAATAAGGGGATATGAGGAGGGTGTTTTATGGTAGAGGAGATAGAAATGTAGTGATACTAAAGGAAGGAATGGGGAATAATGAGTAAGAAGGTTAAATGGGTAAGAGGTAATAGGTAGAAAGGAATTAACAGAAGGGCAATAAGTAATTCAAGAGTTCAGCTAAGTTGATCCGTGCGATTGCTCAAATCATCCTCAATGCTCAGTCTTTCAGCCAATCCCAAATAAGTCCCATATAAAGAAACTTTACAAATCTAAGAATTAAGACTATGTCTCTTTGAGAATTGAAATCAATACAAAAGTTTCATAACGTCTAGTACTGATATGGTATTTTAGATATACTTAGTAATAAGAAGATATAAAAACCATAGTACCGAAATATATAAGAACAGAAAGGAATAACCATAAGAGAGCGACTAACTATTTATGGAGCATCAAAAAATATATTTGTCACATGATCGCACTACTAGACTACTTACACATTAATTGCTCTCAAAAGAAAATTGCAATATTTGATATCCTAGAAAGTCAAGATTAGATTGTAACTGTTGTCTAAGATACACTTTCGGCACTTCGAATGATTACTTGGGAGTTTTCCTCATATGGAGAGTCTCGGCTCAAACCTAACAATACTATGTCATTTGTTCCCTGTCTCTGGACTACCCACCAGATACTCTCTAAGATCAGAGAGTATGGGGAGGAGAGAGAAGAAAAATAACGATCACAAACGCCTTAGATCATTGAAGAAGAGGCGTTGAGTTATCCTCGCAGAAACAGTGGAGGCTCTCGAACTATCCAAGCCGGCAAGATATGGATTGCCGAAGTTAGGGGAAATGTTAGAAATTAACAGGGTCTATCTAATTAAATGGTCTTATTTTTGCATAAACCAAACACATCTTATATACTTGAAAATTGAATGTAAAGGACTGTACTATACAAAATTAAGAAATAAGTTGGGTTAAGCCAAGTTTTTCTCAAATCGCTCTGGCCAGTGAGGTTATATAATTAGCACCTTAAAGTGAAACTCTTTCTGATGCTGCAATTACATCGGATCCAATGACATGGATTAAAGATAGACGGATGCCATATCACCTCAATATATTTCGCAGTATGTAAATAGATTTTTATCATATGTAACATTCAAATAGTGCAAACGTCTGCGATGGCGGTAGTGTGTAGGAGCGACCACAGGCACCTATTTGAGAATAGTCCTTGTACGCTTATCCTTGTTAGAGATATAGAGAGATAGTGGTTGTTTATGTCGTGTGAGTCATATAAGAGTCTTGCCGTTGCTTCCTTGGATGTTTGCAAGCAAAGATGGATGGAGCTTCACAAGAGGAACACAGTCCTAGGGAGAATTAAACGAGGTGGAAAGACCTCTGTTCTATCAAAAAGGATCCACTTATAGGATGATAAATATTTAGTTCAATCCAGTACTCAATAAAACAATCAGAAACGTGCTCTATTATTAAATATGTGTACTTGGCAGATGTAATAGGACATTTAGGACTAATCAGCCACCTTGCTCAGAACACTTTCATGCCAGAGATGCTTCTTTGGTGCAGCAGATTGCGCAGACACACACAGAATTGTCAGGCAAGCAAAGGAATGAGCAGAGTAGAAGAGCTATATCCCTGAATAAGACATCTCTCTTAACTTTTTGCCTCCCAGGGCTCAGAGAGACTCAGTTATGGGATATTAATGGTAGTGATTCCAGAATTAATAGTTGGTATGGTCAAAGAGCACTATAGAGATTTATTGGTCACTCATAGTGCTTCAGGTGTGACTAACTAGAGTTTCTCAGATGGTGAACATAGGCATTATTTCAACTTAACTTATTTTAAGGCATTACTGGCAGGTAAAGCTTTCTATGGGATAGACACGTATAGTGCACATTCATACCATAGTGGTCCTCAGCATACTCCAGAGAAGGACTAGGTTAGCTAAAGTCTGTCTAAAATTCATAGACATTAGACCTGTACGACAAGGATAGATGAGTTCTGTATATATTTGGCGACTTAGCTAGTGTTGTTAGAGGAACTTCGCTGGCTACATTCCCTTTTATTTTAGAATGCAAGAGAGTTAAATCAGAGTCCTCCAGTCTTGCTCATCACCAAGGGTGATTGTTAAACTCTCCCTTTTTATCTCTGGTTTTATTATCACCAAGCTCCAGGAGTGTGAATTTGCGAGTACGCACATCTGAAAAGAATAACAATAATTGAGTAACACAAGAATACACATACATACCTCACCAACATCACCTAAAACGCAGCACTCGCATCAAGATCGGCAAAGCTGTGTGTTGTTCGTTGGGTAGTCACTGGTTTATGGTATTCAACATGCTTGTGGGGTGTGTGATCTAGAATTACATTCGGATGGTGAGAATTGGAGACGAGTGATAGAATAGTTATAATTGGAGAGAGGCCTGCAAGTGAACTACAGATAAAATCACTTGATAATATAATGGTATAAGGAAAATTAAAGAAAGAGGATCCTGAGCCGATAAGAGTACAAAGCCTTTATTCAGAAATGTTTTCCGACAGGAAACATAGTTATTGATAGAACATTTTCTAGTACAGTTAATCTGATCTGAGGAACAATCTCTCCTCCTTGCCACAATCGAATACATATTAAATTATGAACAAATGGAGAAGGAGACATGAGGTAAGTATGTCTAGCATAGGAGTAAACTAAAAAAAAAAATTTTAGCAAACTAATTAGGATCACTACACGTTCAAAGGGTAGACCACATCGAAAGTTATTCTTTAGTCATGTCTATTTGGTCATTTACTTATAATATATTAGAGACCTTTCACGGGGCTGTGAAGGAGATTATTACAATGGGAGTGTAATTGAAAAACTGGTGCCTTTTTTCAAACTTTATAATAAATTATCAATTCCCTCTCCTATCTCAGCCAATTCTACTTTAATGCTCCTTGACTACTAAACAAGTTTAACGGCTTTAACTACATAGAATCTTTGCGCGCTTCTAAAGGTACTATTTATTACTCCTCGCATCTATTTTTTGCCCTTTAGTTATATATCTTAGTTAACTCAAATATATTCAAGAGTACAACAGTATCACCAAGAATATGGCTTGTTAGAGAATCTACTTTCTTACTATTTTATTCAGACTTTCCAATAAGCTCTCTCACCATTCTTATTTACTTTCCTTATCTCTGGCTCTCTCTCGCTCAGATTTCAACACTCCTTTAATTTTATACGATGACACACCTTCACAGATAAAAGACATTGGTTACCTAGTTCAAATGGCCACAGAAACTCTAGACATTATGCAAGCCTTTAATCTTTCATCTCAACTTACTAGCCACGTTGTGGGTCAAAAAAGGGACTGAGAGGTCCAAGACAAGATGTCGACCATCGATCCTCCGTGCTCCAACCAGCGCGTTGCATCTCGATGTTCACACATAACCCTCCAGGGGGCCAAGGAATATCACATTGGTGTATATTAGAGGAGTGTATAGGGAAATGGGGCATTCTAAGAAACACGCTATTTAGTGCTGAATGATGTAAGACTGTAATATCAGTTATTACTAGATAAATTTTGCCTTATAAGGGTATACTGGATTTTTACTTGCATGGTGTTCTGATAAATCGCCACAGGATACCTGTCTATTAACATGTAGAGCAGTGTTGTAGGTGGGTCACAAATAAAGAGGAGTAACGAAATCATGATAAGGAAACAAACTATATGTTGTTTCCCGTGAAGAAGAATCTGTTTAGTAAAAATTGCACAGTTTGAAGCGTTTCGCTCTATCTAACAAAATTGTAGAGATATGTGGGTGCTTGGGATTATTAATAGAATTGGCTCCACGAACTTTGTAGTAGATTCATTCTAAGAGGTGTCACACCAACCATATCTCTCTCTGCGTATACTTTTGTATATTCTCTCTTTTTTGTTGTATCGAGTTCCTATCAGATTATCGTGCATCCCTTGATAATTAAAGATTGTAGATAAGACCAGGAACTCTCTCATCTCTTCACAGTAATGGTCTGGGTCTGGAGTTTCACTGTGACTGGATAATTGCAGTCTGGATTTTGCTGAGCTTACCTCTGGATCTTCCTCTTAATGTGTTTGTGTAGAGATCTCCTCAATTGGAGTGACAATTGTGACAATATTATTGTAGGAAGCAATAACTACAATTCCAAAGTTGAAAATCAGGTACTTTGGTGAAAAAGAATAGAGAGCAAGATCTAAATCTTATCTCGTGGTGTGTTTTGAATTAGGTCCAGAACCACATTTCACACGAGGCAAGTTTGTGTCATGCTGCTTGTGTGCTCTCAGTAAGAGCCAGCCATTTTTGTGCTCTGTAGACCCATCCAGTAGTTGCCGTTTTCCACGAGGACACGCTATGGAAGTCATTCCATATTGCGGGATGGTAGAGAACCCTCTCGTGTCACCTCGCTCTGTACTAGAAAAATGAAACGCTTCCCAAAGAAACAAAATAAGTACAAAATATAGAGAATCCACATATACAAAAATACTATAATTAGGGAAAAATGGTCCATTTCTCATTCATATTGGTATTTCTGTTGTTCCTCATTTTCTATCTACATTATTGGTTAATATTAAAACAATGTGTGCTCCTAATTAATGACCAATTAAATCATATCAGTGACAATAGATTTATTTCATTTTAGATATTTCTATATTTTCGCTCTATTTTAAAAATTATCATTTTAAAAAATGATTTATGTTAGGAGAGCATTCTATGTGTATAATTTTGACCTTTACTATCATGTAGAGCCCTTTAAATACCTCATTACTTTCCTGAACAAACTGACAACTTAGAAATTTATAAATTAAACAATATTCAATAAACATATAAGAATACAGATATTTCATCTTTTGCATTTCCATTGTAGTTTCTCCCCCTCGTTATGAGTATTTTGGCTACATGGATAGTGTTTTTACCTAATTTATTATTTATTAATCAAGATATCCGATTTGGGAGGTCTATACATAAACACTTTCCATGAGTGTTGCTCTATGAATAGTGAATACATATATTGATTAGACTCTGGCTCAATTAGTATAGCTAGGTTATAAGAGAATTTCGAGTGTATAGGCTCAGATTTAGGTCCTGTAATTGACTAGACGTGAGACAAAAGGGACTCAAGGGTTGTATCTTAGTCTCAACCAGGCAGGCAATGAGACACGTGTCAACACTATATGTCCACACTTTTTAGAGTGCATCTTGCGCTCAACTCTTCGGAGGTTAATACATCCACAATGGAAAACATATAGTGATACAAGGGTGTTACCTGATATATTCCTTTGATCCTTTGCAGTTATTATCATACCTAGGCTATATAGTGACTCTGTCTCTTAGAAATAGAGAATAAAACTTTAACAAATAAGTGTTTTAATGTTACCTTCAGTATACTATACATTACCAAGCAGGAATACAATATTTTTATCTGCACAACTTATTTATATTATTCTTAGATATGCCACCTATATAGAGTATGGAAGATTTCACTCTGTATGCTTAATAAATACAATGTGAAAAATAAAATCAAGAATCAGAGAAAGATACAAGTCTCATGTAACTCTGGACCGCAATAACGTCAAGATCTGAATTGCGACTCCGTGAGTGGGTAAGGAGTTGACATGTTTGAATTGGTGGTGAAGAGGCTTTATTAGAAGACATATATGAAATTGTTAAGGAATAAAATATATAGCTTAACTGACAATTCATTTAGGAAAATCTTGGTAATTATTGCATGTACGAAATTTGCACTCAAGATTCAGACAATCTCAAGATAGTCAAAAATATATCATATTGAGAGAAAAAACAGATAAGAATACACCTTAAGAATGTTAAATGTTACCACCAAGTACCATATTATTTCATTAGCACAATGTTTATTTAATTCATAGGTTACAGTAATGCCCCATTTTCACTCTCATTTATAATTAAAATCATTATTTATGCTAGATATGCTACAAAACAATTAGTGTTTTTCTTAGAAAATGTCTATGTTGTCCTATCAATTAAGTTGGTGTCTATCTTAGCCACTAAATTCAAAATGGTGAGATAATTCACTTCACACCTTTTCAAACTTGATATACGTGTTGCTTCTATATAGTAATATTAGATAGCTTATATTTAGATTATGAATTAGCACTCTAATATAGCTTCCACTGTCACCAATTAACACAATACCACCTTCATCTAGGTACACAGTCTTTCGCTTCGTTTTCATTAGTAGTGAGAAATAACGTTTGTTGCACAGATCAATTAGGAAGTAACGATGAGATCAATTAAGTCGTTGGAGTGCTCATATAATAAATTGAGCTCTTATTTTACAAAAGATCCACGCGAAAAGGTTCTCTGAGGGTAAGTATAATAGTAACTAAGTCCATTTGATTCTATACATGGGAATAGATATACTAAGACACTCAGAGTCAGTACCTAAAATGATATATTACTCCTCTCAATTTATAAGTTGGTTCGCAAATGGTTCTTTAGATAGGTCTTATATAAAAGGGATCTATACTGCGGGATGTTCTTCTAATGCTATGTGGTACTATTACTATACATATTTCCTCCCATATAATCTCGGCCACGAAAGCGATTGCTAATGGAATTTAGAATTTAGAGCCTAATATAATTAAAATTTAATTCTCTTGTTGGGATAATGAATTGAAGTTGAAAGGCTTTACACTTTATGATTAGTTCGGGTTTTTAATAAGTTGTTTCTCGGAAGCTGACAATGCATCAAAAGAGACGTACGTGGTGTGAAGATCTTTATAGGTCCAATAATAACCAGATAAGGAGAGAAACATTAATTCTCCCATTTTGATAAGTGACTGTAATGATAATTATCTGGTTAGGCCATTGATCTCCTCAGGAGGATTTTCTTATGGAACAGTTCTATGTATATTCGTTAAGTCGAGCAACATATGCATATGGCACATCATCTAGTGATTAAAGTAGTTTCCTCTGTGGCTATTCTCTGACCTAGGCCATCAGGCACAACCATATTCAGAAGCTCTTTTACCCTATCCATATCCAGCTAACCCTTAATAGCTCGGAGCATTGAATGTATGTAAAGAAATTGTGGTAGTATTTGCGAGTCACTCAATATATTGCTCTCGATGGTACAGATTTAATAAAATGACTAATTCCTCTCTCTCACCAATACTCATCTACCACTCAACAAAATGGTCTCGTTCGTGTGGTCACGCCCTCAAGTTCATGGGTTATACAGATATCATGACAAAGGCTCAAAAAAAAACAAATACACAAAAATAGAATACCAAAACAACTCAGGGGCATACTACGCCAATGGATCTCTCTGTGGAGACTGACTCTCCTCGCAGTCTGTGATGATTTTTTACATCAGACGAAAGCACAAATACAAAAGCAAGTGGTTGCTATCAGTGAGCTTCCGATAGAGTCAGATACTTTCAACCACACAGTTTATTTGTTTCCATTTGGACACCATTAGCAAGTCTCATTCTCGCTACACGCTGAATATTCGTTGTGGTCTGGCAGTTCATCTTCTCGAATCTATGTTTACAGTCTTTATAGTATTATTACCTCCGGTGAAATGTTGTCTTTCTTTCTATTATTCATAGAAAGTCCAGATTAGCTGGCTGAAGACAGACGATACTCTAAGTAGAGACAGAGAGATCATGTTTAACAGTTGAACCAGTAATTGCGGAACCATTCGTGACGAGCACACATCCAATAGAGCATGGACAACCAAACAAACTTAATGGCAACACGAGACGAGATGAAGTATGTGAGACTAAGGATAAGTGTTATCTGATAAATGTTATCATGTCTAAAATTTACAAAGCAATAAAAGGGTGAACTTTTTCAATAACATAAAGTATATATAATGAAAGTGAAAAAATATAGATGAATGAATAATTACAGGAGTAATTCTCTTATTTAGATAATACTCCTAGTTAATATCTTTGAGCTTTATTAATGATGTTGGACCGACTGTGTACTGCAATCTGAGGGAGATTCTAATGACTTTTCATTGTTTCTTTAGAATAATTTAACATGATTGTCTTTTCTCGAGTTTAGACGTAAGATGCTCCTATATAATGGTTCTGTTGAACCTTATTCATAAGTTTTGATGTTATTGCATTCAAAACTGTTCTTCTCAGCACGAAGAACACCAATTATGAAAGACAAAGACTGCGCTATTGAGGACCAATTATATAGATTATAGGGCTCGCTTGATACACAAACGGCAATCCAATTTCGCCAGCTGTGATAAGAGATAGTGGTATCATTGTTGACGAGTACTAGCTTCTCCTAGATGTGGTCACAATTAAGGCAGCTCTATGCAAGTCTCCTGCTTTTGTATTCTTCACAAGGCCATGTCTTGTGATGCTCTTCTCAGAGGCATCAGGCTGATCTAAATTTTTAGAGAATATCAAAAGAATATGATGATTCCTCATGCAATTTCATTTGACTGCTGGATTATGTAACCTATTTTTTGCGATGTAAATAGAGTTTACTTAATATTATCTCACATTGAAGTAGCATCTGATAGACTCTCAATTTTCATTTCTGGCTAAAGTGAAATAAAAAATAAAACACTGATTAAGTCTCTTCTCGTGTATTTATTGCACTATCATAATACCTCTCTCTTATTCTGGAATAGTTGCTAGGCAAGTTGCTCTGAACCTAACACTGTAAACTGATGAGGAACTGCACCTAGTCAGCTTAAAGCTCAGCTTCCAACACTTGTATCTATAGAGTTTGTCAATGGAACCGAATATCACACATCCATCTGAATGAACACCCTCCTCAGCTCATTGAGGTTCAACTAATTGCTTCTAATGGTTTTTTGGACTGAGTTGTGCAGTGTAAGTGCTCGTTTTATTTCTGGTATGTGCGTGCACTGTATTGAAATTAGAGACGCTGCTTATAATTTCCATTCTCTGTTGAACTGATTATTGTGAGGTATTTTAGATTTCCAATGTTCCCCAGAATACAACTAAGTTTAGGCGAAAGAGGTCGGACAAAAATACCTATTGATTTATATTGATTTGATCAGTTGCGTTTATTGAAACTCATATTGTATGTAGATAAAAGACAATAGAGTCTTTATTGAATATAACTCAAAAATATCACAACGCCTGGAAACAAAGCATGAAAGAGCATATAGATAAAATCTAAAGAGAAATAGGACGGATAGAATTTTCTGTGAGGTATTTTTTTCAAAAAGACACCACACAAGTAGACGGTTATGTATATCCATACACAATTTTGAAGTGCTCTCTCCAAATCGCTCGCGACATGAAGTAGTAATTTAAAGAGATCAAACCCCAAACAAATAAAATGTACGAAGCATGCACCAAGAGCAGAAGAAATAGCAGACCAGGTTTTTGCCGAATTTTGTGGCCTTGCTAAAATGCTGACTTAGTAAATTACTCGCAACAATATCAGCTTATCTTATCTGAATAAATCGTGCATAAAGTACATTAAGTATATGACTCCAATATGGGTGGGAATGTTAATAATGTCATTTTCATAGTATATATTCAAATAATTCCCTTTTATATTAATCTATTGCCTCTACCTTTCTTTAATAGCGGATTCCTCACAATACTCAATAACCCAAGTTCCTGTCTTTTTCAGATAACATTGATGTTACTCAGTTTTCCATACAATATTACGTGTCTACATCCTGTGTCCATCTTGCAAGCTATTCTTTATGTTCCTGAATCTCTAACTCTCACACCAAGTGCTCCACCTAGTTCCACTTACTTGGAGATTTAGCTACTTCTATGCACAGGCATGTTGATCATATTAGGGGATGGATCCCACAGTCTTTGGTATATGGATCTGTCTCAGGGGGTGAGTATATTCAGTGTAGAATTCAAGCCCCAATATTACTCTCATTGTAATCTCCATCTTTATAAAATTTCTATACCTATCTCGACCTTCCCAATCTTCTGCTAATATTGTTATTCCGTTAGTCTTTTTGGGAAAAGCGAATTCAGGTTGGAGAAGCAAAAAGACTAGTATACATCTACCTAATTATTCTATATTGTGAAATGATCGTATTTTTGTGACAGTGAAAACTTAGATTTCCTGGTTCGCAAGTTTCTGACAGCTTTCTTGAAAGTTTGAACAGTCAGTATAGCCTCACAGAGCAATGTTGATCGCAGATCTTTCATATTCATATATTGGCTACTCTTTACTATCTATGAATAGCATCATAGAGCAGCAAATTTGTAGCTTGATGTACGAGGTATAACTTTACAAAGCTCGCAAATCCTCCAGTGTAACTTAAGGAGTATTTATTATTAGGATTCATAGCTGAGTAGTCTGTTGGGCAAACAGTAATGAGGATAACAGATGCTTAAGATTGATGACATAATTGTTCTGCGCACTCCTCACTCACCCACAGTTTCGATAATGATGAATTGATCTCTCCTAAACGCCATGTAACGTGCACAAACAGTGGACAAGAGGTATGCTGAAATGTTTTACGCCTGGCTTGCCCTGTATTCTTACCATATTCCTATTCTTCACCTAACATTCAGACTCATGCAGTTAACTATTAATCACTTGTTTGGTCCATCTCTTAACTGTGCTTGTGATGGATGGTTCTAAGTTATATGCTTCCTTGCACAAGAGATGAGAAGCTAATAGCCAATTCAGAAGTTCTGGCCTGCTACTGAGATAAGACTCCTCATTATAGTCATTCTCTATTAGCGCATTCATCATAGGCTTGCATACACTGGTTTCATGACGATAAGGTAAGTACGTTCCTCAAGGGCTAGTTTGAGAGGTTGTAAGCATGATTAATGTAATGTGAAGAGGGTTGTCTTTGCTGTGTCTCAGAGCTTGGGCCATGTGAACCCAATAGTTCATTCTGTGCGATTTGTTGAAAGTTTGCTGTTTTTAAGTATGTGGCACCTTGAGATTAGATTTCCTTGCCTTTCTGTGTGCTAATTTATGTCATAGGCTTTATCTGTATACCTCAGCATAATTACACTTCTTGCTTATTCCTATAAATACCTAAGCACCATAGTCTGTGCGTATCTAACGAGGGGGATAATCACTTTTTTTTCCTCTTTACTAGCGCCTATACTTCCTTTGTCATAATAATATCCCACATTTAATTAGCAAAACGCGCCCTATTGTAAATAATAATTCTATATCGATTTCATAGTAAGGTTAATAGCTTGCTTATCATCTAAGTCACATCTCAAATTATTTTTTGCTGACTCGTTAGCGAGGACAGTGTTACCTCTATAAAATTATAAGTGTTTTTTGTCTTTCCATATTTTGACTGCTCTCCCACCTTATATCTCTAGAACCCTAATGGACTAACTTGCTATCGAATTAATGTAATATATCCTAATATTTCCACGGAAATTACATATGAGATAAAGTAAAAAATTAACGTTAATGCTAGTGTACTTAGAGATTACACGAATTAGTTAAGTCATTGTTTATCTTAGAAGTGTGCGCTGCCACGCTCTACTAAATGAGAGCATTAATAGCTTATGTCTGAAGTTTTCATTAGGACAAAGATACTTTATTATCTCATAATAATAACTAACTCCCATAGCTTAAAATTATGTGTTAATTTCCTGAAATTGCTGGTATGTTGATGGTTTTGCTAAGGTCTGTTGTATAATTAGTAGTAATTATGAATCGGTTCCTTACAAATATTAAACAACATATGTTGTCTGTAAATATTGAAGTAAGCTAAACATCAACATAACCGCCGACACCCACAATCATTATACATGAATATTAATAACTAGTAAGTCCAGTTTAGAAAAAAAATTATGATTCAGGACAGGTGGAAAAAAAAAGTATCTCTTTTAATTGACAAATCGTGAGCCTATATCTTATAATGTCATAGTCAGAAAGATTCTCGCGTTAACATACCTCAAATAAACCTAGGAGCAAACACCAAATTTGCTTGCTTCTGAAATTAAGCAAACATAAAGTAATCATTTCTAAGTTCCTGAATAACATCTATCAAAAGTAGCCATATAGATGGAGTAAAAAGCAAAAATATAATAAAATACCAAGTCAGCAAAATGAAACTTACATATACTTGCAAATCATAGAATGTTAAAATCTGAAGGAAAAAAAAAAAGTGTATTTACCGATTATTAGCATCTAGTTTATAAGATAGAAGAAGATTGCTCTAGTCTTATCATTAGCATACAGAGAAGCCCTTTCTCAAAAACAGAACTTAAATTGCAGTGCTATCATTTTGCCATCCAATACTCTTATCTCCAATACTTTGATTCTCTCTCTACTTGAATATATGGAGCAGCGAAGTAATGAGGAGTCTACAGTAGAGGGACTATTCATTCAGAACACTTAGACCCACTTCAAGTTGCAGAACAAATAAATAAGGGCAAGTAGTAAAATGGGAAAGCAAGATCAGAGAAGGGGTACATTCACTCTCTGCGTTGTCAGCAACTGGGTTTGGCTTATTTATTGTGAAGACTGGGGAGGAGGGCAGCTTGTAAACTTATGACTTAGTTGACACCACCCAGAATTTACATTCAGGGATTTCATTGTGACATCATCAAGTAAATTTCCAAAGCAAAAGAAGCCAATTTTATCGAACATTAGCTTACTTCTGCAATTTTACTTCTGCAATTTTCCTCAAACTTTCAGATTTTGGTGTGTTTCTCTGAAATTGTCAAAATACTTATTAAATATGAATTTATAAATTGAATATATTCTTCTACTCCTGTACCCCCTGGGCTACAAATTGGTACTGTGGGGTGTGAGGGAGGGGAGGGCAGGAGAAAGAGAGAGAGAGAGTGATGAGAGAGAGAGAGAGAGAGAGAGAATAGTCAAGGAAAATGTAAACCTAAGCATTCTGAGTAAAGTTTTTTTTTATTTTGTTTGTTTGGGGATGTCGTCTAAAATAATCAGTGTGGGCATATTGTGTTTACGGGTTTGAATAAATAAAATTGTTGAAAACGCCCAGTGTTCTTATGTGATTATTACTATTTTATATTTGTATTTCCCAAATTAAATGAGTTCTTAATTTTTTACTGGATTATCTGTAATGATAAAGAGGTCTATTTTCCAAGAAAAAACAACACAAAAAATTGAAAATAAAACAAAGAAGATCTAATGTTGCCCAGTCATACTCTTCTTCCATTTATATGCTTACTGTTTTTCTACGCCTGGTCATTGTACACAGACAGTCTATTCACTAGTATCGCTCGAAATGGTACCTCACATTCGTCGGGTCTCCGGTAGATATAATTGAGCACACTTCCATTTTAGAAACTCGCAGCTCAACATACATTTTGTGATCTCCTACAACATTGACGAATGCCCAGGCACCATTCTCAGTGGTTCAAGGGTTCCGATACGAGGTTAGAAATTAGTTAGAAGTACCGGAGAATAACGAGAGGGAAATGTCTTATTAATGTATTAAAGGTTTTCTGGTCATGATGTGATCTTCTCCCGCGGCCTCCGCCCCTGTCGAGCTGAGAGATGAAGTATATGCAAGAGGGAACTATGATCAATTTAATTCTGAGAATTTATACCGAGTTTTTCTGAAATTTAATATTATATCATTAAAATCTGAGTCATTTTTATACTCCGTTCTCTTTTGTTGTTATCTTTGAAAGAGCAGTGGCCAATGAAGCGATCAAAAAGCCCTGTGTGTAATTGTCAATTTCCTTTGGAAAGATTCTATCTTACTGTGAGGTTAAGCTTTTTTAAGTTCATTTTTTTCTACTTATTGCGAATTATTTGTGTTTACTATTGCGTAGTAACCTACTATTCCTGACCTAATAGATTGTCGGTGATCTATGTTCGATATTAACAATATTATGTAAATATAATAGGATATATATATATATATATATATATTTATAGGATAATATAGGATAATAACTATAATATATTATAATGTGTGTGTGTGTGTGTGTTGTATTTATAATGTGATGTGGTCTGTGTGTGCAATTATGTATGTATATATATATTTGATGTAATCTGCCTTAAATACCTATACTATTAAAAACAAATACTTTGGAGGGAACCACAGTAGCGTGAGGACTGGGTCAAAGAACAGACTGCTGTGGTTGAGTTCTGCCTAGGACAATAAACCTTTTTTTTGCAGAGAAAAAAACTGGAGAGGCTGAGAGAAAGATGCAGGACATATGGCCAAGCACATGAACTGGGGTGGGGTGGGAAGAAGGGAAAGGGGAATATGTCTAAATTGAACTGAAAAATGATGTCTGAAATACACAAAACATCAATAAAAGTGTTATAAAAATCATGCAAAAAGAGTACATACAGAAGCCTGCTGCACTTAAATAGTAAAATCAGTCCCTCCAAAATCAGCTTAAGCCATTAAATATTACTCATATTATGATTCAAAACTGACACCTTTACTATCATTATCACAAAATTTTATAGCTCTATTTACATTATTAGTGGCAATAGGAAATGTATGAAAGACTTGGACCTCAGTATACCTGTTATACTCAAAGAACAACTTAGAAATTGAGGGTTATACTTTCTGCTCTGTGTTTAATTTCCCATTGAGATCAATTTTCTATTATAGTTACTGAACCTTTGTGGTTTTGAAAGAGCTCAATATATAGACCCATTCTGATTCAATAACAGTATCATTTAGAACAAGGTAGTTAACCAGAAGTGGTATTAATTGGTAATTAAGATTCTTCATGCTACAAAATTTAAAGAAAGAAATCAAGTGAAAGGAGGAATCACTAATAATCTAAACAACTATGGAAATCTCAGAAACTTGAGCAATCTGCAAATTGATATAGAATCCTAGCAAATTGCTATGAAATTGCATTCAACTATATACTTTTCCCAAGATATTTGCTACTTGTATTGAACTAGGGAAAAGAAAATAGTTATATTGCTTAATTTTATCTTTAATCAAAGTTTTAAAAGTCACCAATTCAAACATGTCAACTCCTTTCCTAGAGTTGCACTTTTGCTGTCAAATGGAAAGAAATATTAATTAATCCAATGAAACTATTACAGAAATTAAAATACAGACTTATCCTTATCAGAATTAAAGTGTAATAATATCCTCTTGATTGAATCTGAGAAAAACCATTGAAGTTTCCAAACAACTATATAGCATGTACTATATACTAGACAGATATAAAGTACCCCTATCTTTTCTGTGTTTAACCATTGACATGCTTATTTAGTGACCTTTTAACTTGAATTTTTCTCATAGACCTACTATGATATAGTCATCACATAGTAATTGTGCCATGGAGGTGGAGCAACCCAAAAGATATAATTAATATAGAAGACATTGTGTGAAATATACACTATGAATACAAATAATTCTTTAGTTTCATATAGTTAGGTTTCTGGAAGAGTTAAGGCTACAGAGGGCAAATGCAGACCTCATCATTAACTATAACATTAAAAATGATAGTTTAAGAAAACAGTCACTTAAGCCAGTGGGATGGTACCAAGAAGACTGAGAAATGGACATTTTTTTTTTTTTTTGGTCTTTTCGAGACGGGGTCTCCCTGTAGTCCCAGCTGTCCTGGAACTCACTCTGTAGACCAGGCTGGCCTTGAACTCACAAAGATCCACCT
>VZQC01012285.1:706135-787339 GCA_009823505.1 Rhizomys pruinosus | reverse complement strand
AAGGTACACAAATGGTCTCTATATTTTTCTGAATTATACAACATCACATTGTAACACTTTCTTTTACTTGTAGGACAATTTAAAGGAATTAAGCTTAAATTTACTTCCCAAATAAGTAGCATACAGTCAATGAGAAACAGTTTGGGTAAATTTAATGAAAACTTATGCCTTGGCTCCTGTTTATGGTTATGTGTAATACAACTTAGGCATCTATAGGTCAAAACATAAAAAATTAAAAAAACAAAAGGAGGGAGGTGGGAGGTGGGGTAGTATCCCTTCTGGGATACAAATGGAAAACTCTGTGTTCCAATCCTATTGATAAATTTTCAATTTTGAGATCTTGAAACTAACAATGGGAATTAAAAATTTTTACTAAGTCCATTTGAAACAGTAGGAGAAAGCCTCACAAGCAGAACAAATGAATGAAATGTAACAAATAACATCAAGACTGGAGGTTAAAACTGAAGAATTGGACTATGCAAGCAAAGAATATGAATATTTTTAAACACAGGAATAGAATACACAGGAAATGTGGGACACAGTGAAAAGACCAACTTACATATCACAGGCATAGAGGAAGGAGAAGAATCTCAGGTTAATGGCATTGACCAGATCTTCAACAGGATTGTAAAAGAGAATTTCCCTAAATTAAGGACAGACATAACCATACAGACACAAGAAGCACAGAAAACACCAAACAGACAAGATCAGAACAGAAACTCCCCAGGGCACATCATAGAAGAACCTATTACCTCACTTTCACTTTATGCTTTTTCGAGCTAAATTTGAATCTGTCAAAGTGTCAGAACAAGCCTGAAAGTGAAATATGAGACATCGGGTAACAGTTATTTCTTTTTTTTAATTTTTTTTTTATTATTTATTTTTGTATGTGTATGAATGTATTGTTTGCATGCAGGTCTGTGCACCCGTGTCGTGCAATGCCGCGGAGGTCAGAAGAGGGTCTCAGATTCCCCTGGAACTGGAGTTCTCCTGGAATTGGAGGGTAACAGTTATTTCTATAGTTGGACATGATTTTTATTTTTATTTTATCTGTATGTGTGTTGCATGTGTGTGTGCATGCACGTGTGTGTGAGTGCCCTCAGAGAGTGTCAGATTCCCTGGAACTGGAGTTACAAGCAATTTTGAGCCAACCAATGTGGGTGTTGGGAATTCAACTCTTCTTCCTTTGAAAGAGCACTACACACTCTTAAATGTGAGTGTTGGGAATTCAACTCCTCTTCCTTTGAAAGAGCACTACACACTCTTAACCACTGGGCCATCTCTCCGCCCCCTAGATTGGCTTTTTGTCTCTAACATCTTATATGAGAGTTTCTTTTGAAAGTTATAACCGACTTCTTTCTAAGGTAAATAAAAACTAGTTTTAGTATATTTATTGCTAACAATTCAAACTCCCTTATATAGCACGTTTTTCAATATGTTTGAGAGCTAGTTAGTATACAGTTTCTGCTCACAAAAGTTTATGTGAATTTAGACAGTGACAATCTTTTGGGTTTTGTTCATTGTTATGTTATTTTTATTTTTTAGAGAGGGTCTCACTACATGGACCAAGTTAGTCTCAAATTCACAGTGTGGCCTAGGCTGGCCTTGAGCACTTCAGTCTCTTGCCTCTGCCTCTGCCTCCCAAGCACTGGAATTATAGGCATGTATCACAACACCCAGAAGAAATATCTCTCAATAAATGTATTAAAGACTGTTCCATAACACTTTTTGCATCATGACTTGGATATATTTGGAAGGAAGGAAGCCAAGAGTTTGTCCTAGACAATGAAGTCTGACTTTTGTGGGGCTAAGAAGTCTCGGGTTCCTACCTCATGAAAAACTTTTTTTTTGTCTTTTTGAGACAGGGTCTCCCTATAGCCCCAAAAGGCCTAGAACTCACTCTGTAGACCAGGGTGTCCTTGAATTCACATAGATCCACCTGCCTCTCCCTCCTGAGTGCTAGCATTACAGGCCACCATGCCACCATGCCACACATAAAAAATATTTTATCCTTAATGTTAATTAAGACAATTCATCAAAATTAAGAATGTTATATATAAGAGAAATATTATAATTTAATATGCTAAGTCTTTGCTTGAAACGCAGAGTACACCAAGAATGAGTTTTATGTGTTCATTGTTCTGCAAGACAGTTTATTTCACACTTCTCTTAAGCTGGTTTTTGGCACAAGCAAGCTGGCTAAGATTGTATGAAGAATTTTCTGCTAGAAATTTTTATTTTTGTGCTAGAAATTTTTATCTTTAAGGTCAGTGCAGAATGATTTAGCCAGGTAAATCATTTATCCCTACAGTGGATTAACAAAAATTAAGCTCTATCATTCTTGAAATACCTCATTATTCAGTGTTGCTAATGCCCCTGTGCCATTAACCATAAACCACCGTGGATTTTCTAGCTCTGTTATATGTCACTGGTTACCATGCTAGGATAAAGGTACATGGGAAGAATTAAGCACTTGTTTGTTAATATCATACAGGAGTGTAGACCAAGCACTTTCCAAGAACACTCTGTCTTGAGACCAGAGGTTGTTTTATTCACTTGTGTCCATGATTTTGAACATTAGCAGGCCAGCATGGTCTTCAAGAGATAATATCCTGATTTCTAAAAGTGCTTTTCTCTCTCTCTACTTCCTTATCAACATATTAATTGCTTCTTAAGGAGGAAAAATGGCCAAAGGAGGATTACAAAACATATAATATCTGCCACTATCTCTAAAAAAGAAAATCTACTGGTGCTTTGGTTTCATGAAAAATTATTTCCACATAAGCAAGTTGATTATGCTTTAATGATTGTCCACCCTCCATCTTCACAACCTGTCACTGGACAGCTCCTTCCCGATATCTTTTATTTTCTTGTCATTTATTACTTCCTTTCCATCCAAGTCTTTGATGGCAAGACAAAGAAATGATAAAGTGTTCTCTGGGTTAATTCCCTAAAAGCACTCAGTTTCCAAAATATAAGATTCCTCATGTCATTGAGCCTTAAAGGTGTCCTCTCACAGTTTCAAGATATGAAGAAATTAATGGATTCTATTTTCTCAACTGGATATGTGTGCTTCATGCATTTTTCTCGAAAAATCTGTCACATGTGGAGTTTATCTGCATCCGGATGCTGTGTGAGGTGGTATTTATAGTAGAAAGTTAATTTCCTTAGTTGCTTTAAGTTGAAGGGTGGTTCATGATGTTCAGCAAAGATGATTGTGACTTTCAAGAACTCTGCTACATGGGTTCATTTGGGTATTCAAATTTTCTTTCTGCTTACTACAATTGCTAGCAAAATGACTTTCCTCAAGGCCACCCCTGATCTCACTGCTCTATGAGAACCTTTCATTGACTCCCCGTTGCCTGCTGCACAAGACCAAATACCTGCACAGCAGAGCACTCAGAAGGCCCAGGAGCTACACTAGCACATTGCTTTGGCAAAAAAAAAAAATCTAGGCTGGGCCAGAGGGTCCGGAGAGTCCGGCGGCCAGGGCGGCTGCGCCTTTGGGCAGGATACCCAGAAGCCACCTGGGCGAGTAGCTTGGGTTGCTGGGGCCTTGAGGGCGGGACCCAGGCGCTGGGCCAGAGGGTCCGGAGAGTCCGGCGGCCAGGGCGGCTGCGCCTTTGGGCAGGATACCCAGAAGCCACCTGGGCGAGTAGCTTGGGTTGCTGGGGCCTTGAGGGCGGGACCCGGGCGCTGGGCCAGAGGGTCCGGAGAGTCCGGCGGCCAGGGCGGCTGCGCCTTTGAGCAGGCTGCCAGGGGCGCGGGCTAGATCAGGCATACCCCCACCCCTTTCGGAGAACCTTCTGAACAAGAAGAGAAGAGTGCTTGGCTTCCAATAAACCTAATATAGCAACAAAATTGAAAAGCAGACAAGACAAGTCCATACTCCATAAAACAGGGGGAGGCCGGGGAACAACACACAACAAACAAAAAAGTTATCTGACGGAGGAAAGCAAAACCGTCTGCTATTTGTGATCTAAAACACAAAAGGGAAGCCCACATAAAAGGGACACGACGAAGGGACAAAATGGGCAAGGAGACAGGATAATCTGCAACAAGCTCTACCAAACCTGTAGGAGAAAGCTACAATGGGAACCCCTTGGCGGAGAACCAAGGAACAGGATATTAGAGGAATAATTGCCGACTATGCAGAGAAAGTAAAGACAACATTAAAGGAATTCAGATCACTAAAAGAGATGAGAATGAAAAAACTCAAAAAGGACCTAGAGGGATTCAATGACAAACATCAGAAAGACTAAAGTAACAGAATGACAAACTCCGGAAAGGAACTAGAGGGAGAAAAAAAATAAATAATATGGAGAACTAAAGAGAGAGAGAAAACTCAAAAAAGGACCTAGAGGGTATGTCTATCACTGCACCCCACCACCCCAAACTACAGCCGACACCTTGATTCTCTCGTCCTTATCTACCACCGCTCGTACACACGCGCACACACATGTGTATGTTCTATCATCGCTATCCTTAACGAAACACTAGAGGAGAAAAAAACAAACTTCCGAACCCCAGGAAGTAGCAACACTGAAAACGGGACGCCAACAAAAACGAAGTAAGGAGCACCACGAAGAGATTGAGAAGCACCAAGAGAGATTGAGGAGCTCAAAAAGGAAATGGAAGTACTAAAAAAAATCACAGATGAATGAAAAAGGAATTAGAACACACATTCAATCACGAAGAAAGGAAAGTGAAAAAGCTTCAGAAGTAGAAGGAGGAAGCCGAACAAAGAATATCAGATCTGGAAGATAACACAAGCAAGCCATCTAAAAATGCTCAAGTGAATACTATGAAAAATTTAAAAATTACACAACGTGGAACAACCAGAAATATGGGACACTATGAAAAGGTCAAACGTCCGTATCATATGAATAGAGGAAGAGAAGAATCTCAAGAGAAATAGTTTGATCAGATCTTCAACAGAATACTACATGAAAACTTCCCAAAACTAAATAGACAAACCATTACTTACAAGAAGCACATTAGGTAACCCCCTCTCAAACAGATCAAGACAGAAAGAAAAACACCCCACGCATTATTCTAGTTAAAATGCGATGCCCAATATTAATTTAGACATAAATTCTGAGGGCTACAAAGAAAAACACGTCACATACAAAGGAAAACCCATCAGAATTACAACGAACTTCTCACCGCAAACACCATGAAAAGCAAGAAGAACATGGAGAAAGCATTCCCAGTGTTAAGGGACTACGGATGCCAACCCAGCCTACTTTACCCAGCAAAAATGTCGACTATACTTGAAGGATGAGAGAAAAACTCTTCCTGGGACCTAAACAAGATGATGGAATATGTGTCTGGAAAACCAACTCTCATAAAATACTTGAAGCAATTCAAAGGGTGGAAGAGGAGCCACAACAAATCCTCAAACACCTAGAAAAGGATAACTAATTAAAACATAACATATGAGCAAAAAAAATCAGAGGCTAGAAGCCCAAAATTGGATAATACAATGAAAGGAAGCCAACATCCATCTTTCAATTCTAACCTTAAATAATGGCTAAACTCCCCAATCAAAAGGCATAGACTGGGAGGAATGGATTAGGAAAACAAAACCCCATCTATATGCTGTTCTACAAGAAACCCATCTCAATTTCAAATGATAGGCACCAACTTAAGGTGAAGGGATGAAGAAAGTTATTCCCAGCAAATGGTACCCAAAAAGAAAGCCGGTGTGGCTATTTCATTATCAGACAATAATAGACTTCAAAGCAAAGAAATCAAAAGAGAAAAAAAGGGCCACATCTTTATTAGGCACCATTGACGATGTCCCTCCCCCCCCCCTTTTCCCCTTTTCTTTCTTTAAGATTTCACAATTATAAATTATATATGCACCAAACACGGTGCACCAAACTTTCTCAAGACAATTCTTCAGGATCTCAGGCACAGATTAACCCCAGCCACACTAATACTAGGGGACTTCAATACCCCATTAAGCCCCCTAGACAGGTCAACAGGACAAAGGATAAAACAGAGAGACATCCGACTAAATGACCACAATACACCAAATGGACCTCTTGGACATCTATCGAATATTTCACCCAAACACAGAGAAATACACTTTCTACTCAGCCACCTCATGGAACATTCTCCAACATAGGCCATATACTGGGCCACAGCGGAAAAAACTCAAACAAATATAAAGTTGGACATCATCGCCTGCATCATCAGACCACAGTGCAATAAAACTCAATTATCAACACCAGAATAAACCTACAACCTACAAGAACAAACGGAGACTAACAAACCTCTCCTGAATCATGAGTGTGTTCAAGGAAAAATAAAAAAGAAATAAAAAAACATCCTGGAACTGAATGACAATGATAAAACAACACAGCATAATCTATGGGACACTTTAAACGCAGTCCTAAGAGGTAAGTTATAGCTCTAAGTCTGACATTAAAAAAACAGAAAGAACCCAAATGAATTACCCTAACAGTGCAGCTAAAAATCCTTGAGAAACACAACAAATGAACCCTAAACGGAGCAGACAAGAAGAATAACAAAAATCGAGCAGAGATCATGAATAGAAACAAAGAAAACCCATACAAAAAATCAATGGAATCCAAAGCTGTTCTTTGAGAGAATACAAGATAGACAGACCTCTCGCCCAGTGAACCAAAAGGGAAAAAGAGGGAACAACTCCCAAATCAATAGAATCAGTGATGAAAAGGGGACCATTACAACAGGCAATGAAAAAATCCAGACAATCATACGGATACTTCAAAAACTTATTACTCTACTAAGTTTGAAAAACTTAGACGAAATGGATGAATATCTGAAAATCCTGGAATCACCAAAGCTGACCAAGAAGAGATTGACAGCCTAAACAGGACCAATAGTACAGGAAGACATCGAAGATGTAATAAGAGTCTCCCAACAAAAAAATGCCCCGGCCCGGATGGTTTCCACGGCAGAATTTTATTATAAAATATTTCGAAAAGACATACAACCCTTCCTACTTAAATTGTTTAGAGGGATACAAACGGAGGGGAGTTCTCCCAGAATCCTTCTCTGAGGCCCAGCAATACGCTACTACCAAAACCAGGGAAAAGATACAACCAAAAAGAGAAACCTATAGACCCATCTCCCTAATGCACACAGGTGCCACAAATTCTAAGCAGGATTCTTGCAAATCCCATACAGACTCAATCAAGAAAATCATCCCCCATGACCCAAGTTGGCTTCCTACCAGAGATGCAGGCATGTTCAACATAAGAAAATCAAATAAACATCATCAACATATCAAGGGACTGAAGGACAAAAAAACCACACCATCATTTCAATTGATGCGGGAGAAAGCCTTTGACCAAATCCAGCATCTTTCATGTTTAAAGTCCTGGAGAAAATTGGCTAGGAGGGATCATTTCCTCAATGTTAATCAAAGCCATATACCGGGAAACCCACAGCCCATATCATCCTAATTGGGAAATGACAGAAGCATTCCCCTTTGAAGGTAGGAAATCGGCAAGGCTGCCCCCTGTCCACCTCCTCTTCATATAGTGCTGGAAAAACCTTGCACGGGGCAATAAGGCAAGAAAAGAAATTAAAGGAGTTCTAATTGGAAACGAGGAAATCAAGAATCCATTTTTGCTGATGCTATGATTGTCTACCTAAGGGATGCTAAGACTCCACCAGAAAACTCCTAGAAATGATTCAGAGCTTTGGTAAAGTGGCCGGATACAAAATAAATCTAGGAAAAATCGTAGCCTTTCTTTACACCAACAACAAGCAACTGGAATGAAGGGGATACAGGGAGACCTTCCCTACTCACAAATAGCCTCAAAAACAATAAAAACCTAGGAACAAACCTATACAAAGACACCAAGGATCTCTACAACAAAAACTTAAACTGGAAAAAAAAGGAAATTGAGGAAGACATCAGAAGATGGACAACCCTCCCATGCTCATGGTTTGGGAAAATAAATACAGTAAAAAAATGTCCCATCCCTACCCAAACTAGTGTACAGGATTTACTGCAATCCCAATCAAAAATCCCCAAGAGTTTCTTCCACAGGTTGGAAAAAAAAATCCTCAATTTCATTTGCAAAAAACAAAAGACCGAATAGCCAAAGCAATCCTGAGTGAAACGAGCAATACAGGGGGGATCGCTATACCAGACATCCCACACTATCTACAGGGCTATAGTCATAAAAAAAGCTTGGAACTGGCCCAAATTCACACACCCGACCTGTTGACCCAATGGAATAAAACTGAAGATCCAAACCTGAGCTCATACACTTTCAGCCCCCTATATTTGACAAGGGGGCCAAGAATACACATGGAGGAAAGACAGCATTCTTCACAAGTGGTGTTGGCAACACTTGGATCACCACTTGTAGAAGAATGAATTAAACCCCTACCTCTCACCTTGTACAAAGGTCAAATCAGATTGACCAAAGACCTCAATGTGAAACCCCAACTCTGGTAGGTGATAGAAGAGAAAGCTGGCAGCAGACTCCAATGCCATATGTGTAGAAAAAGACTTCCTAATTCAGACAGCCCAGCTCCACAAGAAATAAGATCGACAATTGACAACTGGGACCTCATTACACTAAAAAAGCTTCTGTACATAAGGACGCCAATAAAGGAAGTGAGGAGAAAGACCCACAGAGTGGGAGGAAACCTTCACAGCAGATAACATCTGACAAACGCATTAATTTCCAGAGTATACAAAGCCTACTCAAAAAAACAAGAAGAAAGAAAAACAAATGACATCCCTCAAAAGATGGAGCCAAGATCTGAATGAGACTTCACAGAGGAGGAATTAGAGATGGTCGAGAAACATATCTTAACAACTGTTCAACATCTCTGATAATTAAGGAAATGCCAAATAAAAACACTTTAAGATATCACCTGACTCAAATAAGACTTTCTAGGATCAGGAACACGAATTTACCAAAATGCTGGAGAGGTGCGGGGAAAGGGGAACATCATCCATTGCTGGTGGGGAATGCTAAACTAGTTACAGCCACTATGGCAAACAGTGTGGAACCTTTTAAAGACTCAAAATGAGCCTTCATTTTGACCCCGTTCATACAACCCCTGGGTATATACCCACAAGACACAACTTTACTGCAAAAGATACATTCACAGCTCTGTTTATTGCAGCTCTGTTCACCATAGCCAAGATACAGAACCAGCCTAGATGCCCCTCAACTGACGAGTGGATATTTACACAGTGGAGTTCTGCTCAGCAGTAAGAAAATATGGGAGTTCTATGCAGCAGTAAAGAGGGTCAACATCATGAATTGCAAGGTAAATGGATGGAGGCTGGAAGACATTATGTTAAGTGAGTAACACAATCCCACAAAAAAAACGGACAAATGTGTCCCCCAATGTGGATGCTAGTACCAACCACCCGAGATAAATATTTCTCATGGAGAGGGATGCAAGTAAAAGAACAACAACAGAAAGACTGCATCAGAAAATGGACTGAAATGGTGACTTGGGACGGGGCGATGGGGGGCAGAGGGACACGGATGTATATTCAATCACGGCATATTTAATTGCTGTGAGTTCAGCAAGTACTCATTTCACCTAGACACTGTCTACAGATACACTGGTGTTTTAGTGATCTAGTTAAAAGTAAAATATTGTACTATTAACAACATTGTTTTACAGACTCTGATAAAAACGGTAATGATCCGAGATTAAATGTAGATATTAATTTTGTTTGTCCACATTTGTTTAACACAAAATCTCTAAGAGCAATAACTTGGGAATTGGCACATACAATATGTCTCTAAATTTTCTTCTGTTGTTACAGTATCCACTTGTAGCATCTCTTTAAGATGATTTAAAGCAAAAAATTAAGTTTGCTTCCCAACGTTAATCAATCTAGTCACCCAACAACCGTCCATGGGTGCATTTTGATGAAAGTCTTGTGCCTTGATTCCACCCTATTAGTTATGTTAATAAACTGTCTTCTGGAGACTAATGGTATAAAAAAAAAAAAGGGGGGGGGGGGGGACGGTTACAGACAGACCTGAAACCCTTCTAGTCAGAACCTTGCAATTCAAATCTTAAAACTACTATGGGCAAGGATTTGTTTGTTCAAACAGGACAAAATGTCACCACCTTAATGGCTGAGAAAGAAAAGATAACCGCTTTGCATTGAGTGGATGTACCAAAACGTGCAAACGAAAGGTGACCTGTAGAACATCAAAGAAAAAAAACAAAAAAAAGCCTCAGATTGCCATAAACATCGAACCCTTCTGTGGATCCTAATGTAACAACTATCTATAATGAGTCCTAATGAAATTATACCTTCTAGGTGCCAAACAAAGGTTTTGATATGCTTTCTTGCCTCCCCCCCCATAAGAACAAGCGACAATATGATCGCTGATGAGTGTCACTTCAACAGTAAATTGGAGAAACTATTTAGAGGTGATCTCTTAAAAACCGGTAAAAATCCTTCTTTAATTGACTCATTGACATAGAACTGTGAAGGATTTTTCACTCTGTTCAGAACCCAATATAATACTAAAGTCCTTGGGCTATCACTTAGGCAAAGTATATTAATGCAGGAGCTCTGCATCAGCAATGGATTGTTCTACCAGGGGATGTTGGCCAGGGGATCCAAGGCCCCACAAAAGGTAAGGGCTCCTTGCCCCTAAGTTGGATACCTGCAGGAGGAGAGGCGATAAGACCCTGCTGCCGAAGACGCTGTCGTTAACATGGGGAGGGATGTATTGAGACCGCCACATGAAGGGTACAGATGGCTCTGGAATGCCAGAGAGGTGTTCCCAAAGGCCACTAAACAATACGCAAATACGGGTCTCCCTGGTCAAGCAAGACTCCCACCATCAGACCAGCTACAGCTTACGCCTGGAAATCTGTGCAGCAGAGGCAGCCATATGCCTGTATATCTCCCAAATTCTATTGGCTTTGGCTCTCTCTTGGAGGAATAACCCATGGCTGATGCCACAAGCTCTAAGTCCTCTACAGGTTAGGAGTGTTATAGCCACAGCAAGACCACTGTTATATTTATCAGGGGTTAAAAATATAATCATGAATTAACCTATCATCCAAAACCATGTGTCTATGCCAACAGTAACCTACCATAACTATTAGTGCTGCTAAATACCTATATATCTAATTGCTTGTGCTTCATTAGTAGGATCGAAAGGTTACTCCTGAACAAACTGTCAGCCCATGAAGGAAACAGCCAGATTGGACCAGAATCCAAGTCAACAGCTCCAGAGAGAGAGGACAGTTTTACTTCTCATCCACCTGTGCCCCTTTTCTAAGCCTAGGGAACAATCGCGGAAGAGGGGTGGGGGTGTAGAATGTAAAGGCTGCGACTGGGGTTGAAAGGTGAAACTACAGCGATGTAGTCTGGAACTCATTGATCAACTTGATTGAACAAACAACCTGTCAACCTCCACTGAATGGTGGGACTGTTGGGGTTTGGCACAACAGTCTTATGATTGGTTTTGCACGAAGGATGCTTTACTCATGGATATCACTTATAGCTAAAAAATGAAAAAAAAATAAACCTGAAAGATGCAGGACAGTATGGCAGAATACATGATCTGGGATGGGGTGGGGGTGGGGGGGAAGGGGAAGGGAAATATGCCTGATCTGAATTGAAAATGATGTCTAAAATGCACAAACCATCAATAAAAATTAAAAAAAAAAATAAATAAAGTAGTCAGATTGCTTCAGAAAAAAAAAAATCTACTTCACACTTTGGGGAGAGAGAGAGAGAGAGAGAGAGAGAGAGAGAGAGCATTTTATTCCATGTTAAATTACACATTGAATCAAAGTTGAATAAAATAAATAACATATGATGTCAACGCATAGAAAAAAATACAGTGGTAAATATGACCCCTATGACTTGGATACAGCAAAATCAGCTTTTATGACAATTAAGAAATACTATCAAATACTGTCATTATGGTTACAAGGGACTGATGCCTATTTGTCAGAAGCTGCACACCCAGGATAGGGAACAGATATGACTCTGGGTAAGGCCCATAATGCACAGAGAAAGGAAGAGGCTCAAGCTGACAAGACAATACCTGACCTTCAGAGGAAGACTAGAGATAGAGCCTCTGGCCCTAAATATCAGTCCCTCATTAGGGCCACCACCACTGAAAGAGAAAGGGGCCTTGATTTTAAATTAGAAAAAAGAAAGAAAAATTCAACCACCAAACTAACACAGATACAAAAGTCCCAGCACAGAAATAGGAACAGAAACCAAAGCAGCTGGTCTCCTCTATAAATCACTGATCCAATTATAATGGCACTTAATGAAAATGACCTGGAAGAACTTACAAAGGATACAAAGGATTGATAATAAGTACGTTCAAACAACTCGAAGTAGACCCGAATATACTGCAAGAGAAAATGAAGACATGGATGAAATAAGAAAGTCAAGATATAAAAAGAGAATTTCCAAAAAAGATACAATTGCTAAACAAAAAACAAACTGAAGTGTTGTTAGAAATGGAAAAATTGATAAGCCAAATAAAAACATCAGGGGAAAATGTCACCAGTAGAATAGATCAAACAGGAAACAAAGAACAAGGAATGGAAGACTAGAAAGAGGAACTGGATCACTCAGTAAAGAACGATGATAAATATTAAAAAAAAATGTGAAGAGAACACGGGATCATTCTAGAACACCTGACCTCAGATTATGGGTGCAGAAGAAGGAAAGAGAATATTTTCAATAAAAATTTAGAAAAGGACAACCTTAACACTGAAGACAGTCTATACTTCAGATACAGAACTTGGAGCAATTGGGCTCAGACTGACCTGGAAACTTTCTCCCTAAAGACAAGCTCTCATGGTATCAGAAAATACTATCCAAGGTACCAAGGAAGTCCATACCCAGCAATACGCCTAACAAACTATCTCTATTGGTGCAATAGTGGCACTTATATCTTGGGGGTAAGCAACAGCTGCCTAATTGGAACTAAGCCCCACTCAATGGAAGGGAATATATGCATAGTACTGTAAACACAGCCAAATACACATGGCTGGACTGGTGGTAGATCCTAGAGAAAAACCTACTTCTGCCACATTCCCTAGACCAATATAATTTCTTCCTTTATTCTAAATATTCATCCTCATACATACAGATAAGTATGATTTTACCCTTCATCAAAGAAGCTTCTTTTTGCAACAGATGGAGACTATTACAGAGTTCCAGAACTGGCCAAACACAGAGAGTGTCTATGAGAATAAGTGTCTCTTAACCCTGTGACACATCTTCAGTGCAACCTCAACATAGGATGAATGCATCTCTCAAGTCTCACCAGAGAAGTTTCCTTATGCAGCAAATGGTGATTAACACAGAAACCTACAATTGGCCAATGTGCAAAGAATAAGAAACCACTGAGTGCTTATCCTTTAATAGGACACCTATTTCAAACCTCTGCCTCCCAAGGCTCAGGAACCATTATGGAAGGAGAGGGAAAAAAGATTATAAGAGCCAGACAGGGTGGATGACCACAAGGAAACAAAGTCATCCAGTAACTCATATGAACTCACAGCAATGATAACAACATCCTCAAGTCTCATGCAAACTCAAACCAGAGAAAACCCCAGCATAGACATGGGGAAGTGGGTAAGAAACCCCAAACAACCTAAGGAACATTTGGCAACTGACTGCTGTGGGAGAGAGTGTTTTACATAGATGGGATTTTTTTTATGGACCCACCCTGAAGGATGTTTGGAGACATAAATCAAACTCTATAGGCTATATTATTTGGGATATATATATATATATATATATATATATATATATGAGTGCATTGAACTGGGTGGAGGTCCTGGGGGAGGTACAGAATGGGGAGGGGATCTAAATATCATCAAACTGTACTATATGAAAATTGTAAATATTCAATAGTTTTTTTTTTAATTTCAATGCAAATCTTCACAGAAAAGCTTAAAATTCATATGGAAGCACCAAATACAATGCTGACCAGTAAAAATCACTATCAGGGATGTCATAATACCTGATTTGGGGTTATACTACAGAGTCATAATAGTAAAAACAGCACAGGTACTGGCACAAAAATAGACACATTGATCAAAGGAATAGAATCAAGGACCCAGATGCAAATCTGTTACCTATAACCACCATTTTTACAGGGATCCCAAAAATATATATTGGAGAAAAGACAGCATCTTTAACAAATGTTGAGACAACTTGGTGTGAACATGTAGAAGAATGAAACTTGATCTTTTTCTCACACCCTGAACACAAATCAAATCCAAGTAGTTGAAAGATCTCAATCTTATATCTGAAACTTCTAGAGGAAAGATTAGAGAATACATTCAGGTTATAGACTCAGGTAAGGCTGTTCTGAATAAGACTCTAAAGCTTCTGTACAGAAAAGGATACCACATAAGACAGCCTACAGAATGAGAAGCAAATAGTGACATCTGACTGGAGTCGCATCTAGAATATATAAGGAACTTAAAAAACTAAACATCAAGAAAACAAACATAAATGTTGCTATGGAGCGGGAAAGAACACTCTCGAGAGATGAAATACAAATAGCCATGAAATAATTTTTTAAAATAAACGCTCTTTTCCAAGAGCTTCTTTCGCATTTTTTTTTACTTTTTATGTGTATGAATGTGCTGTGTGCATGTAGGTTTGTGCACCTGTGTCGTGCAATGTCACAGAGGTCAGAAGGGGGTGTCAGATTGTGTCAGATTCCCCTGGAACTGGAGTTAAAGAGGGTTCTCAGCCGCCATGTAGGTGCTGGGGATTGAACCCAGGTCCTCTGCATGAGCATTCGGCCCTCTTAACCACTAGGCCATCTCTCCAGCCCCTGAAATAATTTTTAAAGTGTTCACCATTCTTAGCTGTCAGGGAGATGCAAATTGAAACTATTTTGATATTCAATCTTACCCCAGTCAGAATGGTAAGATTAAGAAAATAAAGGACATATAGGTATGTGTACTACTCTGCCTTTTTGAGACTCATGGGTCAAAAAATAAAAACCTAAAATAAAAAAGGGGGGATACAGTTACATATTAAACCTTTTTGTCAAAAAATTTTCAATTTAATCTTAAAACTAACTATGGGAAAAGATTTGTATGTTCCCACAGGTCAAAACGTCACCAATTTAATGGCTGAGAAAGAAAAGATACAACCTTGCATTGTGTAGGATGTACCAAGAAATACCAGCAGAGAAGTTGGCCCATCTAAACACTAAAAGGAAGAAAAGCCTCAGACTTCTACAGGCATCAAACATCTCTGTGGATCCTATTTGTAACAACTGTTTATAATGAGTCCTAATGAACCTTACCTTCTAGGTGCCACACAGTTTTAATATGAGAGACTTTCTTACCTCTTTTTCATAGAACAAAGAAAAACATGATGGTAATGAAGTCATTCTCTAACCGTAAATTAGAGCTAACTGTTATAGAGGTAATCTCTTATAAAACCAGTATAACTGCTTTCTTTAATTGACTAATAGACATAGGAACTGTGAAAAGGATTATTCTCTATTCAGAGCCAAATATAATACCAAAGTCTCTTTAAGTGGTGCATATAAGCAAAATATATGAATACCGGAGAGCTCTGATATCAGCAATGGATTAGTCTGCCAAGGAGATGTTGGCCAGGGGATCCAAGCTCCCCCAAAAGGTAAAGGCTTCTTGCCTGTAAACTGGGATACCTGCAAGAAGAGTGATGGTAAGGCCCTGATGTCAAAGACCTGATGTAAGCATGGGAAAGATGTATTGAGACCACACTTGCAAGTGTACAGTTAATCTCTGGAATATCAGAGAGTGTTACCAAAGGCCACTATACCAATAAAGCAAATATTGGTCTCCTTGAGTCAAGCAAGACTCCTCACCTGCCTGGAAACACTGTGCAGCAGTGGCAGCCATATGTCTGTATATCCCAAATCTAATTGGCTATTAGCTCTCCTTGGAGGAATAACCCATGGCTGATGCCACAAGCTTACATCCTCTAGTGGTTAGGAGATGTTATAAGCCACAGTAAGACCTTGTCATCTTTTACAGAAAAAAACGTAATTCATGGATTAGCATAACATCCAAACATCTGTAACCTACCATAATAATTAATACTGTTTAAATACCTATATATCTAATTGCTTGTGCTTCATTAGCAGGATTGAAAGGTTATTCCTGGACAAACTCTCAGCCCATGAAAGGAAACAGCCAGAACTGATTAGAGTCCAAAACAACATCCCCAGAGAAAGTAGACTGTTTTGCTTCTTGTCCACCTGTGCCCTTTTTCTAAGCCTAGGGAACAATCTGCAGAAGAGGGGTAGAATGTAAGGGCTGCAATTGGGGTGAATGGTGAAACTACAGCAATATAGACTGGACACTTATTTGATCAACTTGATTGTACATACAAGCCCCTCCAGCTGGATGGTAGGAGCCTTGGGCTGTATGGGTTTGGGCACAACTGCTTGCAAATTGGTTTTACATGAAGGATGCTTGTACTCATTACTTATTGTTAAAAATGAAATAAAAGAAAGTATATATAAAAAAAGAAAATAAAGAACAGAAAATCTTGGCAAGAATGTGGGGAACAGGGAGCCTTTGTGCACTGTTGACAGCAGTTCAAGGTGTCCAGCCCCTGTGAAAATCAGTGCAGTAGCTCCTCAGAAAACTAGAAGTAGGTCTACCACATGACATAATCATACCACTTCTGGGAGTACAGACAAAGGGCTCTACTTCCTACTGCAGAGACATGCACTCTTTCATGTTTCTATCTGCTCTGGTCACAATAACAATGACAGCCTAATTGTCCATCAACTGATGAATCAGTAATGAAACTGTACATCTGTACAATGGAATTTTATTCAGCTATGAAGAAAATTGAAATTTGCAGTTAAATGGATATAGCTGAAACATTATACTGAATAAGGTAACCCAGACATAGAAAGAGAGACAAAGCATATTCTCATTCACATCTCAATCTTGGCATCGAATCTTTAAATGTGTATATAATTTGGAATACCTGTGGAACCCAAGAAACTAGAAAGAGGTTACTGTGGAGAAGGGAAAAAAGATGGAGGGATAGAAGAACACAGGTGATATGAAGGTAAAAGAGGAAATAGAGGGAGGGAGATTTAAGTGGGTAGAGGGATGTGAGGGTAGGAACATAAGAGGAGATGGTTGGGAGAGGGATAGTTAACTATAAAGATATTGGAAAAAGCCATGTGTGGAGGTCTAAATATGATTAAATATGAAATCCACAAAAATTCAATAAAAAATATACTTTGTAAAGAGTATATTAAAATCTACTACATTTTTTGGTCTTTTTAGGGTCTCCCTGTAGCCCCAGCTGTCCTGGAACTCACTGTGTAGACTAGGTTGGCCTTGAACTCATAGAGTTCCACCTGTTGAAAACATACTATTTTATAAGCTTCACACAGATGATAGATGATAGATAGATAGATAGATAGATAGATAGATAGATAGATAGATAGATAGGAGACTCCTATCTAGTAGTTCAACCAGAGTTACCCCCACATAGGCAATTCTGCCCATTTTAGAAGACATAAGTTGTCAAATAAAATCCCAGTACCAGGTATGGGATACCTCCTTTCAAGTTGTTGGTCAGACTGTCCCAGAGAGCTCAATACAGTACGAGTTACTGCCATTGAGACTGGTTGCCCACCAGATCTTGATATTTAACATCCCAATTCTGAAGACATCACAGATCTTTGTCAAAGGACATGGGGAAATCAAGTCACTATTGACTACAAAGCTTCCTCCACATGATGGCTAGCCTTCTGAGAACTGGAAGATGCCATGCAGACTACTGGTGGGGAAAGTGATTAACAGTTTTACCCAACTGTAAACCATGTAAACTACAATAATGACTGAAATGGCAAGAAATGCTTCTATACAATAGTTGCATGAGTATTATCTGGATAACCAACTGCTTTCTGAGTGAATTTAAGATCCATCCCACAGGAGGAAATGCATGCCTGCTATTGTAAATCTGGTTAAGAACACATGTTTGAGGAGATCACAGGCCCCGTGGATGAACCTGATACTGTTATTTTGCTACATGAATATACAGTATCAATTTTCCCTTTAAATTCCGTCTCTGTCAGTAAATTAGTGCAACTCTCAGAGCTCATCAGAGATAGTTTTTTGGGCGGTGGATGGTGGATAACACGGAAATTCACAACTGATCAAAGTGCAGAGAGTCCATGAGTATGGGAGCTCAGCTAAAAATGGGTATCTTTATCACACCCCCTCCCCAAGGCTCAAGCACCATTATGCAAGAGGATCCAGAAAGATTGTAAGAGGTAGAGCTCAGATAGGACTGGAGTAAACCCATAACTTCTGTGCAGGACAGGACAGTTGAACTCATGAATTCACAGCAGCTGTGGTTGCCTGCACAAGACCTGGACAAAATCAAGCCAGTAAACATTCAGAATGCATGGGGCAGTAGGGGGTTCATGACCTCCTAACTGAGGACCTATGGACAGTTGATGGAGAGGGACTTTAAGGGTATGGCCCCTGGTATGTCAACCATGTTCCAATGGATGACTCCATACCCAGATTGGATTATTAAATTTTTTTTGTCTTTTTGAGATAGGACTTCCCTGTAGCCCCAGCTTACTCAGAATTCCTTATGTAGACTACACTGGCCTTGAACTCACAGAGATCCACTGCCTCTGCTTCCCAAGTGCTGGAATTAAAGGCATGAGCTACCACACCCATCAAGGATTATTAAATATTTTTAAAAGGAGGACAGGAAGTGGGGGGTAGGGAGGTAAGGATGGACCTTGGAGGAGATGGAGAAGAGTTGATAGTACATATGATTAAAATATATTTGTATTAAATTTTCAAATAATTGCTGGGTGTGGTAGCCCACACCTTTAATCCTAGCACTCGAGGCAGAGGCAGGTGGATATCTGTGAGTTTGAGACCAGCCTGGTCTACATAGTGAGTTCCGGGCCAGGTGGGGCTACAGGGAGACTCAGTCTCAAAAAGACCAAAAAAATTTTTTCAAATAATTAACAAAAATATTCTTAGAAAAAGAATGCAAGTTATCATCTCAGATCACACTCAAATCAAGTAGTTGTTTAGAGATCACTTTGAACATAGCTGACCTGCTAAGTCCTATGAATTATCAAACAATAATAAGTTAAACTTCATGGAGAATGTCAAAAGGTCAAAAAAGTGGGAGCTTGTGTCCCTCGAGAAACTTGCTGTGGCTTCATCGCGATGAAAATGTCCCCCACCCCCATCACTTCCTCAAAACTTTTTTCTTTAAAAAGTTAAAGATGCAGGGAAAAGCATTTTACCAACTGTTCTACCATTGTGACACCACTGTAAACTATACTTTCCAGTGCTGAAGCACAAGGACATTGCAGTTATAACAGCTGGACACTTGGAACATTGACCAGGCTGATACTTTAAATCTGGACTCTGTGATTTCCAAATAGCATATTTCTGAGATCATACTATCTAGTTCAGGAGTCAAACATACAATAACTTTGCCCGGGAAGTTCCACAGAAACAAGATAAAAAAAGAAATAATAAATTCTCGGAGAATATGTTGATGGGTCTGGTTCCTCTGACTTAAAAAATTGGTTCCTTTTATGTTTGCAGTCTACACAAGAACTATAACTCTAGTCTTCATGGGAATAAATGCAAAAGATGTCTTCTGACTCCTCTCTAAATGTTTCTTTTTAATTACTTCGAGAGTATCCAACCACATGTGACAATCTGTTACTTCACACCATTATTCATAGTTTGTTGACTTTTTTCAGAAAAATCATCTTTTATTCCATCTTAACAAGGCACTTGTATTCTAATAATAAAAGTCAGGACAGAGGACTGGAAAGATTGCTCAGTGGCTAAAAGCACTTACTGCTCTTGCAGGACCTGGGTTTAATTATTTGACACCCACATGATGGCCCACAACCATCTTTAACTCCAGTTACACAGGATCAGACACGGTCTTCTAGCCTCCACGAGCACCAGGTGCACACATGCTACATATACATACATGCAAGCAAACAGTCATAAACATCAAATAAAAGTAAATCTTTTTTAAGGTCAAGACAGAATTATACGACAGCCTCTAATTTTACCAGAAAGAAATGCAGAAATCAAATCCAGAAGATATGATCCAGCAATTAAAGAATCAGCAATAAAAGATTGTTTCTTCATTCTTTTTCACTTGGTATGATTGTATCTCTTCTTGCTCTTTCTAGACGTCATAGTAATCAGCATGCATATATATGTGAAATAAATTTGTCCCGGCTCTAAATATATCAGCAGTTAACTGGACAGACAACAATGGCAGCGCGGAAAGTGCCGTGGTAGTTGATGGAAGCAGAAAGGTTTACAAAAGGTAGTAACTGGGGGATCTGGGAAAGCAGACAGGAGAGGACGATTAAGGGAAAGAACTACCGCAAGAAAAATCGTCAAAAAAATAACAGTAAAATAAGAGAAACTACAGTATTTTCTTCCTTGTGGAGTTCCCCACATTCTTACTAGCTCTATGGTTCTCACAGTGTGGTCAAGGCTACAAGCATTAGCATAGCCTGCAAACTTGTGAGAAATAAAAATTCTCAGTCCACACCCAAGAATCAATAAAATTGAAACTCTTAAAATGGCGCCCAGAGACCTGCGCACTGATGGCCCCACAGGCGATTGTGTTAGTGCAGAAGCTTGAGGATCACAGTCCTATGGATGTTCACGCAGTTAAGGCCAGGTCTCATGGCCATGCTTTTCACTGGCTCATGTTTATATGAGTGTGCTAATTTGAAAGAAAATAATATTTAAGAAATTGTTTTCTTTTTAAACATTTTCTTTTTTATTTATTATTTTTACATACACGCAGGCCTAACAGTCATACCAGTGTTATGTCTGCCTGTTTGTAAGTGCAACCATGTTGTGCAATGCTTGCAGAAGTCAGAAGAGGGGGTTAGATCTCCTGGAACTGGAGTTAAGGACAGTTGTTAGCCATCATGTGGGTTCTGGGAATCCAATCAGGGGAATTGAATCCAGGTCCTCTGCAAGAGCAGTCAGTGCTCTTAGCCTCTGAGCCATCCCTCCAGTCCCAGGAAGTTGTTTTCTAACATAAGAAAATGTTTCTAAAATGTTTCAAAAAATGTGATTCTCAGGGCTGGAGAGATGGCTCAGCAGTTAAGAGTGGGGACTGCTCTTGCAGAGGACCCAGGTTCGATTCCCAGCACCCACATGGCAGCTAATGAACCAAGCATGATGGTGCATGCCTTTAATCCTAGCACTCAGGAGGCAGAGGGAAGTGGACCTCTATGAGTTCAAGGCCAGCCTGGTCTACAGAATGAGTTCCAGGCCAGTTGGGGCTATAGGGAGACCCTGTCTAAAAAAAAAAAAAAAAAAGATGTGATTCTCTATTTTTAGATGCATATGGACCTTGCTATTTGCTAAGGTGAATCCTAGAAATAGAACATATTGCTAAAATAAAGGCTTGGCTTTGCAGTTTTCCTGGACTCAGGTTTCTTGGATAAGGATCAGCATCATAAACTGTGGAACCAACATCTTAAAGTGTGGAAGAGTCCCACGGAGCACACTACAGAATCTATAGGTGAGACTCACAGAGACTGCTTCTTCCTTTGGTTACCTGGTCTCTGCGGGTTGCAGTTTACTTTTTTATCCTTTATGAAAAATTTTTTGTGCTTAAGCTTATTTGTAGTTTACCATGTCAGTCCTTGGCCTCATCTCTAAGAACTTAGAGCACCCAGATCTACTATGTCCAACTACAACCTCCAATTATCTTGACTTTTTGCCTCTCTGTTCAAATTCATTTTTTTATTGATTGTTATGAATTTCATATATCTTGACCTGCACTTCTCATAATCACCCACTAGTTTTCAGTTCAGATTCCTAAAAGATTAGATTGTCCTACTTGGCTCAGTAATTCACTTAGCTGAGACCTCAAGTATTAATCAAACAAAAAGCTCAGAATGGAAGGAAAGCAATTAACCTTTGATAGGTTACATTCTTGGCAAGGCAGTGTCTACCAAGGTCACCATTAAAAAGTTCTGCCTCACTCAGGAGCCTCTGCACCACCCTGTATTTCTATGAATTCCCAAAAACATAGTAAGAAATTTCTAGAAGAATGCAAAGGCTTTTATATGATAATATAACCACATATTTTAAATTCATCACCCCCAGAAACTTAATTCTAGATTTTTATGTAAAGGAAAAAATGGTATGTGCCCAATAAGACATAAGCAAAACAGGATATTTTTTTTTGCATGGGTTTTTATAGAAAATTTTAAAAGAAACTACCTAAATCTCTATAAATAGGGATTTCTTATTCATGATAGTAATTTTCCTTATTCTTCTTTCTACCAAAACAAAATAAGCCATGAAGACAGCTTGGTGAGTTTTTTTTCTTCTTTGCTAAAAAAGAGACAGCAAGTCCTAACATTGCTTTAATAGCAACATAAGGAAATTGCCAGCAAATTGCCTCCCACACTGTTTTCTGTGTTGGAGTCACAGTCATCATGATGATCTGGCTGCAGCTGCTACATGATCTCTTCCAGCTGCGGATCCAATCCATTCCTCCTCATCCCTAATGGAATGTAGATGCTTTAGTCTCTCCTCCACTTCAGCGGGGCCTCCCCATCTTGAAGGCCTACTTGGTCTCCTTACTAATGATCCAAAGGCAGACAAGCCAATGCCTTGAGAGATAGCGTTCAACTAGAACAAATGCCCATCATTCTAATCAATAATTTAATTTCCATCCTCCTGGCTGAATGTTACTAGTATTTGACATGAAACACTTAAGCTTCCATGTCTTTTGATTATCTTAAAAAACAAGAGCAGAGCCAGGCGTGGTGGTGCACGCCTTTAATCCTAGCACTTGGGAGGCAGAGGCAGGCGGATCTTTGTGAGTTCAAGGCCAGCCTGGTCTACAGAGTGAGTTCCAGGACAGCTGAGGTTACAGGGAGACCCTGTCTCGAAAAGACCAAAAAAAAAAAAAAAAAAGGCAGAATTCATTGAAATTCTAAAAAAAAACAAGAATGGGATATTTGTGTTCAAGAAAGGTCATGAAATTATAGAGAAAACAAATAGCTAGAATTAATAGAGTGGTTTATCTTAATCCACAATCATATCTTGATATGAGGACAAGGAATTGGGGTGACTTGTATAGCTGATACCATAAACTTGAACTTCTTTCACTGTAAAATCAGAAGCTCAAGGGTAGGGAGTTGGGTCCATTGGTAAAGTGCTTGCAGGCGTGAGGACCTGAGTTCAGATCCCGAGGACCCACATGAAAAGCTGAGCACAGCAGCACACTTATATGGTAGCAGAGGACACATGCGCAAGCAGGTCCTGGAGCTCGCTGCCTGCTGAGCCTAGCTGAATCCATGAGTTTCAGGTTCAGTGAGAGACCCTGTCTTAGAAAGCAAAGGTGGAGAGAGATCTAAATAGACACCCTCCAACATCTGGTCTCCAGATGCACATGTGCCCCCATCCAAAAGTGCACCCACAGAAATGCATACATTGCACACACAAATCAAGACTTCCATACAAACTCAAAAGACCTTAAGACCTGACAACAAAGTCAGTAAAATCTGAAACAATTTACATCAGACTTAATAGCTATGGTTTTAATAGCTCCCAAACCACTACATTTCTCTTAGTCAATATCTATAACCTGACTACTTAAGCACAATATGACTGGCTTAACGGAGGCTCCCATCACACACATGGTGGCTAACAACCATCTGTAACTTTGGTTCCAGGAGATATGACACCCTCCTCTGGACTCTTTGGGCATTGCACACACATGATGCACTTATATACATGTAGGCGAAACTCATATGCATAAAATAAAAATAATAAATAAATAAATAAATAAATAAATAAATAAATAAATAAAAATTTAATTATATGTATAACTCACAAAATGTTTGGTTTTTTGGGGGGTTTTTTTTTTTTTTTGAGACAGGGTCTCCCTTTAGTCCCAGCTGGCCTGGAGCTTGATATGTAGGCCAGACTGGCCTTGAACTCAGAGATCTGGCTGCCTCTGCTTTTAAACCCAAGTGCTGGGATTAAAGGCATGCCTCACCACACACTAAAGACAGTTCTTAGTCACCATGTGGGTACTGGGAATCGAACCTGGGTCCTTTGCAAGAGCAGTCAGTGTTCTTAACCGCTAAGCCATCTCTCCAGCCCAAATGTTTGCTTTTTAACACAAGGCTGAGCCTCAAGTGGCTTTCAAGTGTCATCCTATATAAAACAGGCTCTAACATTTTAGTATCTTTAGGCCTTTGAACAAAACTGTAAACTTTATTGCTTCCTCATCTAGAAAGTTTTCAAAAAAGAAATTGATATGAAGGAAAGGATTGGTTTAAGGAATTACATGAAGTAGTAAGGCATATACAACAACTGGCAAGTCTTCAGTGCTCCATAAAGGGGAACTAGAATGATTATTTTAATCAGTCAAAAATTAAGGCACATACTATGCACCACAACACAAATTTTTCCTCATTTCAAAAGGATTTTATCTCATGTTTGTTAACATGTATTAATTACACATATTAGTGAGTTACGTGTGATATTTCAGTACATGCACATGACATGCACTGATCAAATTCAACCTTTATTACTATTTCTTAATACATTTTATTGTTTTTATTTTATGTGTATGAGTGTATTGTCTACATGTATGTAAGTGCACCTGTGTCATGCAATGGCTGCAGAGTTCAGAGGAGGTCATCAGATCGCCCAGAACTGAAGTGACAAACAGTTGTTAGACATCACATGGGTGTTGGGATCTTAACCCCAGTCTTCTGCCAGAGTTCTTAACTGCTGAGCATCTCTTTAGAACCCAAATCCAACTTTTTAGACCTTCTCCACCCACACTTCCCAGCCACTAGTAATTACTGTGCATTCTGATTGACTTTTTAAATTTTCCCATATGAGAAAGTATGTAAGATAGTGTCTATTTCTGGTTTAGTTTACTTACCATAATGTCACAAGATACCATTTATTTTGAAGCAGATAACAGGTTTTCAATATTCTTTATGGCTGAATGAATAGTCTATTATGTATATGCAGTACAATTTTTTAAAGAAATCTAAGGGCAAAAAAATTTAAAAAAAAATTAAAAAGGTGCTTGCCATGCAAGCCTGAGAACCTGAGTTGTCTACATCAAAGTAGAAGAGAACTGATTCCACAAAGCTGTCCTCTGACCTTCACATATACACTGTGACACACATGCCCACACACACACAAACATTAAGCGCACACACACACACACACACACACACACACACATGCTGATAATTTTTTAAATTTTTTATAGAAATCCAAAGTATTTTAAGGAACAGATATTCAAGAGATCAAGGAAAGAAACTACTTTAACATTATAAAATGAGCTAAGTGGGGACTGGAGAGATGGCTCAGTGGTTAAGAGCACTGACTGCTCTTGCAGATGACCCAGGTTCGATTCCCAGCACCCACATGGCAGCTAAGAACCATCTTTAACTCCAGTTCCAGGGGAATCCGACACCCTCTTCTGACCTCTGCAGCATCGCATGACATGGGTGCACCTACCTACATGCAGGCAGTGCACTCATACACATAAGAAGTAAAAAAAAAAAAAAAAATGAGCTAAGCAGTAGAGGGTTCCTGATGCTATGACTGGTTAACAATACTGGTAGACTTTTACTTGTATACCCCTCTTGCCTCCTAGATAATCACATATTCCCCCAGACCTAGCTATAATCTTCTCCAAAATTCTTATTGCTTAGTGAGGGGAAAGATATTTACCTTCTAACTTAAAGTCAGATGACATCTCATAGTCCACCAGTACATCCATGGAGAATTCTCCATCAAAGCTTTAGCAATCACTTCTTTGAAGCTGTAGCATTTCTCCAAAGCATTATACAGTGGACATCTATTTTTTATTGCAGTATTCTCCTTGTCCTGGAAATATTGCAGAATGTTGACAGATTCTCCTTTCCCCAAATGTAGTTATGGGGTCATCAAGAAAGCTACTATGTCTCCTGACATCATGGCACACTCCTTTAATCCCAGTACTGGGTAGGCAGAGACAAGCAGATGCCTGTGAGATGGAGGCTAGCTTGATTTACATAGTAAGTTCCAGACCAATTGAGGCTACAGGGAGACCTTGTCTCAAAAAGAAAAAGAAAGAAAGAAAGAAAGAAAGAAAGAAAGAAAGAAAGAAGGAAGGAAGGAAGGAAGGAAGGAAGGAAGGAAGGAAGGAAGGAAGGAAGGAAGGAAGGAAGGAAGGAAGGAGAGACAGAGGGGGGAAGAAGGGAGGGAGGAAAGGAGGGAGGGAGAGAGGGAAAGGAGGGAACTATTATGTCTTTCTATAACCTCACAACCTTATCCCTGATCACAGCTGCTAAGTCTAGGATGAGTTCCTAACAAGCTCATCAATTTATGGACTTATAGGCCATAAACAAGAATAAAACATTTTGTCTTTGGTGGCTGTTAGCTGTTAGGTGCAAGGTTCATGAGCTGTCAGCAGTCACATTACCATCTTTGGACTGGAGATACAGAAGCAGCTTTCTACAAAGGCAGCAGTAGGCAGCATCCTCAGATGTACAGAAAGAAATAAAGGGGATTGGGTGGCATCCCAGGCTCTGTTCCTGAAGCAAAACCATGTGCACAGGTTCTGTCAGTGACTATTACATAATTCCCCTTTGTGGGTGAGCAAGATGACTCACTGGGTGAAAGCGCTTCTCATGTGCTGTGATTTCAATCAGGTGTCCCTCATAGCCTCAAGTGTTTGAACTTCGTCAGTTGGCGGTGCTGTTTGGGAGGGTCATGGACTCTTTCCAGGGTGGGGCTTTGCTTGAGGAAACACTGGGGGGGGGGTGAGAGCTCATAGACATTCAGTTTTACTCTGCTTCTGTGCCTGCTTGAAGAGGTGAGCCCTCAAGCTTTTTGTTCCTCCTGCTTCTTCCCATCCTCCCATCACTAGCTGCCATGGTGGGCTCTCATCCCTCTGAAATCATAAACCAAATAAACTCTTTCTTGTGTAAGTTGCCTTGGTCAGGGTAGCTTATCACAGCAACAGAAAAGTAAGCAACACATCCAAGTCTAACCGCCTAAGTTCAAATCTTCTGTTCCCATGGTGGAAGGGGACAAAAGTTGCCCTCTGTCCCCCATACACATGTTGTGGCACACATGCACCCTAATTATAGATGCACATCATAACACACAATAATGAACAAAATAATGTTTAAAAACAAATAAATAATAAATTCCCCTTTGTTTAAGGTAACTAAATTATAATGGATCTAACCAGATCAAGGAATGCAAAGGATGAGTAGATCCATTAGGAGGCGTACACCTGAAAGCTCTCTAGGGATGAGTTTACAAGTGCAATAATTTTATTCCAGGACAAACAAAATGTTGTAAGCCCTCTGGACCACACAGGCCATTATGACAGTGGCTGCCTCCTCTATTTAATTTTAAAGAGTGACCACGTGCCCCAGGGTGACCTGGGAAGTCCCAGTTTTCATGTTTTCTCTAAACTAGTACACGCTTAGCTCCTCTTTTCAGAGTTGAGATTATCCTGATTTGGGTAATAAAGTGTATGTCACCCAGTCACAATGAGACTTGCCACTGTCAGGGGCCTTCCTGTCACTTGTCCGCCTGCCCATAACTCTGGCACTTCCTCTTCCAACTGTGCAGCTGCACTAATGCTTTGGTTCCATGTACATAGCTGGGCACTGATAAAACGAGGATGGTGTCTGTAAGTAGGAGAATTGAGAAAACCAGAAAATGGCAATGATTTACTAAAAATACTACCAAGCAGGAATAATAGCAATCATATAACAAGTGGGATTAACACCTTGAACGTTCAGAGCAATATAAGGTCTTAATGATTAACAGCACTTATTATCACTATTCTGAAAAATATAATTATCCCAACCTTTCTATGACCATGGATAATATAGTTGCTTATAAATTAAAAAGCATAAAATAAAATCAAAATTTATCACCTTAACATTTCGTTAAAAGGAGGCATAAACCTTCATGCTAGTGATTTGGGACCAATTTCTGTGAGTGTTGACTGGGAAGATTTATCTAATGAGTACATTGAATTTTCCATATCTCTAGTTATGCTGCAAAAGCAGAGATTATTATTAGGTATTGTAATAAAAAAGAACAGAAATTTTTTTTACCTTGAATTTTGCCAGATAGTTTTGTTTTTAATATTGATAAAGTATGATCTTTTAAAAAAATCTTCATAAGTTTAAATTTTCCAAGTTTCTTTCTTAACATGGTCATAAAGAAGAGTGTTTTCTAAATTATCTTAAACAGAGGAGGAACAGAGGAGAGCACAGAAAACTAGGAGGGATCATTGCATCACAATGAGTGATAAGACCCCAAACTCTGCTGGCTCCCAGATTAAGAAAAGGCAACTACATTATTATACTTTGTTACATTTCACCAGATTCCTTCCTCTTTTCCCAAATAATCCTCTTCACCACATATTAATATCCTGAGTCATTTCAAAACATGGCAGGGAACTGAGGAGATATTAGTAATAAATGAAAACACCCAGGACTTCCACTTCTGCAGTCCTCCTCCCAAGTACACCAAGTGAGGCTTATTATTTCACAACATCCTTTGCAGAATACAGATGAGTACCATTATTCCTGCTATGTGCTACAGGGAAAGCTAGATAAACTAGTACACATCATGGCAGCTGAACGAGAATCATAATTCTTGTCCCTCTTATTAACACTTAGTAAAAGAAAAAGGAGAGATGATGAATGTGATGTCACTCATAGGAGGGAAATTTTAAACAGTGCCTTTAAAGGAGTTGGGGTGTAGCTCGATAGCAGAGCACTTGCTAAGCCGGCTCAAGGCCCTAGGATCAGCCCTTCCCACTGCAAAAATCAATAAACTGTTCATGTGTGTGTTAGGAAATAATTCTTGCAGTATATATAAATAAAGCATGGTAGATTCTGATTCCCAGTTTATAAATTTATTTATGCACATAGGTATAATTAAATACATATAACATGCATTGAATGAAGTCATCCTAGGTGGTCATTTACAGCATATTCCTCTTGGGTTACAGTATGCTGTAAACAGTCATCATCCATCTACATCAATATTTGACATGACTAATGTAATCTACTTACACAAATATCCAAATTTACACATTTTAAAGAAAGGTCCCCCCCCCAATCCATGCATGTATATACTTCCTTGAAAAATACAGGACCAGGACTCTTTCTTCTCAAGGAAGAAGAAAGGGTGTTCTTTAACCAGAGTATGGAATTAGAGAGTGACAAACCAGGCCCTTACTGCCCACCATTGCACGGTCACACTGCTCAACCTTTAAAAGAAGATTAGATGAGGAGGAAGAGGTGAAAGAAAAACAGAAAAAACTCTCGTCCCCTTCCGGATCAGAGCCTAGTCAAAATGAGAATCCCAGCGAAGCAGAGACCAAGTCCACAAACCAATCAGAGCCAAGTTTCAGTTCCCCAGTGATGGAGAAATCAGGGAGAGAAAAAGCTGTTCCCAGGAGACCAGTCAAGTCAGAACAGGAAATAAGTGCGTCTCCCACTTGAAAAAGCGAAGAAAGATCTCTGAACAGAGGAGAATCCACTGCCAAAATGGGTTAGCAGTGGGCAGAGCACACAGCACTGAACCTCAGCACGCAGCTCCACCACCACTTCGGAAGAGCCTGGTCACCTTTCTTCGTTCTTTGTCTGAGGAAATTGATGAAGAAATAGCCCAGGTGCAGGCAAAGGGGGTTCATTCCCTGCTCACCTGGGAGCAGCTCTCTGCAGTCACACAGCTCCGGGAACCTCTGGCCACCATGGCGCAGACCTTCTACAGCATAACCACCCAGGCAGCCTTTGCCCTGCCTGCTGTGGGCTGGCTTGCCTCGACTTCCTCATCACCTCCCCAGGTCCTTTCTGAGAATGAATCTCAGAGTTCTTCATCAGAGGGAGTTGAGATCACAGATACTCCTACCAAATCAGACTAAACGTGGACCAGGGCCACGTGACTCTTCTAAGCAGAAGTGGCATTTCTGGGACAACAAAGGCTGATGAACATCTCAAGGTCTTCCACAGAGCCTGTGTGATTTCACATACACTGTTTAAATGAATAATCAAATAGTGTTCATAGGAGAGGAATTTGAAATATTATTCACAATCATGAACTGTGTTTTCTCAAGGAGCAGGATTAAAACGTTACATCTAAAGTAGAAATGTATTATCTTTGGGTGTCTTATTGAAGTTATATTTTTTAATTTTTTTATTATTTTATGTGTATAAGTATACTGTCTGCATGTAGGTTGGTGCACCCATGTCGTGCAATGCCGCAGAGGTCAGGAGAGGACGTCGGATTCCCCTGGAACTGGAGTTAAAGACGGTTCTTAGCCACCATGTGGGTGCTGGGAATCGAACCTGGGTCCTGTGCAAGAGCAGTTGGCCCTCCCAACCACTGAGCCATCTCTCCAGCCCCTGAAGTTATATATTAATTAGAACTTTAGGAATGATACTTATGTATCTGTCTTTTAACCTATGGCAAATAAATATTTCTTTCATTAATAAAAAAGAAAAATACAAGACAAGAGGACTAGAGAGGTAGCTTAGTGCTTTCTCTGCAAGTATGAGGTCCTGAGTTCAAATGCCCAGCACCCACATAAAATACCAGACATGGCCACAAGCACCTATAATCACAATGTTGGAGAGCAGAGACAGGAGGATGCCAAGAGCTCTCTGGCCAGTCAGTATAGCCTAAACAGTAAGCTTCCACTTGGTGAGCTAGATTATCTCAGGTAGTAAGGCAAAGACTGATAGACAAAGATACCTTATGTTCTTCTCTGGCCTCTACATGTGCATGTGTGGGCTGATAAATTGTGTGGGCTGATAAATTGCAGTCATATGCATGCACCACACACACACACACACACACACACGTGCATGCACACACATGCACACAAAAATAACACAATGCAGAAACTATAATTAAGTTCATTTAAAAATGGGGGGATTAAAATGAGAGGGGGAGGAGTGTTATATAAGAAACTATGGGTATAAAGGGAAAGAAGCAACTCAGAGAGGGGGGAACCATAGGGGATAAGTATTATCAAGGGAGAAACAGGGGACATGGGAAAACTTTGATGGGGAGAGAAGAGGGAGGGTCAGACAAAAAGAGAGAGAGAAGAGATGAATAACGCCTAGCTAGTATAAAAAAAATAACAGAGAGAATCTTATTAGTTAAAAAGCCTACTGAAAAATACACATACATGATCTCTCTACATGAGTCCATGTGTATAGCTGAAGGCTGTATAACAAGAAAAGTGCCAGACATGAGAAATCTCCCTTTGAGTTGTTGGCCAGGGTGGTCCAAGAGACTCCCAAAATTTACACAAGCCCTTTATTGCCTCCCAGAACATGAAGGTAATATCCTGCTGCTGAAGACAAGACTTTGGACAAGAACTTGGAGCAACAGAGGTAGAAGTGACCTGGAAGCCACCTTTCTATAGGAGGAATTTTGAAGAACACTATGCAAGCTGCTAAGGGAAAGCATCAATGGTCCATCCCCACCTTTAAGATCTAATAACCACAACTGGTCACACACAAAGATTAAGCATCTGTGAAATGTCCAATCTTAAATAACATATCTACAATGAAACCTCTACACCTAAGACTCATGCAACATAGTAGAACAGGGTGTAGAGAGAATAATAATGCATCTCACAAGACCCAAACAATCTCAAGAAGACAAAAACCTAGCCTAGAATTGGGGAAATGGGCAGCAGACCCTTAGCAGAATAACTATTGAACAGCTGACTACTACTGGATGAAGAAGAGCTGATCTTCTCTAAGGGAGTGACATTAGATGGGCTGACTCCAGTGAATGAACTTGCACTAAGGATCATCAAAGGATTACATCAACTTGACGTAATAGGTCTTAACATAAATGACAGAATGCATGAAATCCAGTGGGGGCGGATCCTAGGGGAGAGAAGGAGGTAGAAAGAGGACTATGATGTTGTGTGTGAAATCCACAAAAATCAATAAAAATATATTAAAAATATAGAAAGATAGACTGGTTCTATTCAACAAAAATTACTGAACATCTGTGGAATAATGGACACTTTGATAATAACTTCTATGGAAGACAGAAACTTCACAATCAAGCATCAAAAATTTAAGAACAAAGAAGCCAGCCAACCATTTTCCTCTAACAGCCATGATTTCATTTTTCTTTTTTTTTAAATAGGAAAATTGAAATTTTGTATTTCTCCAAAGATTTCAAGGCAGCATGCTCTATTTAATAACAGTTTAGAAAACACAAGGCAGGATACCATAGATTTAAATCTTGTCTTGAAGGAAAAAAAAAAAAAAACTCGTTGAGAACTAGCCTTCTATTGTGGAAATTATAGCATTCTTTTTTTAATTTTATTTATTTTTGTATGTGTATGAATGTACTGTCTGCATGAAGGTTTGTGCACCCATGTCCTGCAATGCCATGGAGGTCAGAAGAGGGTCTCAGATTCCCCTGGAACTGGAGTTCTCCTGGAATTGGAGTTACAGGCAGTTCTCAGCCGCCATGTGGGTGCTGGGGATCAAACCCAGGTCCTCTGCAAGAACAGTCGGCACTCCCAACCGCCAGGCCATCTCTCCAGCCCCAGCATTCTTTAGTCTCTATATTTTTATCTAGAGATTTATATTCATACCATCCCATGTGTGTGCATGGTTTTGTTTTTTGAGTCAGAAATCTCAGTGTTACCCAAGCTGATTTCATTTTTCTTAATGGCGGAAAGAAATTCCATAGAGTGTATGTGCTACATTCCCTTTATCCATTCATCTGAAGATAGATAGCTAGGCTATCTGACTATTACAAACAGTATATAAATGAACTGGATTTGAAGATATCTTTGTGCTATGTCAGCTGAGAATCCTTCAGGTATATATCAAAGAGTGGTAAAGCTGGATCATGCGACAGACAGTTCTAGCTTTTTGAAAAAGCTCTGTGCAGATTTCCTTAGTGGATGAATTCAGGGTTTTATTACTTAATTGTTGATATTCTTTCCATGTTCTACATATCAATATTAACCTTGTGTCACGTGTATAACAGGTAAATATTTTCTCTTGACTGTGTTGCTTTATTTGCTGTGCAAACACTTCTTAGTTTTGTATAATCATATTTATCAGTTCTTGAGATTATTACCAATGCTTCTGAGGTCCTTTTCATAAAACACATATCTAAACCTGTGTCTTAAGGTATTTTATCAATATTTTCCTCAGTTACCAGCACTCACATGGTGGCTAACAACCATCCATAACTCCAGTTCCCAGAGATTGAATGCCTTCTTCTGACCTCTGCAGGCATTGCACAACACAGGTGCACTTACACACATGCTGGCAATACACTCATACGTATAAAACAAAAATAATAAAAAATCCCAGCACTTAGGAGGCAGAGGCAGGTGGAACTCTGTGAGTTCAAGGCCAGCCTGGTCTACAGAGTGAGTTCCAGGCCATCTGAAGCTACAGGGAGACCCTGTCTCTGAAAGACCAAAATAATAATAATAATAATAATAATAATAATAATAATGTAAAAGCTTTCTGGTTCAAGCCTTAGAATCTTTTAAGTATAGGATCATATTTCCTGAAAATAGGAATAATTTTATTCATTTTTATTTATTCATTTATTGTTCTAGATAAGACATCTAGACACACACTGTATTTACTAAGAGCAGAGAGAGTACGCTCCCTTGTCTTCCTGATTTTTAAGGAACCATTTTAAGTTTTCACCATTTAATATAATATTGGCAGTAAATCCTAAATTGTCAGTAATAATAGTTAATTATATGTAGTTTGTATGTTGAGGTATGATCTTTCTACTCCTAGTTTCTCCAGAGCTTTTGTCATGAAGGGGTGCCAAATTTTGTCAAAGGTCTTTTCATACTCTATTGAGATGATCACATAATATCTACCCTTAAGTCTACTTGTGTGCTATATTGCAGTTACAGGTTTGCACATGTTGAACAATCTTTGTCTTCCTGGTATGAATTAAACACGGACAAGGTATATGACCTTTTTACTGTTCTCTTGGAATTCAGCTTGCAAGTATTTTATTGAAAAAGTTTAGGTCTATGTTGACCAGGGGAATTTGTCTGTTGTTTTTTGTTGTTGTTGTTGTTGTTGTTGTTGTCATTGTTGTATCTGTTCTACTTCGCTTCTCCCTTGCTGTGATAAAACACTGACCAAAACCAACTTGTGAGGGAAAGGATTTGCTTGGCTTACAAGTTATCATCCATCACTAAGGGAAGCAGGAACTCAAGGCAGGAACCTAGAGCAGGAATTGAAGCAGAGACCATATGCTTCCTCTGACTCACTCAGCTACCTGTCTTATACAGCACAGGCCCACCTGCCCAAGAATGGTACCACCCACAGTGGGCCAGGCGCTCCTACATCGATTAACAATCAAGAAAATGCTTCACACAGTAGACACAGAAAGATCTTCATTCTAATTGGCTCTTACATTTGCCTGATGGGATGTTAATGTTGTCAAAAGGAAAGCTACTAATCAGGAGTATAAATTTCTTGTAAGTTAATCAGAGGAAGAACCACTGAAGGTGCAAAGAACCTTCAGCATTGGCAAGAGAAGACACACGGTGAGGCAGAGGGAATGAGTGCCGCCTTCCAATATATAAATGGATTTCATGTGGCTAACAAATTAGATTTATTCCTTGTAGCTCCAACAGGAAGAATGACGCACAATGATTGGAAGTTACAATGAGGCTGATGTCAGTTTCAAATAAAGAACTTTGGAATCTGGGTGCTGCCCAACAACAAGAATGGCTCCGTGAGGTATTGAGCTTCCAGTACTGACACAGGAAAAAGCAATGACTCTAGGGAATTGCTGCAGCTGTGTGTGTCTGCCCTGGCAGTTGATTAGAGCAATCAGTGGTCATCAAACCCGAATATGCCTCTGAAATAGCAACAGAACATCTCCGAAATAGACTAGTTTCTTTTAGAGTTCCAACATTCCCCTTGCTCTGCACATCCATACACAATCTCCTTTACCATAAGTATTCACACCTCAGTGGCACATTCCTTTCGTTTGTGTTTTCTTTTCATTTGCTTTTCTTCTATGACTTGAGATGGGATGTCACTTCACAGCCTCAGGTAACCTTGAACTCAGGAACTTCCTACCCAAGCACCTTGAGTGCTGAGGGGACAGACATATATGCCCCTATACCTGATATATATATATATATATAGATATAATATGTGTTAGCCAACATTGACACATCATTATCACACCAACTTCATAGGTCACACCAGCACTCACATCTCACATTTAGTGTTGTACAGTCTATGAGTTTGACAAATACATAATGGTGTAGCAATACATATTCACTGTTATTAGTGATATTTTAATTGCCTTTTATTTAAACTTTAAAATGGTTAAATTTCACCTATACTCTAACTACATTATTGCAAACTACATGATCTGGGGAAAAACACACTCTGAACACTCTCAGGGAAGCACTCTTGTTTTTCTTACACAATATTCTGAAAATCGTTTCAGTTTTTAGTTTCAGTTTTTAGCAGTAAGGTGATTTAGTAACTTTGTACTTATAACAAATTTTCATACTTTCTGAGATGAGGAAATTGCACTATTTTGATGGCTATGATAATATACTCCTTTCCACCACAACCAAGAATGAGATCCCATAAATTATAAGCAATAATTCAAAGTTTTGTCAATGTTCATGTATTTTTAGTATTTCTCTCCTGTAATAAGTATAAACAAAGATTTGTTGCTCTCCTTAGATTTGTAAAATGTTTCCCAGCATAAGTATCTTGCTTTTTTCAGGTATAAACATCTGATGAATGTCTGTCCAGGGTAATTATCTGTATAAGGCTTCTCTCAAATACAAATTCACTTATCCTGATTAAGGATTGATATAATTAAAGACCTTGTCACATTCTTTCCATTCTTAGAGCTTCTTACCTGTAATGTATTCTGATGTTGAAAAATCTTCAAATAACTGTCTAAAGCTTTACAATACTCTTTTGAGCAGTAGAGTGTCTTTCCAGTATGAATTTTTGAGTGTCCATGCATTTTGTTCAATGGGTTTCTACCATGTATGAATCTTTTGGAGTTAAGAAAAGTTTGAGAAGCTCTTAAAGGATTTTCTAGACTCTTTACATTTGTAGATATTTCTCCCCTCTGTGAATGGTTTGTGTGGCTATTAAAGGTTTTGTTCCATTTGTGCATTTATATGTTTTTTTCCCCAGGATGTATACTCTGATTTTGAATAAGGTCTGAGTTTAGATTAAAAGGCTTTCCACAATTTTCTCTACCATCCAAAGATTTTTGTGTTGAATGGGCTTTGAGCAATTGTTAAAGGGTTTCCAAAATTCTTTCCTTTTGTATGGTATATCCCCAGTGTGAATTACTTGATATTAAGGATTAAAGATCAAGTGTAGTGCATGCCGCACTGTTACATTTGCGGTATTTCTCCCCTGTGTAAATTCTTTGGTATCGAATAATGATAGAACAACTCTTTAAGGCTTTGCAACTTTCTTTTAATTTATAGAATTTTTTTGCCTACAGAATTAATTCTTCAGTTTCGAGCAAGGGTTGATAAATTACTAAAATTTTGCAATTAAGTACCAAAAAAATCTACACACGTTACACAAATACATGAAAACTTAGTTATGTACTCTTGAATAGATAGTTGGTCTTTGAAGACAACAGGGAGAATAAAAATGAAATAATGTAATTTAGAGATTAGTGTATATCTCATCCCTATTCAGGGAAGCTTCTTTTATAGTAGATGGCAATTAACGCTGAGAATAAGGGACTTTGGAGGGCTCAGTTCTAAATAGGACATTTGCATCATATCCCCTGGACCTAAGGCTCAAGGATCACTAAAGAGGGACAGAAAGATTGTAAGAAGCAGAAGTAATGGAAGTCTGCAGTGAAACAGTATTCATTAAATATGACCGAACCATTGCATACATAGACTTCCTGCAATTGTGATTGCATGCACAAAATCTGCACAAGATCAAGACAAAAAAATCTAGCATAGATATGGAAGGGCTCAGGAAGTTCCACCCTTAGCTGAGAAGCTACTGGCAATTGAATCTACTGTTGTGGGAAGAAGACTCCATGAACCAAATATAGCTAAGGACACAACAAAAAGAAAACTACTGACTGGTTTCCCTAATGAACATTGATGAAACATTTCTGAATAAAATTCTTATATACCAAATTCAATAACATCTTTAGGTCATAGGTTTTAACCAAATCAGTTTCATTCCAAGGATACAAGGTGGTTTCAGCACACATAAATAGATAAATGTATTTCAGACACAAATAGATTTAAGGACAGAAACCACATGATCATCTCAACTGATAATGAAAAGTTCAGTATCCTTTCATAATAAAATCCTGAAGAAAACTAAGAACAGAAAGATCATATGTTAATATAAAAGAATATATGGCAAATTGATAGCCAGCTTTATACCAAATGAGAAAAACTGAGAGCATATCTTCTAAAATCAGGAAAAAGACAGAGTGCATACTCTCTACTCTTATTTGATACAGCCCTTCAAGTCTTAGCTAGAGCAAAAAGACAAAAGAAATACAAGGGTACAATTCAGAAAGGAAAACGTCAAATGGTCCCTATTTGAGCATAACATAATCCTGTAGATAAATGATCCCATGTACTCCACCAGAAATTTCTCATATCTGATTAATACTTTCAGGATGAAACTATCAGTACACAAAATCAGCTTACAAAATTCAGTAGCTTTTCTATATGCCAATAGCAAACAAGATGAGGAAAAAAACTCACAGCTTCAAAAAAACAAAACAACACTGAGTAATTAATCTAATGAAGCAGGTAAAAGACTTCTACAATTAAAACTTTAAGAAATTAAAGACAGAAACTGAGGAAGACTCCAGAAGATGGAATGAATTATAAGAACTAATATTGTAAAAATAGCTACATAACCAAAATAATTCTACAACCTCAATGCAGTCTCCATAAAAACCCCAATGATATCCCTCAAACAATTTGTAAACAAAGTAATGTTAAATTTCACAAACTTAACAAAAGACACCAAAGATCTCTACAACAAAAATTTTAAACACCTGAAGAAGGAGATTGAAGAAGACATCAGAAGAAGGAAAGATCTCCCATGCTAATGGATTAGATTAATATAGTAAAAATGTCCATTCCACTCAAATTAATATACAGATGCAATGCAATCCCAATTAAAATATATAAAATATAATATATACCTTAATAGGGATCTAGAATAACCTACCACTTATTTTTCAGACATTTTTAACTGTGGTACATGGGGGGAGGGTATGTATGCATACTTTAGAGTAATATAAAATTAAAGGGGAAAAATGTGAATTCCTAAACATGATTTGGAATTAACATACAGTTTACTGTCAGATGTCATAAATTTGGTATATGTGTGAAGAACATATATGCATATTTTGGAGCAATACAAATTGAAGGGAACAACAACAAAAGGTCTAGGTCAAAGAACAGTAAACTTCAGCCCAAAACAAAAAAACCTCTGCATAGAAAAACTTTAAAAGGATGGAAAAAAAAAGATGCAAGACATGCATGGCAAAACACATGAACTCTGGTGGGCTAAGGGGCATGGAAAGGGGAATGAGTCTAAATTGGACTGAGAAATACTGTATGAATTGCACAAACTTCAACACAAATGTTAAAAATATATAAATAATCTCATATGGAACTACAGAAGATCTCAAAGAGCCAAAGTAATTCTTAGTAGAAAGAGCAATGTTGGTATAGTACAATACTCAAATATAAATTACATTATAGGGCTATGTTAAAAAAATAACTATAGTATTGGCATAAAAATAGACTTATAAGCCAATGGAATACTGTAGGAGAGTCAGAAATAAAGCCACAAAGTTACAGCCACCTAAATTTTTACCAAGTGACATTATAGAAAAGATACATTCTTTAATAAATAGTGATATAAAAACTGGATTTCCTCATGTGAAATAATGAAAATAGATTCATACCCCTCATCTTACATAAAAATCAATTCAAAATTATCTTACTATAATTCAAAAATTTTAATATAACACCTGGCATTTTGAAATTGCTAGAGATTACTTTCACTGTGGTTTTCTAGCTTTATTCGATTGTGGCCATATACAATCCAAAGAGTTATTTCAATTTTTCTGGATTTGTTGTAAATTATTTTAGCTCCTAATATATCCTCTACTTTGGAGCAGGTTCCATGTGCTGCTGAGAAGTTCTGTTCCGTACTGTTTTGATGGAATGATCTATTTGATAATTCCATTTGATCTACAATCATTTAAATCAGATGTTTCACTGTATATTTTTTGCTCAGATGTCCTGTCTGTTCATTAAAGTGGGGTATTGGGGGCTGGAGAGATGGCCTAGTGGTTAAGAGCACTGAATGCTCTTGCAGAGCACCTGGGTTCGATCCCCAGCACCCACATGGAGGAAGAGTGCCATCTTTAACTCCAGTTCCAGGGGAATGTAACACCCTCTTCTGACCTCTGCCGCATTGCATGACACAGGTGCACCAACCTACATGCAGACAGTACATTCATACACATAAAAAAATAAATAAAATTTTAAAAATTAAAAAAAATAAAGTGGGTTATTGGAGACACCTGCTATTCTGCATTCTGTTCAGTCCTTGTATTTATATCTAGTGGTATTTTCTTTGTGAATTTGGTTGCACCTGTGCTCAGGACAGGTCTATATGTTTAAAATTGCATTGTCTTATTTTGGGTGAACTTTATTTATTATTATACAATATAAATTGATGGTATTTAGAATCATCTCCATCTGCCCCTGCCACCCAATTTAATGTATTCTATGTCATATATAATATGTATATAATATATATATAAGGCCTATAGAGTATAATTTGTGTCTCTAAATGTCCTTCAATGTGAGTCCATCTACTGGAGCCTGGTTAACCTACCAAGAGTCACACCCTTGAAAAAGGCTATTTCTGCCCCTCCCAGCAGCCATCTGTTGCCACAATTTCCTTAGGTGGGGTTGGAGTTTCTTACTTACTTCCTCATATCTATGCTGGAATTTTTCTGATATGAGCTTGCATGGACTTGTGCATGCTGTCACCACTGCTGTGAACTCATATGAGTAACTCCCACTTGTCTAGAAAACCATTTCCTTGTGGTCACCCACCACCTCTAGCTCTAAGAGTCTTTCTGCTGCCTCTTCAACAATGATCCCTGAGCCTTAGAAGGGAAGATTTTGATGTAGGTGTCCTAGTCAGGAGTAAACACTCTGCAGCTTCTTGTCCACACATTGGCCGGTTGTGGGTTCTTGATGGGTGTTTTTGCTGTTAATCAGTATAAAACTGACCTTTTTTTTTTTCTTTTTGAGGCAGGCTATAGCCCCAGCTGGCCTGGGACTCACTCTGTAGACCAGGCTGACCTTGAACTCCAACTCACAGAGATCTGCCTGCCTCTGCTTCCTGAGTGCTAGGAATAAAGGCATGCACCACCATACCTGGCTTAAAGACAATTCTTAGCTACTACGTGGATGCTGGGAATTGAACTCGGGTCCTCTGCAAAAGCAGTCAGTGCTCTTAACCACTGAGCCATCTCTCCAACCCCTACACTGATGTTCTTTACCTCATCAAACTAATTTTGGTTTGAAATCTATTTTTTCAGGATTAGAACAATGATGCTTCCCTGTTTCCTACTTCTGTTTACTTGGAATAATTTTTTCTATATTTTCATCCAAAGGTTTTCTGTCTTTGATAATGAGGTGTATTTCTTAGAGGTAACAAATGAGTCTTATTTTTAGTCAAGTTTTCTAGTCTAATCCTTTTGTTTGGAGAATTTAGACCATTAATATTCAGAGCTATTATTGAAAATATGTTTTAATCCCTGCCATTTTGTTGAATTTGTAGTGTTTGCTTACTGCTCATTTGATTAAATATTGCTTTACTGTGATATTATTCCTTCTTATAACCTTATGGGTTTGTTTGTCTTTCTCTTCAATATAAAGAATTCCTTCAAGTATCTTTTGTAGAGTGGAGTGGCCATGAATCCCTTTTGTTCATGGAAAGTTTTTTTTTTTCTTCTTCTTCTTCTTCAGTTATAATAGATAGTTTTGCTGGGTTTACCAGTTTCTTTTTTATTTTTATTGATTTTTTTTATATTTCATATGACAGATCTTAATCAAATTTAGATCCCCTTCCCCATCCAGGCCCGACATGAGACCTCACGTATTATGCCATACATGTTAAGTTCCGGCCTGTAAAATATTTGTACCTGAATGTCCTTTGGTGCAAGTTCATCCCCTGGAGTCTAGTCAGCCTATCTCTAGATCTTAAGGAAGGTCAACTCTCCCTCGCTCAGGAGTAATCAATCTCTAGTATTTCCCAAGCTAGGGAAGGCCCACCACCCATTTCCCTGGACACAGTCTAGGCTCTGTTCTGATTGAGTTGCCATGTGTCTTGTGCTCAACACCACCACTGCCACAAGTTCACATAAGATAGCTTCTAATGGGCTGAAATCCTCTGTTTCCCTATGTTCATCACCAATACTGGCTCTTACAAGCTTTCCACCCCCTCTTCTCCAATGGTTCCTGAGCCATGGGTTGGTGAGTTTTAACATAGAAGTCCTGTCCAGGGACACACACTTTGCAGTCTTATTCTGTAAAACTTGGCCACTTATAGGCTTCTGTGAACATCACACTCTGTTGTATAAGGAAGCTTCTCGGAGGAAAGTTGAGTGTTACACTAGTATTCTTTCCACCCTTTGCTCCACTAAATTTCATGAGCCTTAGGTGTAGAGGTTATACTGTAGATATGTCACCTAGCACTAGGCATCTCTCAGACCATATAGTCTCTGTGTGTGACCAGTTGTGGAACTCTACAGCAGCCTCCATCTGTTGCAAAAAGAAGCTTCTTTGATAAGCGGTGTACAGTATACTTGTTTATAAATATTAGCAGGGCATGGTGGTGCACGCCTTTAATCCTAGCACTTGGGAGGCAGAAGCAGGTGGATCTTTGTGAGTTCAAAGCCAGCGTGGTCTACAGAGTGAGTTCCAGGACAGCTGGGGCTACATAGAGACCCTGTCTTGAAAAGACTAAATAAATAAATAAATAAATAAATAAATAAATAAATAAATCCATATTTAGCATATGGTAAGAAAAATCCATTTCTCTAGAGATATGGCATAGATAGGGTTTTCTCTAGGATCTATGACTTCTCCAGCCATGTCTATTTGGCTATAATTACAGTGCCACCTATGAGTTCCCTCCCACTGAGAGGGCTTTAAGTCCAATAAGATAGCTGAGGATTACCCCCCCCCCAGATAACAGTGCCACTACTGCACCAAGAGGTAGTTTGCTGTGCCATTCATTATGGTTATTTAGCTTTAGGGCTGGGTTGAGCCATTGATTGATTTTTCTCCTTCACCGGTGTTCATAGTATGCTTTAGAGCTATGAGAGTTAGACTTCGAGGAGAAGGCTTCCAGGTCATTCCCTGCTCCATTGCTCCAAATCTTGTGTCTGAATTATGTCCTGTCTTCAGCAGTAGGGTCTTATCTTTGAGTTCCGGGTGATAACCAAGGGCTGTAGCAATAGCCTGTGTTATTTTAGGAGTCTCTTGGACTACTCTGACCAACCACTCGAAGGGCCTGGCCTCCTCTTTTTGGTATTCTAAATACCACTTGCTTCTGGGGGGGGGCATTTCTTTCCCTAGATTTGGGACATTGTCTGATGTAATTTTGTTTTCTATTATTTTACATGAAATTGTTCTACTTTCATGTTCATTAGTCATAAATTTGGTCATTTCATAGTGTCCATAGATCTTTAATGTTCTATTTGTTCCTTCTTACTAATGTAAGACACTGTCTGAAAACTCCTCCACAGGGTTTCTTTATTCGACTTAGTGAATTTTTCATTTCCAGTATTTCAGAGCTTTTTTCAATATTTAAATCTCTTAATTGGATTCTTTCAAATTTCATATTGATTTCCTGATTGCATTCAACCACCCATTTGTATTCTCTGAGTTTATATCCTGTTTGATTTCTTTAAACCATTTATAACCATTCTTTTGAATTCTTTGTCTCAGATGTCATATAATTCACTAGCCAACATTACAGTGGGACAAGTAATTTGCGGAAGTCATGTTAATTTATTTTTTCATGTTTCTTGTATTTTTCATTTGGTACTTGAACATCTGGGATGAAGATTTTAATCTCCCTTATTCTTTCTGTGGAAGTGTTCACAATGTTCAAGGGAAACTAAGTTGCCATAGGGTTACAGTGGGATTTTTCTCTGTTCTACTGGTGTTCAGGGTATCAGAACTTATGTCTATGGTTGTACTTCAGAACTAGCTCTGGTATGTCCTAATATCCTAACTTTGAATCCCTCAGCAAGGACAAGTCACAAGGTGCAGAGAACAAAGTCTGGAGATTTCAATAGAACATTTTTAAATGCCGAATTTTCTTCTCTCTACCTGACACATACAAGTGAGTCTCTGTAGCCATTAGAATTTATGTTTTACATGATTTATGTTTTCACTTGGTGTTGATTGAATGGACACATGCATTCAGTAATCTTTAGTATTTTTTCTTCAGCCTTCAGATTCCATAATTCTATTCAATAAAACCAATAATAACTATTATTATTTTTCATGATGCTAAGGATCGGATTAAGTACCTCACACATGCTAAGAACATGTTCTACCACTGAGCCCCACTTAAGCCTTATAAATAAACATTTTTTAAAAAATGATGTTATTTTTTTTTTTTTTTTTTTTGGTCTTTTTGAGACAGGGTCTCCCTTTAGTCCCAGCTGGCCTGGAACTCACTATGTAGACCAAGCTGGCCTTGAACTCACAGAGATCTGCCTGCCTCTGCCTCTGGAGTGCTGGGATTAAAGACATGTACCATCACACCACTCCCGGCTTAAATATTGTTTATTTTAACTAACGTAATTTTTTTAATTTTATTTATTTTTGTATGTGTATGAATGTACTGTCTGCATGCAGGTTTGCGCACCCATGTCGTGCAATGCCGCGGAGGTCAGAAGAGAGTCTCGGATTCCCCTGGAACTGGAGTTCTCCTGGAATTGGAGTTTCAGACAGTTCTCAGCCGCCATGTGGGTGCTGGGGATTGAATCTGGGTCCTCTGTAAGAGCGGTCGGCACTCTTAACCACGAAGCCATCTCTCCAGCCCAACTAACGTAATTTTAAAAGGACTAAGAACTCTACAGTATGATAATCGACATGCTAGGCTGTTTAATTCTCACAACAGTCTTGAAGTAAATTGTTAGAATATATTCCCATTTAATAGAAAATAAACTGAGGCCTAAACAGCTTAAACACTTTTCCAAAGTCATAGAGTCAATAAAATACAGATCTGGGTTTCCAACTGGAGAATATTAGATCTATGTTTCATTAAATACCTTGAGAAAGCCCCACACTCCCAGACGTAGACTGTGTCAAGCAGTTCAGGCACCAGCCCAGCCCCAGAAACTCAACTGTTCCCACTGCTCTTTCCAGATTCCCAGACATAGCTTGAATCACACAGTTCATGTACAGCCCAGTTTGATGAGTCCCCCATACCCCCACTTTACTGTGCCAACTTCTCCAGACTTAGTTTGGGTCATGCAAGTCTCCGATCTGTCCAACCTAGTGAGTTCTCCAGAAATTCCCCCACCCTCTCCATTGTCCACACTTTCAGGCCTACCAGAATTCACACAATCTGTGCAGAACCAACCAGGAGTCACATTTGTTCTCTTTCTTTGTTACTACTGAATTCAAATAACCCCTGTCCTTGCAATAGAAAATCAATTCTGAGTATGTGAAGGATTGATCTACACACTTCATACCTTATCTGACATCAAGCAAGCTTATGGAACAATAAAAACAGAACCAAACTTCCACTGAACAAAGACAGGCCAGAATTTTGTATCAGGCATACCAACCAACAAAAGAAGTCCATATGTCCATGTCACATCACAAACACAAGCAGTATGAAAGGCCAAGATAATATGGTCATATTATCTCCCAAAGCCACTAGTCCCACAGAAACAGAATACAATGAGAATTACCCATATGAACCACAGGACACCGAATTTAAAAGTCATAAACATGATCATAGAATTTAAGGAGTATAAAAAAGACATGAACGAACACAATGAATATGAATAAACTACTGAATGAAGTCCAACAAAACACAAATACATGGCAAAATGAAAAGACAAAGGAAATTCAGGATTTGGAAAGTGAATTCAGTGAAGAGACAGAAATACCAAAAAAAAACCTCAATATCCATTAAAAATTTTCAGGAGAAATCCTTGCTTACTGTAGAATGGATCAAGTAGAAGACAGATTATAAGGCCCTGAAAATAAAGTAGAAGAGGTAAAACACTCAACCAAATAATATAACAAAATTTTTTTAACACATGAAAAGCATATACAGGAACTTTGGAACATCACTAAAAGAAAAAAATATGAATTATAAGCATGGAAGAATGAGAAGAAACTCAGGTCAGTAGTACAACTCTGTTGTTCAGCAGTATCATAGAAGAAAAATTCCCCAAATCAAAGAATGATGTACTCATACAGATACAAGAATCATTCGGAAACCAAAGAGGACCACAAAAGAAACTTCTCATGGCACATTATAGTTAAAACACCATCCTCGTTTGTATAGTGGTGAAAAAAAAAAGAAAAAAAAAACACCAAAGGAGGATATTAAAAGCTGTAAAGGAAAAACCACAAGTCACATATAAAGAAAAAACATTAAAATAGCAACTGAGTTCTCAGTAGAAACTTTAAAATCCACAAGAGCCTGAAGCAATGTATCTAAGTTCTAAAAACACAGATGCCAACCCACACTACCTTACCAAGCAAAACTATCTGCCATAAATGAAAAAGAAAGATAAACTTTCCATAATTACAAACATAATAAAAGAATTCATGTCCACCAAACCTGTCCTACAGAGAACCAATACCATTAACTGTAGAGAAAAACAGCCAAGAGGATACAGAAAGAAACATTATGTAGGACTAAGAACAAAAGCAGAAAATAATTACTGAAATCAACACACATCTTTCAGTAATAATTTTAAATATTAATGGCCTCAACTTCCCAAGCAAAAGATACAGATTAGCTGAATTAAGAAGCAAAATACTAGCCAGGAGTGGTGGCTCACGCCTTTAATCCTGGCACTTGGGAGGCAGAGGCAGGCGGATCTTTGTGAGTTCAAGGCCAGCCTGGTCTACAGAGTGAGTTCCAGGACAGCTGGGGCTATAGGGAGAGCCTGTCTCGAAAAGACCAAAAAAAAAAAAAAAGCAAAACCCTTCCAGGAGTGGGGTCACATTCATTTAATCCCAGCACTCAAGAGGCAGAGGCAAGAGGATATCCATTAAATCAAGACCATGAAATCAAGACCATGAAATCAAGACCATGAAATCAAGACCATGAAATCAAGACCATGAAATACAAACAACAAAAGAAGGTCCATGTGTCCATGTCACATCACAAACACAAGCAGTATGAAAGGCCAAGATAATATGGTCATATTATCTCCCAAAGCCACTAGTCCCACAGAAACAGAATACAATGAGAATTACCCATATGAACCACAGGACACCGAATTTAAAGTCATAAACATGATCATAGAATTTAAGGAGTATAAAAAAGACATGAACGAACACAATGAATATGAATAAACTACTGAATGAGTCCAACAAACACAAATACACTGGCAAAATGAAAAGACAAAGGAAATTCAGGATTTGGAAAGTAGAATTCAGTGAAAGAGAAGAAATACCAAAAAAAAACCTCAATATCCATTAAAAATTTTCAGGAGAAATCCTTGCTTACTGTAGAATGGATCAAGTAGAAAGACAGATTATAAGGCCCTGAAAATAAAGTAGAAGAGGTAAAACACTCAACCAAATAATATAACAAAATTTTTTTAACACATGAAAAGCATATACAGGAACTTTGGAACATCACTAAAAGAAAAAAATATGAATTATAAGCATGGAAGAATGAGAAGAAACTCAGGTCAGTAGTACAACTCTGTTGTTCAGCAGTATCATAGAAGAAAAATTCCCCAAATCAAAGAATGATGTACTCATACAGATACAAGAATCATTCGGAAACCAAAGAGGACCACAAAGAAACTTCTCATGGCACATTATAGTTTAAAACACCATCCTCTGTTGTTAGTGGTGAAAAAAAAAAAGAAAAAAAAAAACACCAAAGGAGGATATTAAAAAAGCTGTAAAGGAAAAACCACAAGTCCATCATAAAGAAAAACATTAAAATAGCAACTGAGTTCTCAGTAGAAACTTTAAAATCCACAAGAGCCTGAAGCAATGTATCTAAGTTCTAAAAACACAGATGCCAACCCACACTACCTTACCAAGCAAAACTATCTGCCATAAATGAAAAAGAAAGATAAACTTTCCATAATACAAACATATAAAGAATTCATGTCCACCCAAACCTGTCCTACAGAGAACCAATACCATTAACTGTAGAGAAAAACAGCCAAGAGGATACAGAAAGAAACATTATGTAGGACTAAGAAACAAAAGCAAGAAAATATTACTGAAATCAACACACATCTTTCAGTAATAATTTTAAATATTAATGCCTCAACTTCCCAAGCAAAAGATACAGATTAGCTGAATTAAGAAGCAAAATACTAGCCAGGAGTGGTTGGCTCACGCCTTTAATCCTGGCACTTGGGAGGCAGAGGCAGGCGGATCTTTGGGAGTTCAAGGCCAGCCTGGTCTACAGAGTGAGTTCCAGGACAGCTGGGGCTATAGGGAGAGCCTGTCTCGAAAAGACCAAAAAAAAAAAAAAAAGCAACAAACCCCCAGGAGTGGGGTCACATTCATTTAATCCCAGCACTCAAGAGGCAGAGGCAAGAGGATATCCATGAAATCAAGACCATGAAATCAAGACCATGAAATCAAGACCATGAAATCAAGACCATGAATTCAAGACCATGAAATCATGACCACTATGTGTGAGTTCCAGGTCAGTTGTCTCCAAACAAAAATAAACAAAAATAAATAAATAGATAAACAAAAAAACTAAATATTCAGAATCTATTTGTTATCTATAAGAAATTCATCTTATCTTCAAAGATATACCTATCACCTTAGAGTACAGGGTTGGAAACAGATATTCTACATAAATGGAACCAGGAAACAAGCAGACATTGCTATTCTAATATCTGACAAAGTAGACTCCAAATGAAAACTAATCAGAAGGGACAAAGAAGGTCATTTCATTCTGATCAAAGGCACAGCTGACCAAGAAGATATTACCATCATGAGCATATATGCACCAAACTCTGGTGCAACCAACTTCATACAAGAAAACTACTAGACTTCAAGACACAGCTTAACCCTAACAGTAAAAATAGATGGTTGCACACGCCTTTAATCCCAGCACTCAGGAGGCAGAGGCAAGCAGACCTCTGTGAGTTCAAGGCCAGTCTCATCTACAGAGCAAGCTCCAGGCCAGCTGGGACTAAAGGGAGACCCTGTCTCAAAAAGACCAAAAAAAAAAAAAATAGATGACTTCAGCACTCCACTTTGTCCAAAAGACATGGCATCTGGACAAAGAAGAAGCAGGGGCACATTTGGAACCAAATGATATTATACATCAAATGGGCCCAACAGACAGAATTTTTCACCAAAATACCAAAGAATAAACATTACATTCAGAAGCCCATGGATGTTTCTCTAAAACAGACTGAATTCTGAGATAAATACAGAAAAACTGAAATAACTCCATGTATCCTATCTGACTGCAATGCAATAAAGCTTAAAAATCAACAGCAAAAGAATCTCTAGCAATTACATGAATTCGTGGAGATTAAACAACACACTACTGAATAATGACTGAGTCAAAGATGAAATCAAGAAGGAAATCAAAAAATTCCTGGAATTAAATAAGAGTGAATGAAAACATAACACAACAAAATTTCTGGGACATATTAAAAACATCCTAAAAGGCAAATGAATACTACCTACATTAAAAAATCAGAAAGAGCACAAGTAAATGGGTTGGTGATAAAATTCAAGAACTTAGACAAAGGGTCCGGAGAGTTGGGACAAGGCCAGTGCAGCTGCGCCTTTGGGCAGGCTACCCAGAAGTCACCTGGGCAAGTAGCTTTGGAGCTGGGTTCTTCCCAGGTCTGGGGCCTTGTGGGAGGGACCCGGGTGCTGGGACAGAGGGTCCGGAGAGTCGGGACAAGGCCAGTGCAGCTGCACCTTTGGGCAGGCTGACGGGGGCGTGGGCTAAGATCAGGCATAAACCCCCCCACCATCGGTGAGAATCCAAGTGGACTCTTTTTTCTTGGAGAACCTTCCGAACAAGAAGAGAAGAGTGCTTGGCTTCCAATATCCAATATAGCAACCAAATTGAAAAGTAGACAAGTCAATTACTCCATAAACAAAGGAGGGGGAAAGGGAACAACAAAAAAAAAAAAGGCATCTGAAGGAGGAAAGCAAAACCTCCCCTAACTATTTGTGATCTAAACCACAAAGGGAAGCCCACATGCCAGGACATGACGAAGGGACAACAAGGAAAGGCACAGGATAATCCTTCCCAAGCTCTACCAAACCTGTAGGAAACAGCTCAATGGGAACCCTTGGAGGAGAACAAGAACAGATCTGTAAGAGGAATAAGTGCAGACCATATGCAAGAAGAAAGATATAAGAACATAAAGAGGACATTTCAGAGTAACTAACATGAGAGTAATGAGAAATACTCAAAATAAGACCTAGAGTGATAGAATGACAAACACTCAGCACCTAAGAACAAAGGATATGAGATAGGAAAACATCCAGAAAGTAACTAGAGGAAAAAATAACTAAAGAATATAGAACACTAACGAGAGAGAAGGAAAAAACTCAAAAAGGATAACGTTAGAGGGATACCAATGACAAACGTTCAGAAGAGAACTAATGGAACAAGACCACAAACTCCAGAAAGACGAAGAGAGAGAACAAAAACAAAACTCCGAAATCGTGAATAGAAACACTGAAAAAGGCAGCAACCAACGAATAAGAAGAGACCAAGAAGAAGGTGAAAGCAACAGAAGTAAGATGATAACAAATAAAACTCAAAAAAGGAAATGAAGTTACTAAAGAAGAAACACCGGATGAAACGAAAACAGCGAATCCTAACTCACTACAGTTCAATCAAGAAGAAAGAAGAAAGGAAAAAGTCCTCAGTAGAGTGTAGAAAGGAAGGAGCAGAACAAGAGACATATCAAAAGACTGGAAAATACACACCTAGCATAATTAAAAAAGCTCTATAAAGAATTACAGCAAAAATTTTAAAATAATACCAAAAAGTGAACAACCAGAAAATAGACACTATAAAGACAAACCAAAAAAAAAAATCCAACATAGGAATAGAGAAAGGAGAAAGAAAATCGCAAAAATAGGTATTAGATAAAAAAATTCAAAAAAATAGATGAAATAATCTTCCCAAACTAAAAAGAATGACAAACGCGGCATACAGAATTACAAGAAGCACATCCTAGGACCCCAAAAGCACAAGATCAGAAACAGGTAAACACCCCACCCCATATTCATAGTTAATAATGATAGAATCCCAATAACAAAAAAAAAAAAAAAAATTCTGAGGCACATAAAGAAAAACATACAAACAGCACATACAAAGGGAAACCCCTTAGATTACACACACTTCGTCCCCTCAACATGAAAGCAAGATAAATGGAGCAATCCCATTTCCCGTGTTAAGAGGACTATGGATGCTAAACGCCGAAGACACTTTACCCTAGCAAATATGTCGACGTTCTCCATTGAAGGAGAGAGAAATAAAGCGTCTTCCCATGAGCATAAACAAGATTGATTGGAATACGCACTGTCTGGAAAACCACCTCTCATAAAATACTTTGAAGCAAATTCAAAGGGTCAAAGAGGAGGAGCAACCAATCCTCAACACCTGAGGAAAAGAAACATATAAAAACATAAGCCATCTAGGGAGCATAAACCAAGGCTAGAAGTCCCAAATCGGACAACAAAGTGAAAGGAGTTAGCCAATCAACAAATATTCAATGTCAAAAAAAAAAACAATACTAATTAAGGGTCTAAACTCCTCGCATATCATAGGCAGTATGACTGGTAGAGAATGGATTAGGGAAACATAGAACACCATCTATCCTTATGCTGTGCTAAAGAAACCATCTCCAATTTCAAGATAGCACCAACTTAAGGTAAAGGTTGGAAGAAAGTATTCCAAGCAAATGGTACAAAAAAAGAAAGTCAGGTGCATGATTTTCTAAATTTCAGAGCAAAATATAGTACTTCAAAGCATAAAGAATCAAAAGACGTACTAAAACGGGCCAGATTACATTCCCGCCATTGTATTTAAAGGAACAGTATTGACGATGAAGATTTCACCAATTCATAAATAGCATATGATCATGCCTAAACCAGTAAAAACAATCACCAAACTTTTATAAAGGACAATTCTTCAGCCCATACAACCACAGATTAAATTATACCTCCAGCACTAACTTAATTACTATAGGGACTTCAATTAGATACCCCATTAAGTCCTCCTATACATAAATCCAACAACTGGACAAAGAATAAACAGAGAGACATCTGAAACTAAATGACATATGTACACCAAATGAGACCCCCCCTCACCGACATCTATATTCAATATTTCACCCAATAACACCAGAGCGAATACTACTTTCTTACTCATAGCACCTCATGAACATTCTCCAAAATAGATCGCAAACTAAGGGACACAGGAAAAAAAACTCGAACAAAATAAAAAGTTTGAAATATATCTCATGCATTTATCAGACCACAATGCATAAAACTAAAATATCAAACACCAGAATAAACCTCTACAACCGTTACAGATACACATGAGATAAAACAACACACTCTCGCTGATTCTAATGAAGTAGGGTCAGGAAGTAAATAAAGAAAAAAAAGAAATAAAAAACATTCCTAGGAACTGGAATAACAATGATAATAAAACAAACACTAGGCAAAATCTATGGCCACTTTACAAGCAAGTCCTAAGAAGGGGAAGTTTATAGCTCTAAGGGCCACATTTAAAAAAAACAGAAAGACGAACCTCAGTGAAGGTGTCTTACACTACTGCAGCTCAAAATGACTCGAGAAACATACAAAAAGATTGATCCTAAACTGGGCAGACAAGAAGAATAACAGAAATCAGTAGCAGAGATCATATGGAAATAAAGACAACAAGAAAAACCATACAAAAATTCAATAGAATCCAAAAGTGGTTCTTTTGGAGAATAAACAAGATAACAGACAAAAAAAAATCACAGTTAACCAAAGAAAGAGGGGAAACAACTCCAAATCAGCATAGAATCTGTGATGAGAAAGGCTATGGAACATCACAACATGGACATGAAAAGCTCCAGGACATTCAGTACTGGGATATACTTTATAAAAACTTCTACTTCTACTAATTTTTTGAAACAACCTTAGGCAAGAAATGGTTATTGATGAATACTCTGAAATTCACTGGTGACTCACAAAGCTTCAAACTCAACGAAGAAGATCTGAAGTCCTTAAAACAGACAATAGTACAGGATAGAATGAATGTAATAAGTAGCCTCGCCAACCAAAAATAATAGCCCAGCCCGGTGGTTTCACGGCCAGAATTCTATAAAATATTTCGAAAAGACTTACAACAGTTACTACTAGTTTTGTTTAAGGAAGGATACAAGACAGGCGGACTTCTCCCAGAGAATTCTTCGATGACAGCTCGCAAATTACGCTTACTACCAAAAACCAGGGAATAGATTACAACTCAAAAAGTGCAAAACTATTAGAGTCCCATCTCCCTAATGAACAACACAATGCCAAATTCTTAAACATGATACTAGGCATATAGAGATCGCAATACAGACACAATCAAGAAAAACATCGATCCAATGACCAAGTTGGATTCATACCAGAGATCGATATGTTCGAAAACAACGAAATCAATAAACATCATCAAACAGTATCAATGGACTGAATGACTAATATAACCAGTACCCATCATCTCAAATAATGCTGTGAGACAAGGCGCTTTGACAAAATCCACAGCACCATTCATGTTAAAAGTCCGAGGAATTGTGTCTGGCAGGGAATCATTTTCCTCAGAAGTTAATCAAAGCCATTATATCCAGCAAACCCACTAAGCCAACATCATCTTCTAAATGGGGAAAGTTGAAAAGATTCCCCTTAAAGTAGGAACTTCAAAGGCGTGCCCCTGTCACCACTCCTCTCAAATATAGTGCTAGGAAACCCTGTGCAAGGCGCAATAAGGCAAGAAAAGAAAATTAAAGAGAGGCTCTAATTGGAAATAGAGGAAGTCAAGCTATCCCTTTTGCTGATGAATGATTGAGTACTAGCCTAAGGATGCTAAGAACTCCACCAGGAAAACATCCTAGAAACAGATTAAGAGCTTGAACAAGTGTGCAGGATACAAAAAATATCCTAGACATAATCAGAGCCTTTCTTTACACACCAAGAAGCAACTGAAGAAGGAGCTACAAGGACCGACCTTCCACTCACAATAGCCTCAAAATACAATGACTAAATCTCCTTAACCAACAACCTAACCCAAAGACCCAAGGATTCTCTACAAAAAAATTTAGTAAACCCCTGTAAATACAGGAAATTGAACGGAAGACATCAGAAGAGGAAAACCTCCCATGCATACGAGAATGGAGAACAATAAATATATATAATAATGTCCATCCTACCCAAAATAATGTACAGCATTAATGCGAATCCCAATCAAAATTCCCCACGAGTTTCTTCACCGGCTTGGAAAAAAAACAATCCTCAATTTCATTTGGAAAACCAAAAGACCCCCAAATAGCCAAAGCAGCCCTGAGCGAAAAGAGCAATACCGGGGGGATCGCTATCCCAGACATCAAACTATACTTACAGGGCTATAGTCATAAAAACCGGCTGGTACTGGCACAAAAAAACGCACCATTGACTAATGGAACAAATCTGAAGATGCAAACCTGAGCGCATACAATATCAGCCACCTCATATATTTGACAGGGTGCCACGAAGGGACCACCATGGAGGAAAGACAGCATCTCAGACGTGGTGTGGCAAAACTGGATCACCACTTGTAGAAGAATGAAATTAACCCTCCTTCACTTGTACAAAGGTCAATTCCAGATGGACCAAAGCCCTCAACGTGAAAACCCCAAACTCTGGAGGTGATAGAAGGAAAACTTGGCAGAGTAAGTAGACTTACAAGACGTATGTGTAGGCAAAGACTTCCTAACTCAGCGCCGCTGCACAAGAAATAAGATCGATGATTGACAAATGGGACCTCATTAAACTCAAAAGCTTCTTACATCACAGGACAGCAATAAAGGAGTGAGGAGAAAGACCCTACAGAGTGGGAGGGAATTTCAGCAGAGATATATCTGACAAAGCTTTAATTTCCAGCGTATACAAGCTACTCAAAAAACAAAGAATAAGAAAACAAATGAATCACTCAAAAGGATGGAGCACAGGTTCTGAATAGTGACTTCACAGAGGAGGAATTAAAACATCTTAAGAAGTGTTCAAACATTGCTGATAATTAGGAAATGCAAATTAAAACCACTTTGAGATATTACCTTACACCAATAAGACTGGCTAGGACTCCGAACATGAATGATACCAAGCGCAGGAGAGTTTGGGGGGAAAGGGGAACACACTCATTCTTTGCTGGTAGGAATGTAAAACTTGTACAGCCACTATGGAAAGCCAGTGTGGAGAACCCCCTTAGATAGACTCAAAATGAGCTTCCATTTGACCCAGTCATAGCACTCCGGGCTATACCCACAGACACATCTTACTGCAAAATACCTACACAGCTATGTTTATTGCGCTCAGTCTTCACAATAGCAAAAAGCTGGAACCATGCCCAGGTGCCCTCAACTGATGAGTTGAAAGAGAAAATGTGGTACATGTACACCATGGCGTTCTATGCAGTAATAAGAGGGCCAAACATCATGAACTTGCAGGTAAATGGATGGAGCGGAAGACATTTATGTTAAGTGAAGTACACAGTCCAAGAAAAACAAAACGACCAAATGGTGTCTCTCATATGTGGATGCTAGTACAACAACCCAGATATAAATATTTCTCTGGTTGGAGAAGGATGCATATAAAAGAACAAACAACAGAAAGACTGCATCAGAAAATGGACTGAAATTGTGAATTGGGAAGGGGGGAGGTGTGGGAGAGGGACACGGGTGATATTCGATTAACGCATATTTAATTGATGTGGGTTTCCGGCAAGTACCCAGTTTTCGCCCTACTAGGACACTGTCTACTGGTTATATGGTGTTTTAGGACTTCGTAAACGTAAATATGGTATATTAAACAAAATGGTTTACAGACTCTGATGAAAACGGTAATGCATCTGAGTTTTAAATGAGATATTTAAATTCGCTGTTGTTGTCAACATTTGTTTTAATTAAAATCTGCATAGCGCAATAACTTTTGGATTGGCACAAACAAATGTCCTCTATAATTTCTTTTGTACAGTATCCCTTGTAGCATTCTCTTTAAGATGATTTAACGTCAAAATAAGTTTGCTTCCCAAGTTAATCATATATAGTCACCCAAAACAACATGTGTGAATTTGATGAAAATCTGTGCCTTTGATTCCACCCCATAGGTATATATAATACAAAACTGTCTATGGAGACTCATGTGTTAAAAAAAAGGCGGGGTACAGGACAGTGCATGACACTTTTCGTCAAAACAACATTGCAATTCAAATCTTAAAACTAACTATGAGAAAAGATTTGTTTGTTCCAACAGGACACAATGTCACCAACTTAACAACAGCTGAGAAAGAAAAGAAAAGAAAAAAAAAAAAAAAAAAAAAAACAAAAGTGGCAACTGAAAGGTTTACCCATCTGAACATCGAAAGGAAGACCAGCCTCAGATTTCTATAAACATTGAACCCTCTGTGGATCCTACATGTTACACCTAGTTATTAATGAGGTCCTAATGAAACTTATACCTTCTGGTGCCACAAAGGTTTTAATATGAGAGACTTTCTTGCCTTCCCCCCCATAGAACCAAGAAGACATATTATGATTGATGAGGTCGTTCTCTAACTTGTAAAATTTGGAGACAACTATTATAGGGTAATTCTCTTATAAAACCTGTAAAAATGCCTTCCTTAATTGACTAAATCGCATAGAATTGCGAACAGGATTATACTCTGTTCAGAACAAACAAATATACTACTAAAGTCCTTTGGCTATGCACTTAGGCAAATATATTAATGCAGGAGTCTGACATCAGCAGTGGATTGTTCTACCAGGGGGATGTTGGCCAGTGGATCCAAGGCCCCCCAAAAAAGTAAATGCTCCTTGCCTCTAAGTTGGTATACCTGCAGGAGGAGAGGGAATAAGACCCTGCTGCCGAACAGACCTGATGTTAACATGGGAGTGATGTATTGAGACCACACATAAAAGTGTACAGATGGGCCTTTGGAATGCCAGAGAGTGTTGCAAAAGGCCACTAAACCAATTAAAGCAAATACGGGTCTCCCTGGGTCAAGCAAGACTCCACCATCCGCACCAGCTACACCTCAACCCTGCTTGGAAATACTGTGCCGCAGAGGCAGCCATGTGGCCTGTATATCCCAAATCTAATGGCATTGGCTCTCTCCTTGGAGCATAACCCATGCTGATGCCACAAGCTTACATTCCCTACAGGTTAGGAGATATCAAAAGCCACAGTACGACTCGCATATTTAACAGGGGGTAGTAAAAATGTAATTCATGGGCTTCTACATATTATCCAAACATTATGTGTCTATGCCAAAGTAAACCTACCATAACTATTAGTGCTGCTTACACACTGTATATATCTAATTGCCTTGTGCTTCATTAGTAGCATCGAAAGGTCATTCCTGGACAAACTGTCAGCCTGTGAAAAGAAACAGACAGAATTGACAGAGTCCACGTCAAACAGTCAGAGAGAGTGGATGTTTTACTTTCATCACCGGTGCCCGCTTTTCTAAGCCTAGGGCACAATCTGCAGAAGAGGGGGGTGGTAGAATGTAAAGCCCTGCGATTGGGGTGAATGGTGAAAAAACTACAGCAAAGTAGTCTGGACACTATTTGATCAAAACTTTATTGAACAAACAACCTGTCACCCCCCTGGCTGGTTGGGCTGTGGGGGTTGGGCACAACAGCTGCAGATTGGTTTGCACGAAGGATGCTTGTACTCATGGATTATCACTTATAGCTAAAAAATGGGAAAAAAAAACTGAGAGAAAGATGCAGGACAGTTATGGCAAAATGCATGATCTGGGATGGGGTGGGGATGGGGGGAGGAGGGAAAGGGAAATATGCCTGATCTGAATTGGAAAATGATGTATGAAATGCACAAAGCATCAATAAAAATTAAATTAAAAAAAACTAACACAAATAGGTATAAACCAAACCCAAATCAGTAGATAAGAAGAAATCATTTTAAAACAGAGCAAAAAATAACAAAATAAAAACAAAGAATCAATGAATCATAAAGTTGATTCTTTGAAAAAATAAACAAGATAAAGAGAAACTCAGCACAATTAACCAAAAGAAAAAAAGAGGATATCCAAATTTATGGAATCCAAGATGAAAAGGGAAACATTACATACACCAAAGGGAATACTTTTAAATTTTAAAGTATATTAAGTTAGAAAAGTACATTAAGTTAGAAAACTTTTTTAAAAATGGACAAATTTCTAGATTCATCTGAACCACCAAAGTTAAATCAAAAAGAAATAAATAACTTAAACCAACCCATAATGAATAAGGAAAGGGAAACAGTAGTACAAAGCCTTCTGACTAACAAAATTCCATATCCACATGAATTCACCACAGAATTCTATAAGACCTTCAAAGAAGAACTACAACAAATACTTCTAAAATTATTCCAAAAAATGGAAACATGGAATGCCTCTAAACAGCTTCCATGAGGCCACTATTACTCTAATACCAAAACCAAATAAAAACACATCAAAAAAAGAAAACTACAGGCCCATATCCCTAATGAACATAGATGCAAAAATCCTCAACAAAATACAAATCTCATACAGACACATATCAAAAAGATCATTCACCATGATCAAGTTGGCTTTATTCCAGAGATAAGGGGTAGTTCAATGTACATAAATCAGGGAGTTAAAGACAAAAATCACATGACCATCTGAATAGATGCAGAAAAGGCCTCTGACAAAAATCTAACATGTCTTCATGATAAAAGTTCTAGAGAAACTAAGACTAGAGGTACCATACCTCAACCTAATAAAGGCTATATATAACAAACCCACAGCCAACATCATTCTAAAAGAAGAAAAGCTCAAAGCAATCCCATAAAAGTCAGGAATGAAACATAATTTCCTGTATCCCCACTCATTTTCAATATGATGCTTGAAGCTCTAATAAGGGCAATAAAGTAACAGAAGGAAATTAAAAGGATATTCATAGGAAAAGAAGTCAAATTATCTTATTTGCAGATGATGTGACATCATACATAAGAGATCCCCAAAATTCTACCAGAAAACTTGTAGAAATGATCAACATTTTCAGCAAAGTGGCAGATTACAAAATCAATTGGCAAAAATCTGTAGACAGTCTATATACTAACAACAAGCATGCTAAGAAAGAGATCATGTAAACTCAACATTCACAGCAGGCTCAAAAAATATCAAGGAATAAACCTAACCAAGAAGATAAAAGACCTCTACAAAGAAATTTTTAAATTTCTTAAAGAAAGAGATTGAGGAAGACACTAGAAGATGGAAAGACCTCCCATGTTCATGGATTGGTAGAAGTAATACTGTGAAAACGACCATTCTACTGAAAGTGATTTACAGATTCAATGCAATTCCATTCAAAACCTTCATGACATTCTTCACAGAAATAGGAAAAAGGTCCTAAAATTCACATGGAAACACAAAGGCCTTGGATACCCAAAGGAATCCTGTGCAAAAAGAATAATGTTGGAGGGATTACCATATTAGGTCTCAAACTATATTACAGAGCTTTGATCATAAAAACAGCACTGTACTGTCACAAAAACATAAGAGTAAGTCAATGGAACAAAAGAGAAGTCCCAAATATAAATTCATGCTATTACAACTATCTGTCATTTGACAAAGATATCAAAAATACACACTGGAGGATTGTATTAGTCACTTTTCTGTTGCTGTGATAAAACCACCATAAGCAAGGGAACTTATAAAAGGAAGAGTTTATTTGCACTTATGATTGACAGTTCCAGGGAATTAGAGTCCATTGTGGAGGGAAGCATGGTGGCCAGGGCTGGAGCAGCAAGCCGAGGGTCACATCTCAAAATGAGCACAGGAAGCAGAGAGAGAGAGAGAGGAGACCACAAAGCTTGTTAAACTCACTAAGCCTGCCCCCAATAACGTACTTCCTCCAGCATGGTCACACCTTCTAAGACCTCCAAGAACAGTGCCACCAACTGGAGACAAAATGTCTGAATACTTAAAGCCTTTGGGGGACACTCATTCAAACCATCCCAAGGATAGACATCTTCAACAAATGGTCCTGGAAAAACTGGATACCCACATGTATAAGAATGAAATTAGAAAAGAATGAAAATAGAACCATATCTATCACTATGAACAAAAATTAGCTACAAATGGACCAAAGATTTCAACGTGAAACACGAATCGCTGAAACTTAGAAGAAAACATGGGTTATACCCTACAAGATATAGAGTACCAAAAGGACTTTTTGAATAGGACTCTGTATGCTCAGGAATTAAGGCCAGCAATTGACAAATAGGACCTCATTCAACTAAAAGACATCTATACAGCACAGGAAATATTCAAGTGTTCAGGAAACCCACAGAGGGAATTTTTCCAAATAGAGGATTAATATCCAGAATCTACAAAGAACTAAAAAAATTCAAGAAAACAAATAACCCAATTTTAAAAACGGGCTTCTTGACAGAGGTGGCAGATGAATAAAAAGAAACTATGTTCTCTAGATACCACAAGTTTATTACATACATGACCTCACAGCACTTGTGACAGCATGCACAAAACCTGTGCAAACCCAAGCCAGAAAAAAAAGAAAACAGCATGAAATGAGGAGGTGGGCAAGAAGTTCAGCCCTGACCAAGGAGCTATTGGCAGTTGATAAATGGGAGTAAGAGTCAGTTTTCCTTACTGTTTGTAAATCTAGTAGATTGATCTGATGCAAGAGATAGACCTATTCCCAAGAGAATTTGGGAAAAACAGATTAGTCTCAACAGGCTTGTAAGAAAAAGGGAAGGAAGGAAGGAAAGAAAGAAGGAAGGGAGGGAGGGAGGGGAAAAGAAAAGGAAAAGAAAAAGAAAAAAGATGAAAAATAGCATATGAGCCAGGCATGGTGGTGCAAGCCTATAATCCCAGCACTTGGGAGGCAGACTCAGGCAGATCTCTATGAGTTCAGGGCCAAGCTGGTCTACATAGAGAGTTCTAGGCCAGCTGGGGCTACAGGGAGAACCTGCCTCCAAAAAGATTAATAATAATAATAATAATAATAATAATAATAATAATACAGTACATGAAGTCAGGACATGTAGTAAGGTGAGAATGGAGAGAAAGAGAAGGGCTAAATATTAACAGAATATATCATGTGAAATTCTCAATTCAATAAAAGCATTTTAATGGTCTAAACAAATAGTTCTCAAATGAAGAAATAAGATGCTAATAAATATCTTTAACTATGTTCAACCTCCTTAACAATTAACGCAAATTAAAACTACTTTAAAATTAATCTTAGGGGCTGAAGAGATGGCACAGAAGTTAAAAGCACTGTCTGCTCTTAAAAAGGATGCAAGTTCAATTCCCAGTGCCAACACAGCAGGTAACAATCATCCATAACTCTAGTTCCAGGGGAATCCAACACACTCTTCTGACATCTGTGGGAATTCTATAACATGGGTGCACTTACGTGTGTGCACACAATAAACTCATACACATAATAAATAAGATAAATAAATAATTTTAACATTTTATTGAAGTTTTGTGCATTTCATACATCACTTCTCAGTTCGATCCAAACTCATTATCCCCTTCATCCTCCCACTCCTCCCAACTTCATGCAGTCTGCTATACATGTCTTGTATCCCCTTCTGAGTCTTTTCAAAGATTTTCAAGGCAGAGGATTTTTTTGGGGGGGGGGACATTATTTCTTCAGTCGGTTCCCTGTACCAGTTCTTCTGTTGTTTTTCCCTCCAATCCATATTGTTTCAACTTACAGATAGATAGATAGATAGATAGATAGATAGATAGATAGATAGATGATAGATAGATAGATAGATAGATAGACCTATACTAAAATCATGTTGTCTGAAAATAAACTGTATGTTACTTCCAAATAATATTTCAAGATTCACATTTTCCCTTTTAATTTTATATTACTCTAAAATACACACACATACCTTCCACCCATATACCAAAATAACAAAGTCTGAAAATAAATGGTAGGTTAATTCTAGAGCTTGTTACAGGATTCACATTACAAAAGCACAGTTGCTTTTAGATAAAGAGAAACATAACATTAATATTACTCAGTTTGCCTTACTAGTAGGTACTTGGTGCTAGCATCCACAAATGAGGGATACCATTCATCGTTTGTATTTCTGGGGCTGTGTTACTTCACTTACCATAATATCTTCTAGTTCCATCCATTTACCTGTAAATTTCATGATGTCATCTTTCTTTATCACTGCATAGAATTCCACTGTGGAGATGTACCACATTTTCTTTATACACTCATCGGTTGATGGGCACTTGAGTTGGTTCCAGCTCTTCACTACTGTGAAGAGAGCTGCAATAAACATGGATGTGCATGTATCTCTGTGGCAGGATGAGTCTTGTGGGTATATACCCAGGAATGGTATGACTGGGTCAGGTGGTAGACTCATTATGAGTCTTTTAAGTGTTCTCCACACTGCTTTCCATAGAGCTTGTGTGAGTTTACATTCCCACAAGCAGTGGATGAGTGTTCCCCTTTCCCCACAACCTCTCTAGCACTTGGTATCATTTGTTTTCTCAATCCTAGCCAGTCTTATTGGAATGAGATGATATCTTAAATAAAAGCCCAGGCCCAGATGAATTCATGGCAGAATTCTATAAAACATCTAAAGGGGACTTACAACCATTACTAATCAAACTGTTCAGAAGGATACAAACAGAGGGAAATTTCCCAAATTTCTTCTATGAAGCCAGCATCACCGTAATACCAAAACCAGGCAAAGATAAAGAAAAAAGAAAACTATAGACCCATATCATTAACGAACATAGATGCAAAATACTTGTATAAAGACCCACATCAAAAAGATCATCCATTGCTGGGCATGGTGCCTCATGCCTTTAATCCTAGCACTTGGGAGGCAGAGGCAGGTGGAGCTCTGTGAGTTCAAGGCCAGCCTGGTCTACATAGCAAGTTTCAGGACAGCCGGAGCTACAGGGAGACACTGTCTGAAAAAGACAGAAAAAAAAAAAAAAAGATCATCCATCATGAGCAAGTCGGATTCATACCAGAGATGCATGGATGGATTAACATACAAAAATCAATAAATACCATAAAACACACAAATGGACTGAAAAACAAAAACCACATGATCATCTCAATCAATGCAGAAAAAGCCTTTGACAAAATCCAGCATCTCTTCATGCTTAAAGTCCTAGAGGGAATTGGACTGGACAGAACATTCTTCATTGTAATCAAAGCCAAATACAACAAACTCACAGCCAATAAATTTTTTTAAAGTCCATCTTACCCCAGTCAGAATGGCTAAGATCCAAGAAAACAACTGACAATACGTGCTGTCAAGGATTCAGGAGAAGAGGAACCCTGGGTCACAGCTGGTATGATTACAAACTAACGCAGCCGCTATGGAAATCAGGGTGGAAATTTCTCAGAATACTAAAAATAAATCTACCTATATCATTCCTTGGCACATACTGAAAGGACTCAACATCCTATTACAGAGATACTTGCTCAGCCATGCACATTGCTGCTTTTTCACAATAATAATTAGGAAGTGAAAACAACATAAATGTCCCAGAACTGATTAATGGATAATGAAAATGGGTACATACACACATTGGAGTTTTATTAAACAATAAAGAGAAAGAAAAAAAAAAAAAAGAGCAGACAAGCTGGGGTGCAGGAAACCGGGCCGCATGCATCAACCAGGTGGATTGTGGGAGATTGAGAGTTTCCATCTGCTGTGCATAGAGGTGGCTGGCCACTGCCAGACCAGCTGAAGTGCAGGGAACCAGGAACCAACTTGAAGTGAAAGGATGGAAAAAAAATTCCAAGCAAATGGTACCAAAAAGAAAGCAGGAGTTATTTTAATATCAGACAAAATAGACTTCAAAGTAGAAGCAATTAGAAGAGATGAGGAGGGCCATTACATCCTGATCAAAGAGAAAATTAACCATGAAGACTTCACAATCATGAATATATATGCAACAAACTCTGGTGCACTGATCTTTATAAACACACTCTACAGGATCTCAAGGCACAAATTAACCCCAGCACACTTATAATAGGGGATTTCAATACTCCACTGAGCCCTTTGGACAGATCAACCAGACAAAGAATAAACAGAGAGACATCTGAACTGAACAATATGATACAACAAATGGACCTCACAGACATCTACAAAATATTCCACCCAAGCACCTCAGAATACACGTTCTACTCAGCACCCCATGGAACATTCTCCAAAATCGACCACATACTGGGACACAGAATAAACCTCCACAAATACAAAAAGATTGGAATAATTTCATGCATTCTATCAGAACACAGTGCAATAAAGCTCAATATCAACACCAAAATAAGCCTGACTAGACACAAGAACACATAGAGACTAAATAACACTCTTGAATAATGAATGGGTCAAAGAAGAAATAAAGAAAGAAAGAAAAGCATTCCTTTAACTAAATGACAATGACAGTACAGCACAACAAAACCTATGGGACACCTTAAAAGCAGTCCTAAGAGAGAATTTTATAGCCCTGGGTGCCTACATTAAGAAAACAGAAAGAGTACAGATAAATGAGCTAACACTGCTGCTAAAAAACACTTGAAAAACAACAACAAATGAACTCTAAATGCAACAGACAGGAAGAAATTACAAAAATCAGAGCAGAACTCAATGAAATAGAAGCAAAGAAAACAATACAAAAAAAAATCAAAGAATCCAAAAGTTGGTTCTTTGAAAGAATAAACAAGATAGACAAACTTCTAGCCCAGTTAACCAAAAGAAAGAGCAACTCCCAATCAATAAAATTCATGATAAAAGGGGAAATATCACAACAGACAATGAAAAGACTCAAGCAATCATGCATGAATATATCAAAAACCCATACCCTACTAAATTTGAAAAAAAAGAGAAATGGATGAATATCTGAAATCCTGGAATTCACCAAAGCTAAACGAAGAAGAGATTGACAGCTTAAACAGACCCATAATATATGAGGAAATTGAAAATGTAATAAGAGACCTCCCAACTAAAAAAAAAGCCCAGGCCCAGATGGTTTCACAGCAGAATGCTATAAAACATATAAAGAGCTCTTACAACTATTATTACTCAAATTGTTCAGAAAGATAAAAGCAGAGGGAAATCTCCCAAATCCCTTCTATGAAGCCAGCATCACTCTAATATCAAAACCAGGCAAAGATACAACCAAAAAAGAGAACTATAGACCCATCTCATTAATGAACTCAGATGTGAAAATTCTCAACAAAATACTTGCAAGCCGCATACAGACCCACATCAAAAAGATCATCCATCATGACCAAGTTGGATTCATACCAAAGATGCAGAGATAGTTCAACAAACGTAAATCAATAAATATCATAAAACACATAAATGGACTGAAAAACAAAGGTAAATATCAAGGGAACCCTGTTTCTGACTGCTTTAGATATTTCTCTCTTGCTGATGGACCAGAACAGGTTAGGTGAGCTGATCACAAAATGTGTCCCTTAACTCAAGACAAATACCAGTCCACATTCCTTCCATGGGCCCTGAAGCTGAGGACCCTAATTGGAGACTAGTAATCCTCTTTCATTTAAATGTATTTCTGTATTCTATAAATAGATGTCTCAATGGTTAAGAGCACTAGCTGTTCTTGCACATGACCTGGGTTCAAATCCAGCCATCCATAACTCCAGTTCCAGGGGATCTGACACCCTCTTCTGGCATTTGAAGGCACAGTATGACATGGTTGCACTTACATAGTTGCAGGCAATATACTCATACACACACACACACAAAAAAAATAAATAATAAGCAGCTCCTGATGGGTGAGGAGAGAGGCCCAGAAGCCAAGCAGCAGTGACATTCCAGACTCTCTACCCACTAGCTGAGGAACATCTAGGGCCCCTTCCTCTGCTTCCAAGCTAGGCTTCCCTCTCCCTGGACCCAGATATGGACTTTTGAAACCAGCTCTGGGGAACTGGTACGCAGACTCCACGTGGCACAGAAAGTCTGTGAGTTCAACTCTCCCACTGAGTATATGAGGCTGACCTCCACTAGGTGGTGAGAGTCCTTAACTGCTCAGTGGTGGCCAGACTCCCTACCCGTTACCCAGGGAACACCTCAGGCCACTCCCCTATGTACAGGCTAGGCTTCTCTGGCCCTGGACCCAGATCCAGATGCTTACAATCAGCTCTGGAGAGCAGCTAGGTAAACCCCACATGGTGTGGGATTCAAGCTTGCCTGGTTGTTACCTGTCTTGGGCCTCTGGAGAAGCTCCTGACTAGCAGCTTAGAGAGAACTGACTGGTCTCTCCAGTACAAAATCAGAAATGAAAACCTGAAGCCTAGACCAGAGATCCTTTCATACCTAATAAGACAACTAAGGCATCTGAAGAATACAAGCAAAGGCAGTCTTCGATTCAAAGAAACACTTGAGTTTCAAAGCAGAATACAAACAAAAGAAATCCACATACCAAAATCACAACAAAAACAAAAAACAATAACATAAAAAACCCAAATAGGGCTGGAGAGATGGCTTAGCAGTTAAGAGCATTAAGAGCACTGACTGCTCTTGCAGAGGACCCAGGTTCAATCCCCAGCAGCCACATGGCGGCTGAGAACCGTCTTTAACTCCAGTTCCAGGGGAATCCAACGCCCTCTTCTGACATCTGCAGCATTGCATGACAAGGGTGCACAAACCTACTTGCAGACAGTACATTCATACACATAAAAAAAGAAATAAAAATAAATAAATAATAAGTCTCTGCTAAATACTACCAATCCTGTAGAAGACTCCAATAATGAGGATCCCCTCGATGTAACCCAGGACACAGATCTTAAAAGAAATATCATAAACATGATCAAAGAATTCAAGGAATTAAAAGAACACACAAAGAACAAAAATGAGATAGGGATAAGCTAAAAAGAAGACAGGGATCAACTAAAAGGATATAATGGTAAACTTTGGAATGAATTCAAAAAAGATATGGGAATCCTAAGGAAAACTGAGGCTGAAATGAAGAAGGAAATGGAACACTCAACCAGCCATTGGGAAAGGATGGGAGAAAGCCTCAGTAACAGAATGAACGAAGTAGAAAATGGACTATCACTATGGGAAGATACCATGGAAGAACTGGACCGCAAGGAAAGATTATGGAAAAACAGAGGAATGGCATAGTCAGGAAATGTGGAACACCATGAAAAGACCAAACCTATGCATCATAGGTATAGAGGAAGGAGAAGAATTTCAGGATAATTGTACTGACCAGATCTTCAACAGGTTGTAGAAGAAAATTTCCCCAAATTAAGGAAAGGCATACAAATACAAGAAACCCAGAGAACACCAAATAGACCAAAGCAGAAAAGAAATTCCCCATGCCATATCATAGTAAAAACACCAAATTCGCAGGGCACGATGATGCACGCCTTTAATCCCAGCACTTGGGAAGCAAGGGCAAGTGGATCTCTGTGAGTTCAAGGGCAGCCTGGTCTACAGAGTGAGTTCCAAGCCAGCTGGGGTTACAGGGAGACCCTGTCTCAAAAAGACAAAAATAAATAAACAAAAACACCAGATGCTCAGAACAAAGAGTGAGTACTGAAAGCTACAAGAGAAAAAACAAGTCACATATAAAGGAAAAACTCATCAAAATTGCAGTTGAGAAAACCCAGAAGAGCTAAGATCAACGTATTCCCAGTTCTAGATGACTACAGATGCCAACCCAGGATATACTACCCAACAAAAATGCCTACTATAGTTGAAGGAGAAAGAAAAATCTTTCATGACATAAATATGCTGAAAGAGTTCATGTCCAGAAAACCAACCCTCCAGAGAACACTTGAAGCAATACAAAAAGTAGAAGAAAGGAATGACTCTACCCAAGTGGCAACAGGAAGTAGTTAATGAAAAATTTTTGAAAATACAAACCTAGACCAAAAATGCAAACAGAAAATAAAATGAGAAGTAATATACATCTCTCAATAATAATTTTAAATATTAATGGAATGAACTCCTCAATCAAGAGACACAGAGTAATGGAATGGATTAAGAAAAAAAATCATCTTTTTCTTGTCTGTGAGAACTCCATCTCGGGGCTGGAGAGATGGCTCAGCAGTTAAGAGTGCCGACTGCTCTTGCAGAGGACCCAGGTTCAATTCCCAGCACCCACATGGTGGCTAAGAAACATCTTTAAGCCTGGCATGGTGGCCCATGCCTTTAATCCCAGCACTTGGGAAGCAAAAGCAGCCAGATCTCTGTGAGTTCAAGGCCAGCCTGGTCTACAGAGTGAGTTCCAGGTCAGCTGGGGCTATAGGGAGACCCTGTCTCAAAAAGACAAAGAAAGAAAGAAGAAAGAAATCCATCTCATTTTCAAGGACAGGCACTATCTTAAGATGAACGGTTGGAAAAGAAATTCCAAGAAAATGGCACTAAGAAGCAAGCAGGAGTGCTATTCTAATAGCAGACAAAATAGACTTCAAACTAAAACTAATCAAAAGAGATGAAAAGGTTCACTTCATTTTTTTTTTTTTTTGGTATTTTTGAGACAGGGTCTCCCTTTAGTCCCAGCTGACCTGGAGCTCACTCAGTAGACCAGGCTGGCCTTGAGCTCACAGAGATCTGCCTGCTTGTGCCTCCCAAGTGCTGGGATTAAAGGTGTGCACCACCACACCTGGCTGGGTCACTTCATTTTTATCAAAGGCACAATTAACCATCAAGATATCACAATCATGAATTATATATGCATCAAACTGTGGTGCACCAAACTTCATAAACACAATTCTACAAAACTTAAAGGCACAGATTAATCTCAACACACTAACAGTAGGATACTTCAATACTACACGGTGTCCATTAGACAGGTCAACTGGACAAAGAGTAAACAGAGAGACATCTGAACTGAACTGAACAATACAATCATCAAATGGACCTAACAGACATCCACTGAATATTCCACCCAAGCACCAAAGAATGTACATTAGAGACAGAACCCAATGGAACTTTCTCCAAAATTGACCACATACTGAGACACAGAACAAACCTCAACAAATGCAAATAAAATGAAATAGTTCCATGCATTCTATCAGACCACAATGCAATAAAACTTATTATCAACACCAGAAGATACCCTAGTACCTACATAAACTCAAAGAGATTAAATAATACCCTTCTAAATAATGAATGGGTCAAAGGAGAAACTAAGAAAGAAAGAAAAGTATTCCTGGAATTAAATGAAAAGGACAATACAAGGCAACAAAAACCTCTGGGACACTTTAAAAGCAGAGCTAAGATGGAAATTTATAGCTCTAAAAGCCTACATTAAAAATAAAAAACAGAGAGCACAAATAAACAATCTAAAATTGCAACTCAAAACACTTTAGAGACAACAACAATTGAATCCCAAACCCAACAGATAAGAAGAAATAACAAAACTCAGAGCAGAGATTAATGATATAGAAACAAGGGCTGGAGAGATGGCTCAGCAGTTAAGAGCACCAACTGCTCTTGCAGAGGACCCAGGTTCGATTCCCAGCACCCACATGGCAGCTAAAAACAGTCTTTAACTCCAGTTCCAGGGGAATCCGATGCCCTCTTCTGACTTCCGCAGCATTGCACTACACGGGTGCACCAACCTACATGCAGACAGTACACTAATACACATAAAAAAAATAAAATGAATATAAAAATAAATAAATCTTTTGTTATGATTTATAACATTTATTGATTTACATATAAATGGACTCAAAGACAAAAAACATATGGTCATCTCAGTCGATGCAGAAAAGTCCTTTGATAAAATTCAACAGGACTTTATGTTTGAAGTACTAGAGAGAATTGGACTAAAGAGAACATACCTCAACATTATTAAGCTATATACAACAAACCCACAGCCAACATCATGCTAAATGGAGAAAAACTAGAGGCATTCCCCTCAAAGTCAGGAACATGGCAAGGCTGCCCACTATCTCCTCTCCTTTTCAATATAGTGCTTGAAACTCTTGCTAGAGCAATAAGACCAGAGGAGGAAATTAAAGGAGTACTAATTGGAAAAGAGTAGGTCAAACTCTCCCTTTTTGCAGATGACATGATATTATACCTAAGGGCTGCCACAAACTCCACCATAAAACTAGAAATGATTAACAGTTTCAGTAAAGTGGCAAGTTATAAAATTAATCTACAAAAATCAGTGGCCTTTCTACATGCCAACAACAAACAATTGGTGAAAGAGTGTATAGAAACCTTCTCATTCATGATAGCCTAAAAAAAATAATAAAATATCTTGTAGCAAACTTTACCAAAGACATTAAAGATCTCTACAATGAAAAATTTAAATCTTTGAAGGAGAGTGAGGAAGACACCAGAACATGGAAAGACCCCCCATGCTCATGGGTTGGAAGAATTAATGTAGTGAAAATGACCATCCTACCCAAAGTAATATATAGATTCAATGCAATCCCAATCGAAATCCCCATGACATTGTTTCAGAATTAGAAAAAAATCCTAAAATTCATATGGAAAAACAAAAGACCCTGGATAGCCAAAGCAACCCTGACAACAAAGATTAATGTAGGGGGGATTACCATACCAGATTTCAAACTATATTACAGAGATATAGTCAAAAAAAACAGCATGGTATTGGTGCAAAAATAGACACTTAGATCAATGGACCAAAACTGAAGACCCAAACAAGTACATGCAATTTCAGCCACCTGATATTTGACAAAGGGGCCAAGAACACGAACAGCAGTATCTTCAGCAAATGGTGCTGGCAAAGCTAGACCACCAATTGTAGGAGAATGAAAAAAAATCCCTACGTTTCACCTTGTACAAAAGTCAACTCTAGCTGGGTATGGTGGAGCACACCTGTAATCCCAGCACTCAGGAAGCAGAGGCAGGCAGATCTCTGTGAGTTCAAGGCCAGCCTCATCTACATAGTAAGTGCCAGGACAGCTGGGATTACAAGGAGACCCTGTCTCAAAAAGACCCCCCCCAAAAAAAGTCAACTCTAAATGGATCAAAGACCTCAATGTGAAACCTGAAATTCTGAAAATGTTAGAAGAAAACATTGGCAATAACCTACAAGATATAGGTGTAGGAAAATACTTTCTAAATCAGACAATAGTGGTGCAGTAAATAAGGTTAACAATCAATAAATGGACCTCATTAAACTAAAAAAAAACTTCTGTACATGAAAAGAAACAATCAAAGAAGTGAAGAGAAAACCCACTGAATAGGAGGAACTCTTAACCAGTGAGACATCTGACAGAGGTTTGACATCCAGAGAATATAAACTACTCAAAAAATGAAGGACCAAGAAAATAAACGAAGATGAGCTAAATATCTGAACAGAGACTTCTCAAGAGAAGAAATAAAGATGATGAAGAAACATCTTTAAAAGTGTTCAACATTGTTAGTAATTAAGGAAATAAAACCTCTTTAAGATTTCATCTTATACCGATAAAACTGGCTATGATCAAGAAAAATGATATCAAACGGTGGAGAGGTTGAGGGGAAGGTGAACACTCATTCACTGCTGGTGGGATTTCAAACTCATTCAACTCCTATAAAAAGCAGTGTGGACAACTCTTAAAAGACTAAAAATGAACCTACTATTTGACCCAGTCATATCACTCCTAGGTATATACCCAAACAATTCATCCTATGGCACAGATACATGCACAATCATGCTTATTGCAGCTCCTTTCACAATAGTGAAGAACTGGACACAACCCAGTGTCCTTCAACTGATGAGTGAATAATGAAAATGTGGTACATTTACACAATGGAATTGTATGCAGCAGTAAAGAAAGACAGCATCATGAAATTTGCAGGCAAATGGATTGAGCTAGAAGCTGCTATACTAAGTGAAGTAACAGTCTCAGAAAAACAAATGATGTATGGTGTCCCTCACCTGTGGCTCCTAGCACCAAATCCTTATATGTAAGTCAAGATGAGTAACTTGTTAGTAAAAATAATACCACATTGACTGATATTACTATAGATACAGCTTGAATTTATTTTTCTTTTTTTTTTTATCTTTTTGAGACAGGGTCTCTCTTTAATCTCAGCTGGCCTGGAGCTCACTATGTAGACCAGGCTGGCCTTGAACTTACAGAGATCTGCCTGCCTCTGCCTCCCAAGTACTGATATTAAAGGCATGCACCACCATGCCCATCCTAAGACAGTTCTTAGCAGCCATGTAGATGCTGGGATTCGAACCCATGTCTTCTGCAAGAACAGTCAGTGCTCTTAACTGCTGAGCCATCTCTCCACCCCCTTGAATTTATTTTTCTATTTTCCTAAGTTCTAAGATTTATGAGAAAGGATAAATCTCTTCCTTAAAACTACATTAAAATATGCGTCAACATGCTATGTAATTTAGGAATGTAAAGTTATATCTCTTTTTACCAGTATGCAAATTTACTGTTAAAATGTGAAGCCCTAAACATGCTGTGGAATTAACCTATAGTTTGTTTTCAGACTTTGTAATGTTGGCATATGTATGGAGTGTGTATATGCGTACATTAGGGGAATACAAAATTAAAAGGAACAACAACAAAAAAAAGAGACTTAGTCAAAGAACTGACCAAAACATTAAACTTCTGCATCAAAAAAAGTTAAAAAAAAAAAAAAGACTGAGAAAAAGATGCATGATGGGAGATTTAACATGTATGGCAGAATGCATGATATCAGGGAGTGGGGTATGGATGGGGAATGGGTCTACACCTTAAAGAATGTGTAAAATAATGCACAAAAGCTCAATAAAAATTAAGGAAAGAGAGAAAAAAATATAATAATAAAATATTGTTTAAAAAAGTATTTCCTCTTTCTGGCAATCAAAAATCATCTACAAACTAAATTTCTTGCAACATTCCTTAAGAAGAACACTGTAACAGGGGATGAGTTTACAAAATAACTCAACAGCATCTTAATTACACAACTGTCAAAAAGTCAAGAATGAAGGGACTCATCTCTCCCCAGGCACTAGTCAGGTGTTAATCATTGTTAAAACACTATTAAACTCTGTTAAAAATTACAGTTGGTGTTAATGATAAATTCCTTAATTTATATTGCAGTGCCATTGTGGTTTTCATTCTCCTGTATATAAGCAAATACACCGAGTATGGGGAAATATGTTCCCTTAATTAGCAGCCATTGAGCTCTCTCATTTCCCTGTCTGAATTGAGGAAAAGGACTGTCAGTCTAACAGCCAGCTCAGCTACCTTTATGCCAGCATGAGCTTGTTGAAAAATTCCATGCATACCTTGAGCCAGCTACACAAAAACTGCAGCTGATTCTACTGACTGCTGAAATTGCAGCCTCCACCATGGATGTTTGAAGCCATTTCTACCGGCTTTTTGCTACTACAAGCCTCAGTGAACTCTATATAGTCCTGCAAAAATTTCCAACTCAGCCAAAGAGGAAACACTTACCCTGGTAATGAGATTACTATAATTAGACTACTAATTCTTAAGTTAGGAAGACTACTGTGATTAGTGGTAAGGCTATGATTGGTCCAAACAAATGATAGATTTTAGTCAAAATAAATGGCTACAATGGATTCAGATACCACTTTTCAGGTTATATAAACAGACTGCTGGGGCTTACTCAAGAAGTCAGTTGAGAGACATATTCCTGGGCTACCTCCCCTGGTGTTGCAACATCACACCCAATAAAGATTTCTCAGAACTGATCTTTCTTTGCTCACTTTTAGCAATGATGAGCTCTTTGTACAAAGAAGGAAGCAGCAGAGACAACAGATGGTGGTAGTGGCAGAAGCATCATCAACAATGATGGGAACAGGGCTGGCAGTGGGAACTTGAAAAATGAAGAGATCCCCGTGGCTTGCACTTATCTGAGCACCTCTTACATCAAGCGTCTGCTCAGCCTCAGGCCCCACCTTCTGAGTGCAGACTGTCAGCAATCCCTCACTGAAGATCTAGTGGTGGATTGCTTGCTGCCATCAGTCCCACTCACTGTTGATACCATCCACACTCTCGATCCCACCCACAGCAGCAGCATCAGAACAGCAGATGCCAGTGCCTGAGAGATCCTGGACACCACAGCTTGTGCCTAATTACTGAGAGGCCAACCTGGTTTTCGTCCTAGCTCCTGAATGTGGTCCCAAGAAGTCTTCCTTGCAGCTGTTCTCTGAAAAAGCCATACTGGGCAGGGCAGGAAGAAGGGGAGTGAAAGTAGAGAAAGACATGACAGAGAGCATACATCCAACTAAATAAGGATAAAAGGCCAGAACAGCTAGGCAGCCCTCAGCTGCCAGAAGAGTTCCAGAGAGCTGTCAAGTCCCTGGGGTCAAGGATCTCAGACACCAGCCTGCAAGCTATGACACCTGCCACTGTGAAGGATTAAAGGACCAGTTCCCAAGGCCTACAGGGAATTGTAACACTTGCTATTGCCAGACACTAAAGAAAAGAAAAGCTACTAGAGCCCAGCATTCCGCTGCTTCTCCTTGCCTACCTATGACTTCTATTCAGGTGAAGCAAAAAAACCTTCAGCCCTCTGACTGGTGACAAGTGGGGTAAGTGAACATTTTTCTGAGAAAGCTTATAATTTGGGAGGTGAAAAGTGAGAAGATTGGTCTTGATTATCAACTTGGATGGATTAGAAAATGTATAGATTACTAAGCCTCACCTGTCTGTGTAGACACACATGTGAGGGCATTTCCATAGAGAATTAACTAAAGGGGTATATCAGCCCATGCATGAGACCACCCTATAGGCTGAAAGAAGAAGATGGAACAAAAGGAGAAGCACAGAATGCAGGCATTCTATCTTTGTTTCCTGGATGCTGTTATAGGTGTTTCTTTCCTCTGCCACAGCCCTCCCACACATGATGGATTGAAAGCTCTCAAACCATGAGCCAAAATAAATCTATCCTCCATTAATTATATTTTATTCTAGTATTTTATCATGCTGATAAACAACTGGATAATGAAAGAAGTCTCTATACAATCACAGAATAACAGTAAGTGCAGAGTTTTTCCTTAGATAATACATGGTATGATGGGTCATCCGTTAACATAAGAAATCCAACCATTCCTTCTGATGGGGAATATATAAACTAACTTTCAGGGTTACTTTGATGGAAATATAATTTGTAGGAAGCTTTCTTTTTATGCCAAACAGTGACCACACAGCCCTGCTAAGGGGGATGGGGACACAGTGCCCGCTTTGTGGACACTGTGGGGAGCTGACCCCTCGGCACAGAGGCCAGCTGACTACTTCCTGTAGCCCGGCCTGAATGATAATTTCAACCCAGGCCCTTAGCCTGGACCCACGAGACACGTGTTCCACTCTTGGCCGTGGCTTCTCACCTGCCCAGAGCCTGGACAGGAATTTCAGCCTGATGGCTGATCACCTCTCTTCAGCCAATACCTACTCACAACACCAGCTACCTAGATTGGTGATCCTCAAAGGAATCTCTTTCCAATCCACTGGCCACCCGAACTGAATGCAGGCCTACCTTAGCCTGTATGCGCACAATAATTAATAATAAAATAACGGCCAGGAATTCCGTGATGATATTACTATGAAATTCACATTTATTCCTTGCTAAAGCCTGCTTTTATAAAATAAATGACGTCAGTTCCCAGAGCCAATCATAAGCCCCCCAATTCTGCACCACTGCCCACCTTGCCCCAGCAGCATCACACACCTAGGCCATGCTGCTTGCTCCTCCTTGGGGCGGGGCCAGACCCTCAGCCACTCAGTGAGGCATGCTAGTTGGAAAGCCGCCCACAATTCGAGCTGCATTTCCTACAATAATTCATTTAAATTCCCATTAAAAATAGTTTTCTAACATATTTTATTGAAGTTTTGTGCAATTCATACATTTCTCAGCCCAATTTAGAGTCATTTCCCTTTCCATGCCCCCCACCCCACCCAAGTTCATGCATTTTTGCCATACATGTCTTGCATCTTTTTTTTTTCAGTCTTTTTAAAGTTTTTCTATGCAGAGGTTTATTGTATGGGGCTGAAGTTTATTGTTGCAGTCAGTTCCTTGACCTAGGCCTTTTGTTGTTGTTCACTCCAATCTGTATTGCTCCAAAATATATACATAATTAGGTACTTAAATTACATTGAAAAACAAAATCATGGGCACCTTACTCTCCTTGTCTCAACACTTACTGAGAAGGGAAAGAAGGCTGAATGAGCTACAATCATTTAGAAAGCTGTAAACAGTGTCCTGTTTCTTGGTTTTGGCACTTATTGTTTTATATACTGTTGTTTACTCCATCGCTGCTGTTTTTTAATTCATTAAATGTATCCTGCACAAGAAATCAGGATATTAATAGGAGTATATATCAAACTAACAGTAGTTATTTCTATTAAAAATGAATGGAATGGTGGGAACCTTCACACTAATTATTATTCTCCTGGAAATGTACCATTATGGTTGGATTTCTTATGTTAACAGATGACCTATAATACCATGTATTATTTAAGGAAAAACTGTGCACTTATGTACTGATAAGCTAAAGCTTTGACTGCTGAGATATTCAGCAATGTTCTTTTTAAGAATTCATAGTGCAGGGGCCAGGTGATAACTCAGTGTGTAAAGCATGGCAAGCAAGAAGATCAGAGTTAGGATCACTAGAACCCACATAACGCCAGGTAAGTGAGGTGATTTGTCTATAGAATCCAGCCTCAGAAGGCTGAGACAGGGGATTCCTGGAGCAAGCTAGCTAGAAAGCAAGACTAACCATATAAAAGAGATCTAGGTTTGATTGAGAGATGCCACTACAAGAACATGGTGGAGGAGCAATCAAGAAAGATTACTGATATCAACCTTGAGCCTCCACACACAGGCCCACACATATACACATAGCCACACACACACCCAAGCAAGAATGCTTTATCCATGCATGGACACCACACATATCTTGTACACATGAAAAGAAGACAAAAAGGGACTGGAGACATGGCTCAGCAGTTAAGAGCACTGGATGATTACTCCTGCTCATGGTTACCACCATAACTGGATGGTAAGACCTTATTCCTAAAGATAGTAGATACGTAAGCTGTAGAATAAACAAGGAGAAATCAAGAGGACACTAACTTCAAAGCCTCATCTCTATAGGCTAGCTTTCATAGTCCTGGAAGGTGCTACATATACTATGAAACCTGTGACCTACCACTGGCCTGTCAAGATATGCCTACCAGTGCAATAGTGGCAGGAATATTATGGGAGTAACCAACCACTTTCTAATTGGATGCAAAGTCCACTTCATAGGGTAGTGCTGTGATACCATATCACATCGATATCAGATCTAGGAACCTGAGACTCTGGCAGGTCACAGGAATAGAGGAATTTTTAATATCATTATTCTGCTAATATACTATATAGTATTAAAGTGATTCCTAATGACATATTGCTATACCCACAGATTAATGCATCTCTAGACTCTCACCAGAGAAGCTTCCTTCTGCAGTAAATGATGATGAACACAGAGATCCACAACTGAACAATGTGCAGAGAACAAGAGGCTGCAGAACAATTATACCTGAATATGACACCTACGCCAAACTTCTGCTTCCCAGGGCTCAGAGATGCTCCCAAGGCTGAACAGGAGATGGAAAGATTGTAAGAACCAGAGGTGGTAGATGACCAAGGAAGCAGAGTTTTCCAGTCAGATGTTCAGTTACTCATATGAACTCAAAGCAATGGTGACAGCATACACTAGTCCCATGCAAGCTCAAACCAGACAAAATCCCTGCATAAACATGTCAAAGTGGGTAAGAAGTCCTAACCTAAGGAACATTTAGCAAATGATGGCTGCTGGGAGGGGAAGAGTCAGTCTCTTTCAAGGACAAGTTTTTAGTTAGCCAGGCTCCAGTGGATGCACCCACATTGGAGGACTTTTGAGGACACAAATTAGACTTTATAGACCTTATTATAGAAGATAGATAGATAGATAGATAGATAGCGTACTTTAAATCTATCTATTTAAAGTAATCTTTAAATAGATTACTATTTAAAGGTGAGGGCAGGAAGAGGAGGTGCAGATAAGGGAGGCAACCTAAATACCATAAAATAGTAGCAAATTAAAATCTCAAAAATTCAGTTAATTTTTTTTTTTGTCTTTTTGAGACAGGGTCTCCTTGTAGCTTCAGCTGGCCTGGAATGCACTATGTATACCAGGCTGGCCCTTGAGAAAACCACCTGCCTCTGCCTCCCAAGTGCTGGGTTTAAAAGTGTGTGCCACTTTTAAAGAGCACTCTCTGTTCTTGCAGAGGACCTAAGTTCAGTTTCCAGCATCCACATGGTGGCTAACAACCATCTGTAACTCCAGCTCCAGGGTATCTGACACTTTCTTCTGATGTCTACAGTCATTGCATGCATCAGTGCAACTACATACAGGGTACACTTTCAAGTATGCATGCAAAACAGTCATATACATAAAACAAAAGTAAATAAGTCAAATAGAAGACAAAAGTGAAACCATGCATAACTGAACATGGTGGTGCACACCTGAAGTCTCAGGACTCAGGAAGTGGAAGTAGGAGAAACAGAAGTTCAAAGTCATTCTCAACTACAGAGGAAGTTCAAGGCTAATGAAAACATAAAACAAAGAAATACAGTGCAGAAAAAGAAAATCAGAGCAGAAATCAATGAAATAGAAATAAAGAAAACAATACAAAAAAAATCAATGAATCCAAAAGTTGGTTCTTTGAAAGAATAAACAAGATAGACAGACCTCTAGCCCAGTTAACCAAAAAGAAAGAAAGAAAGAAAGAAAGAAAGAAAGAAAGAAAGAAAGACTCCAAATCAATGAAATTCATGATAAAAAGGGAAATATCAGAACAGACAATGAAAAGATACAGACAATCATATGGGAATACTTCAAAAACCTATACTCTACTAAATTCGAAAACCTAAGAGAAATGAATATTTGAAATCCTGGGAATCACCAAAGCCTAATCAAGATTGACAGCTTAAACAGACCTATAATATATGAAGAAATTTAGTTGGGAGGTTTCTTATTAGAAATAAGAAACCTCCCAACTAAAAATGCCCAGGCCTAGATGGTTTCATGGTAGAACTCTATAAAACATTTAAAGAGGATTTACAACCACTATTCCTAAAAGTGTTCAGAAGGATACAAGCAGAGGGAAATCTCCCAAATTCCTTCTGTGAAGCCAGCATAACTCTAATACCAAAACCAGGCAAAGATACAACTAAAAAATAGAATTATAGACCCGCCTCATTAAAGAACACAGATACAAAAATTCTAAAAAAAAAAAAATACATACCACATACAGACCCACATCAAAAAGATCATCCATCATGACCAAGTTGGATTCATACCAGAGATGCAGGGATGGTTCAACATACATAAATCAATAAATATCATAAAACACATAAATGGATTGAAAGACAAAAACCACACGATCATCTCAATTGATGCAGAAAAAGCCTTTCACAAAATCCAGCATCCCTTCATGCTTAAAGACCTAGAGGGATTTGGATTGGAGGGATCATTCCTCAATGTAATCAAAGCCATATGCAACAAACCCACAACCAACATCATCCTAAATGGAGAAAAGTTAGAAGCATTCCCCTTAAAGGTTGGAACTCGTTAAAGGTTGGAACTCGGCAAGGCTACCCCTGTCACCACTCCTCTTCAATATAGTGCTTGAAACACTTGCTAGGGCAATAAGACAAGAAAAGGAAATTAAAGGAGTACTAATGAGAAAAGAGGAAGTCAAGCTATCCCTTTTTGCAGACAATATGATAGTTTACCTAAGGGATGCTAAAAACTCCACCAGAAAACTTCTAGAAACAGTTAAGAGTTTCAGTAAAGTGGCAGGATACTAAACTTACCTAGAAAAGTCAGTAGCTTTTCTTTACACTGACAACAAGCAACTGAAGAAGGAATAAAAGGAGACCTTCCCACTCATAGTAGGCTCAAAAACAATAAAATACCTAGGAACAAACTTAACCAAAGACATCAAAGATCTCTACAACAAAAAATTTAAACCACTGAAGAAGGAGATTAAGACATCAGAAGATGGAAAGATCTCCCATGGTCATGGATTTGAAAAATTAATATAGTAAAAATTCTACCCAAATTAATATACAGATTCAAAGAAATCCCTATTAAAATCTCCAAGAGTTTCTTCACAGGCTTGGGAAAAAATCCTCAATTTCATATGGAAAAAAAAATACCCTGAATAGCCAAAGCAACCCTGAGCAAAAAGATCAATACAGGGGGGAATCTCTATACCAGACTTCAAATTATACTACAGGGCTATATTTATAAAAACTGCCTGGTACTGACACAAAACCAGACTTGTAGACCAATGGAACAAAACTAAAGATCCAAACTTGAGCACATACAATTTCAGCCACCTCATATTTGACAAGAGTGCCAAAAAGACTCAATGGAGGAAAGACAGCATCTTCAGCAAATGGTGTTGGCAAGACCGGATCACCGCTTGCAGAAGAATAAAATTAAACCCCTACCTTTCACCCTGTACAAAATCAACTCGAAATGGATCAAAGACCTCAATGTGAAACCCAAAACTCTGAAGGTGATAGGAGAAAAATTTGGCAGCAGCCTACAAGACATGGGCGTTGGAGAAGACTCTAAATCAGACAGCAGCTTGCAGGAAATAAGGTCTACTGCAATTGACAAGTGGGATCTCATTAAACTCAAAGCTTCTGTACAGTGAAAGAAACAATTTTACTTAAAATCTGTATAACAATAACTTTGGGATTGGCACATACAAATGTTCTCTATAATTTTTCTGTTGTACAGTATCATCTTGTAGCATTCTCTTTTACCTGTAGGATGATTTAACTTAAGAAATTAAGTTTGCTTCCCAAGTTAACGACATACAGTCACCCAAAATAGCTTGGGTGAATCTGATGAAATCTGCGCCTTGATTCCTGCCTATAGGTAAGTGTACTACAAATGCCTTTTTGAGACTCATGGGTCAAAAAACAAAAACTTAAAATAAAAAGGGGGGATACAGATATATATGAAATCTTTTTGTCAAAAACTTTGCAATTCAAATCTTAAAACTAACTATGGGAAAAGATTTGTATGTTCCCACAGATCAAAACGTCACCAACTTAATGGCTGATAAAGAAAAGACACAGCTTTGCATTGTGTAGGATGTACCAGGAAGTGCCAGCAGAAAGGTTGGCCCATCTGAACATTGAAAGGAAGAAAAGCATCAGACTGCTACAGGCATCAAACCCCTCTTTGGATCCTACTTGTAACAACTATTTATAATGAGTCCTAATGAAACTTATCTTCTAGGTGCAGCAAAGTTTTAATAGGAGAGATTTTCTTACCTCCCCTTCATAGAAGAAGGAGGAATATGATGATGAGGTCGTTCTCTAACTGTAAATTGGAGCCAACTGTCACAGAGGTAATCTCTTATAAAACCGGTAAAACCACCTTCTTTAATTGACTAATAGACATAGGAACTGTGAAAAGGATTATTCTCTATTCAGAACCAAATATAATACTAAAGTCTCCTTAAGCGGTGCACTTAAGCAAAATATATTAATACATCTGATATCAGCAATGGATTATTCTATCAAGGAGATGTTGGCCAGGGTATCCAAGCCCCCCC